>OY979717.1:48342243-48942243 GCA_963855995.1 Muricea muricata
GTGTTAAGACGTTTGTGCAAATTTCAGTGGTGACTTTAACAGTATAGCGAAGCCCGGCCTTACAATTCGGTTATGCTATGCAAATTTATTCATTTCTTTAGAAATTGATTCCTTATACGGTCTATAAACAGAAAAATTTGCATTTGCATGACTTCTGGCTTCGCCAAGTCACTTTAAAGGAACTGAATGGATGTCTGATTGATGCTTGATCCAACAGACAAAATTTTTAATGCAACCTCAACATTATCTTTGTCCATTTGGTAAAGAACGTTGTGGATACAAGAGGAGAGTGTGCCAAATATTCAACAATTGTATCCTTGTGTGGATGCAAGAGGGATGCAAAGTTCTCCCTGATTGTATTGTTAAAAAAGTCCAACCAACATTTCATCGCCTAAGCGACCATGATATTTTTAAAGAACATTTTAAAGTACAGAGAGAGAGAACATTAAGCTTACTATAAAGAAGCATATTGATGGTGTTATGAAAGTGTTATCTATAGAGCAAGGAACTTTTGAATTTTCATCAGCAACAAATTAGTAGCTCAGTGAAGTGACTTTCTCATTTGCGCAGTTTTTACAGGTGCGAGCGAACTTTGTAACACTGTAATTTGTGCGAAACGGGCACGAACCTTTTCTGTTTGCACGATTGCAAGTTCTTCTTCATATTTTTCCAGTTTTGTTGTTAAATCGACCACCATGGCTGTCTGCTCATCCAAAAGCCTGAAAACACAAGTACTGAAAGTATTTTTTTGGAAACGAGTATGCACATAAAATAATAAAGGATTCCATTATTGTCGTTGCAGTGGAAGTGTTAATGAAACATTGCATTAACTTCCTAAAGTTGACGAATTCATTTGATAAGAAATTGATCAACATCCTGTCATCCAGTTCCTGTTAGTTAGAACGTATTTACCAGTCTCAAACAGACATGAAGTGAACAGAAAGAAAGTTAAGCAATTTTCAAGGAAGTAGATCAATTTTGAATTAATAGTAAGAATATTTTAAAAAAAATTTCTTACACCTTTTTTAACCAATCTTTTCCTCTTTCTACAGTGAGACTCAGAAAAAAATGCTATGTGACAAAATAAGCAAAAAGACCAGAAGAAGTTGGAAATGTAGCCTGACCTCCCTATAAATATTGACTGTTTTCGTTTAGATATCACAAAGAAATAAATGTTTTTATTTATGCTTCAAAAATGCTCGAATCCCTAAACAGGCAAAATGAATTAGTATTTTGTATAAACTCTGCATGTCAAAATTTCAATCTTGGGAAAAGTTGCACTTCAAATGCTGCTACTGTGTTTCTTTTTATACCAACATGGTTTAACCTCAGTCCACTAATGCATCAGAATGGTGCACATGTCGATTGTTGGATTAGGATTAAACACTGGTTTTCATTTTACCGCAATACATATAAGCTTCTGCATTTTAATAAGCTAGGAAATTAGCCAAAATTATGGCTTAAATTTTGCGATGCGTTCAGAATGTTTTTCCAAACTTATAGCATGCAATGCTAGTCAACATAACAAAATACCATTTCATAACTGTGGGCATTATGTTGAAAATAACAATTCTTTGAACACGGTATGGTGGTAGCCATTCAACGCATAGACAATTGCAGGTTCATCATTTGAAAGATGCCTAATACTGTAGTACATAATTATTTATACTTCGCAGTATGATCCATAATATAATACTGATTTATAGACTCAAAATTTCGCCTACATTTGTTCCTCTTGGATTTTCTTATCCAGAACGTTCAACTCCCTCGACTTTTCACGGTACAAAACTTCACACAATTTCTAGAAATTGTTAGAAACGCATTAGTAAGTAGTCGAGATTTTCAAGCATTCTATAAATCAATCATTACATTTTCTGCCTCCATTTTTCTATAATCTCCTCTCGTATATGGTGCTTTTAAATTTGGCAACTTTTCCATGACCCTAAAAAAACAATTGTTCATGGATTACAATTACAAAGATTACCATGGAAACCTTCAGGTGATTTATAAACGTGATAACAAAATAAGAAGTACGATCGTACTATGGGACCAGGATCTGTTAGGTCTTAGAAAGTGTGCAATTTTTCACTTGTTTCAGTGAAAAAATGCAACATACTTCAAATTCCTCGTGTGCTACACTTGAAATGGGTATTTGTTTTATATTCCCTATAGATTAGTGCATCGGATGTATGTGTTATAATGAAATTAAGTTGTACTAACATTAACAAAAAAGCAGCTAGGCAAAGCTGTCAAAGCAGCTTTTGTTATGGTTGCTATAGCTACTCAACATTAATGGTTCACATGCATAGTACTTCTGTAAACTGACTAAAATTCGCTTATATCATGCACTCCTGAATGAAAACTCAAAAAATCGTACTCTGCTAATGTGCTGTTGAAAAATATTGCTCAATGTGTTAAGTTTCATTCCTATAAAATAAAACTTAATGGAGTTTTTCATAAAGCGTCGCCCCGTAACAAAAAAGATCACCATCACGTGTGAACCGTACATACATGCATACACATACTTGCTTTTCAGTGCCGAAAGGCATCTTCCAGTTTCTTCATTATTTGTTAAATCTGCTTCAGCGCTGACATTTCTATAGGAGATGTTATAATGTTGTCACGTGAACAACAAATGGATTGGGTGATTCACGGAAAATTCTTGAACAGTGTGAAGAAACTAAAAATGGCGAATAGCGCCAGTTTAAGTGGTTATACTGTGGTTGCTAAACAAGACCCTCGAAATAATGGTATTTTCAATCTTCTAATGTCGTTACTTTATTGATTCTAGAAGACAAACGTTGATTATTTTAATCAGTCAACCTGCAATAGATTGGTACCAACTAATACTAGCAATCCAGATGAAAAATAACTTAAAGGTATTTTTGATTAGTAAAGATATTAATAAAAGGGGAGACGTTATTCATGTACATCATATTTGCACCTGATCACTTACAGCAATTGTCATTCACTGGTCAATACGAGCAGTGATCACTTGCATGGAAACAATTAGGTCACTCCACAAATTTAAGTACATAAGTAGCATTTAGTAGCTACCTACATCCTTTATATTTTTATTTCAATAAATAATTTCTCACAGAATTACTGATTTCAAGACATCCTCCACAAAGGCTATTGTTAGTTTAGATAAAGGTTTCCATTTTTCAAATGATTTCTTTGTCACTTTAAAATCACGTATCCGATCTGTGACCACAGCAATTCCAGATGACCTCCCAGATTTTGATCTGATTGTGGTGTCTAAATTAGAGAATAATATGATTTCAAGTACAAAACACGCTGATTCTACGTTATTTACCAAATACCCTTATTCTTTAAAGACATGGTATTTTGCAATGCCTGTTATTTTGCTTCCATGTATCAATACAGGGTCGAAATCGATATGCGTGCTTAGAGAAAAAAACGAGTTTAAAGACTGAGTGTTAAATACAAGTTGTTTTTTATTAAAGTGCATGTATGAAGTAACACTCGTTTTCTCAGGCATCAAAGTGCATATATAAGTATCACTCGTTTTCTCAGGTACTTTTTAGGATTTTTTTTGGAAACATTGATTTGGGTTAAAGATCCACGTTACGCAAATTTCTGCTCTACACACTAAGCTGGATTATAACGTTCTGTAATTTCGCCTAGTGTGTAACTGCACGCAAGGAATTATATGTCCAAAAAACTCCTTAAGAGGATATGAAATTACAGTAAACTAGAGTAATGTCGCTGTATTGGCTGGGTAACATAAAAACCTTGCCACTATATTTTTGACAGCTGTATAATATCGCTGATTTTACATTAGTCATTACACAGAGTACTTATAAAACAGTAAACGATGACGTAAATGTATTGTGCATGTGACCAGTTACAAAGCCAGCAGACGATTTAATCCCGCTTTGCAAATATTTCCACGTTCAGTGATCGTGAAAACAAACAATTTTCATAGAAAAAAATGATTGAATTATTGCGCTGGCTACGCCTGGCCCACTGTAGGTGACATAGCATACTTACTTGATGTTACTGAAGCGAAAGATGTATTAGGTGACGTTTTCTATACGAAAATATAATTATGTTTAGTAACTTTATCCAGTCAAAAACATATAAAAGAGTATTAGCAATAAAAAATTGTTTCATTTAAGAGCATGAAAAAGCACAAAACAGGACGTATTACAGCAACGGCTTATTTTTCATTGTCTTTCAAGTGAAATATTTTTTGTTGCCAATACCTTTTAACGCATTAGTTCAACCAGACCTAATCAAAGGCCATGACATACAGTACATCTGATCAAAAGGCTACTGCAGCCACGATGAAAATTTCATCAAGCAACGAATCTTAACCAATCCTGAATACCTTCTTGTGCGAGAAAAGGTATTTCTTATGAAATGAGGTGCACATATTAGAACGTTTGAAGTTCATTTTTACATGCCTCCAGTGAAATTCGTCTAGTCTCGAGGTAAGCATGGTTACATAAATATCTATAACCTATAATCTCAGAGGTGAATTAAATTCTCCAAGTAACTTACACTCTGAAAGGGGAGTGATCGCGACTAATTACAGTTGCATATCGTGTATTCTTGTCTTGAGCATTTCGTTTTATATTATTAACAAGTAATAGCATGGTTTCTCGTGTTATTTGGAAATAGCATACACTCGTCCAGCGGACTCGTACAATTTTGGCGTCATTGAAAAACCCACTCGTGCATGTTATTTCCGAATTGCCCTCGAAACCATGCTATTACCTATAGAAATAACACTGAGTAAGGATGGTATACTTCAAATATATTAGTCATATACCTTTGACATCTTGCGTCTTTTTGCGCCATCAGGCTTCGTTTGTTGTACATTGTCACCTGTAAGCTTTCGTTTCTTGCTGGTTTTAGGTCGAAGCGGCGACCTAACAAAGTCTTTGCTGGACTGGCTATGCAGCCGACTATCTACAAGACCTGGAGTATCAGAGAACTTACTGATACTTGATGCAGAAATGTTAAATGAATTCGCACTAGTATTGCTATCGTTGCGTCTTGTAAGGGTATGCCCAGTCATGGATTGGTGCTGAATATTTTTATTTCTTCTGTCTTTGGGGGCAATAAAGTTAATAGACTGTCGTTTTGTCCTCATAGTTCGGCTCCTTGCATTTGCCTTATTTTCATGTCCCGGCGGCTACAGAAATAATGGAGAAATTTGAAGTCTATTTTGAAGTCTATACAGACTATACGATAAATAGGACATTTTATTTTTATGAGAGACTACTTCCTTGATCATAGATGTTGTAGCTTCTGTATTTTGTAATGTTTTCTGCAAACGTGAAATGTTCTGCCCGCTTAAAATTTGTTCACCGGGACCTTCTCGCGCTGTGCCTTCTTGGACTATGACAAATACTGAGCTATCGCGATTGTATTATTACTCAAAACTTCGCTCTTATAAGCCATATAATGTTAACCGGAAGTCATAAAGTGTGAGCCCATGATGCATTTTGGTCTCGTATTTTGGATTTTGTAATTAGAAGGGTAAAACTTTTTTTGAATATACATGTAAAATATAATAATTGATAATACTATTATTTCCAAATCCTCTGCCACTGATATTTTGTTGTCTAGGTTGGACCAAATGTTTCGGTGCGCGCAAATTATGTAAATACAAAAAAAAATTGAAAAAGTGAGAGAGAAAGTGATCATATACAAGAAGTAGTAATGGATGAACACATAGGCCACATCTGCTCTTTACCAGAGTTTGAGATCCTGTTGACAATAATTTCATGCACAGCTAAAATCTTCAGTCTTGTTACCAATGAAAACAAAGTTACTGTATATTCAGTCGTAACAAAAAACAGGTATCATCATACACCACTTAATATGAGCACTATTGTGCAATCTGTCAGGCAAGCAGGCCAAAATGGAAAACATTGTTTAATAAGTCCAACCATGTATTCTGTGGCCAATTAAATTGATTTGAAAGCTGTAGGCTACTTATGTTTTAAAATTTACATCAACCAAGACTATGTCCAGGTAAACCCCTGGTGAGGTTGACGCCCCCCCGGTATCAAATTATCACGTGACACGAACACGTTGTTGTTTTGGAAGGCACTAGATAGGATCGAGTAAAACCACGGCGGGCCGAGTCCTTACTCGCCCTTCGGGCTCGCGCTTTAGCTAAATTTGGTGAAGTAGATACAGTCCCAGTGAGTGAGAATAGTGAGTGAGAATAGTTTTAATAAGAAAAAAATATAAGAATATAAGAAAAAAAAGTATTCAAAAAATTAAGAAAAAAAAGTATAAAACATAAGCGCGTAACTGGGCTCGAACCCGGAACAAACAGTTCAGAAGCGCGGGACCTAGACGACTGTGCTAATGCGGCCAATCGAAAGTTTACCGTTAAAAACTAAATTTATACTGCTTATGTAACCGTGCTTGTAAGCACCGCTGTCAAATGTATGAAATATTAACCTATTGCGGGCTCGCCGTGGTTTTACTCGATCCTATCTAGTGCCTTTCTGTTGTTTTTGTGAGAATATACAGTGCGAGGGAATACAAACGAGAAATACATTAAAGCGAGACGGTTTTGTATAATTTACTTTTATATTTTAATTAAATATATTCTCATAAATCTCGTGAGTGTATATCAGGCACAAATTCGATATAACTGTTTCCTATTGCTAACAAGGTATCCAACATAATCCCTTCATAAACATTTGTCACTAACAAAATTGTCAGTTGT
Source organism: Muricea muricata (assembly GCA_963855995.1). Classification (NCBI taxonomy): domain Eukaryota; kingdom Metazoa; phylum Cnidaria; class Anthozoa; order Malacalcyonacea; family Plexauridae; genus Muricea; species Muricea muricata. The sequence continues at coordinate 48,348,962 of OY979717.1, forward strand.
CAAGTGTGGAGTTTATTCCATGTTGCCCAGGTCTTAGTCACCCCATCCCACAGTGTAGACTTGATAACACCACTATGTGCATAAACCTACATCTTCGTTGACCCAAAAAATACTGATGTAGACACATATTCATATTAAATGCAATTATATTCAGGATTCAAAATTTCCCACGAAAAAATTTAACATTTTCTAATATATTTAAATGCTCATACGATACATATTCATCTCAAAAAGAATTACTATTTTTCTTGTCCTGTGGCATGTGAGTATACTAAATAAAATGTTAAACTTGTATATATGAAATACCCTAATAAATTTGCCATACCTTCACTAAATGCTAACCTGGGTAGATATACTTGTAAACCAGGAGCAGATCAATGCCCATATGATAGTTTTTCCTAGGGGGGGAGCTTTTAAATAAAATAATCCATTTGAAGTAGCAGCAATTCATATTAACTGCAATATGTTGTATTAATTACACAACTCTGAATGCTTTGAACAAAAAAGACAATGTTTTGTCCACATAGGTAATCAATAATGTCCAATAATTCCTAACTGTGTAAGATCTTGTGCTGCTTTTTGCATCCTTAGTTTGAAGCACAACAAACTGTCAAATTAATAAAGCTGATTGCAGATAATTTAAATTTGCAGCAACCTCAAAGGGTCTACCTTTTTCATACTGTACTCCCTGTAGAAAACTAATTCATTATGAAGGGTTTGTTTACATGATCCTGGTTTGCCGGGCTGCACCTTTTAAACAAGGTGCTCGGCTTTATTACAATCACTTTTAGGTCGGATCTCACTTGACTCAAATGGGTTGCCCAGACAACTGGGATTAAATTTGTCCAAATAAAGTCATCAGGCCAGCTAACATGGCTAATATAGAAACCTTATTAAATGAAAATAAATGTTCTTGCCAGTAATATGTTATTTGCTACATCACTATTGCCAATAAAGTTGTTTTTATTTAAAAAATTCTCTAAAAAGCATGGATTTGACGTTCGTGACAAAGCCTATTTTTTTTTGGCCAAATTTCGATGCTCAGCATTCAGCCAGGCTCCCGAATTTGCGTGCTGGAGATTTTAAAAATTTAGTATAAAATCTACAGGGATAAACCGAGATCTCAGTTGCACAATACAAACTTTCCAGGCTGGGCCAGGCAAATGCCTCATCCCAACAAACCTGGTTGTGTAAACAGCTCCTTGGTCCCATGAGGCCTACCAATCTCATTATAAACTCCAACCACACCAAATAACATTATTTATTGTCTAAAAATTCTAAAATCATGTCCCAAGCCCAACATATGAAATATAGTCCAGCCATATTAACTAGACCACACAAAGTTAAAGCTGGCAAAGTACGAAACAATTTAGTAACATTACCTTATCATCTGTAGATGGAGGTGTACTTGGACTTTGAAATTTGTCAGAGTTTACCAGTGTTGTGTGGGCCACAGTACTTCTTTTCTTCTTTTCTTCAGACAATAGAAAAGGCAACTTCTCACTCTTGCTTTCTGACTTCCGTGTTTTGCATGGTGTAGAAACTGTCCTTTTACTTTTGTCGGTATTGCTAGTTGATACCAAGGACTTGTGGTCATCGTTTATAGAATGTTTTGAAGGGGCTACATTCGTCACTAGATCTGCCTGACCTGGCGAATTTCTTTTTAATTTTGAGTGATTTTTCTCTCTTGGAGTTTTGAAATTTATTGACGTTTTCTTTCTGCGAGGTCTACTTGCACTAGAATTGCTTCCTTTCGCCATTTTATGAATAATACGACAAGTACAAACTCCCAATGTTTTAATTTAATGGGCGGCCATTTTTGAAAGTAAGGCTGTAAGGGGCTAAGGCCATTGCTAAGGCACAGACACAGATCAGAGATATACAGATAGGGAACTCGCACTCAATAACCTCAGTTTTTGTGTCCCCGTGCCACGTCATTTCCACGCGCCACGCAAATTGCTCTGGCAAGTGTCGTTCGTCGCGTTTTCAGTCAAAAGCATAGGAAAAACGCCGTTCGAAAGTACAAAAATAAATATTTTTGCGAAGTTGGTCCACCGATCTTCATTTTGGGATTCAAATTTAAAAGGTAGATAGTAAGTGGTTATTTTTATGTAAAAAGATGTACATTTATTGGCTAAATACGAAGAATAAAACAATATAAACTTTGTACCGCATGGCCATATTTTACAATCTCGGTGCTTGTGAAGTTCTGCCGCACAACCCAGGAGAACCGTATCGTATAAAAAAGCCATATCGGGATTTTTTGCTTTCTTGTTGCAACACCCAAGTCCCAAGCACCAAGTTGTCCCATTTTTTCGTGTTTTTTTTTCGTGTACTTTCACATCAACGCTCGTGATATTGAAGAAAAAACCATGGACGTATTTAAATTAATCTTTGCACTCTGATTTTTTTGCAAGTTTTCCCCGAGTCAATGGATAAAATACGCAAGGATTTTGTTTACACCAACAGTCCAGGCAGGCAAGGATCTTGTGAAGACAAATTTTGTACATGCAATGCGAGATTAGTACATTTAAAAATGTATTATACAGATGCTACTGTACAGTGTAATTAAGGTTTAAAAATACAAAGTTTGTTTTGATAAATGTTTATTTATTCCACATTCATATAATATGTGTTCAATGTCAATGAACTATCAATTATTACATTCTCAACATCTAATATAAACTCATTATTATTAAATAAAAAAGCAGCCAATGATCCAATGTTTACTTTTACAGTTATCTGGGTATAAAATTTTAAGTACTATGGATAAATGCATTGTTCCTTTCTTTGATAAGAAATTTTCTATTTAAAGGGAGCCCTGTTAAAGTGCAAAACTCTTCCATGGGAAGCTGGGCTGCTTTTTTCAAACCTTTCATTAAACCAGCACAGTCTGAAAGCATGTTTATATAATCTTGTGTTTACTTCTTGAGCCACACTGGCAAGGTAAAATTATATAAACATAATACTATTGTAGCAACTGCCAGGCAAGTGTTTACACAGAAAAATTTTGAACTTATCTCACTCAGTAGCAAGTTTGCCAGATTGCATGCATAAATTAGCCAAACTTTTAACAATGCTCTTTATTTTTCATTGTATTTGCCACTTGTTTTCTTTGTTTTTTTGACAGCACTAATGATGGTTTGGCTTAATTATTCAAGAAATCTGGCAACCCTGCTCCATAGTGTGCCTAGTAGGTCCCACTCTCAGGGGGTGGAGCATCTCTATTAATGTTAGTAGAGATTATATACTAACGTAAAATTGGTAGGGATTCCAATAATTAACAATTAGTCGCCTAAGTCGAGGTGATTACAAGTCTATATTCTCTGAGCTGAAGGCGAAGTGAATATAGGCTTGTAATCACCTCGCCTTCGGCAACTAATTGTTTTAGTATAAATTTCCAGGCGGTTACAAATAATAATCAACACAACTCTGTAAAAATTCACTTCAAATTTATTACTCCATAAAACAGACAAAAAGCAAAAAGCTATAGTCACTGACCAGTGACTGTCACTTCAGAAACAGTAAATCTTGACAAATCAGAGTGCAGGAAAATCAACAGTTACTGGAAATTTATACTAAAATCAAATAGTTTTCCACAATCAAGTGAAAAAATTAAGCATAGTTGTATGATCCTGTGTCTAATTCACTGTAACTGAAAGAATAACAGGATTGATTGGCAATCTAGAAAAATAAAATATAAAACAGTTTAGGTTAATACTCATATTTACAGTAACTCTGCATGCTGCATCACAATCACCATTGACCAATGCACTGTTCTAAGCCTAGAGGAATCATATAAGTTAAATAAAGTATTAAAGTCTACATGACTTGCTCCATGGCACCGTTTGTGCATGTTGATGTTCATTTTGTTTTTGCACGTCCTTGACCTATAAAACTGTTTAAATACCCTTTGATACAACATTGCACCTCACAAAAATATATTGATAATTTCATATATATGAGCTGATGCAAAAAAAACTTACATTTTAAGTTGCCAAATTCCAACTTGTCTTGAGTTCAGAGTACTCAGCACTGAATCGAATCTTCAGTTGCCTGAGAATTCTCACTCCCGCGGGATGTCTTTTCTCATTTTCGCCGCTAAAAAGGGTATTCGTTGAATTCCTTCTGGCTAAGAACATGCAGTGTGCCATTTATCAGAAAAATTCGTCCAAAAATAAAGATCGATCGGTTATTGCACCTAAAATCGCCGTTTAATTGCCAAAATTTTGCATTCCCTATCTTTTTCCTAATAAAAAATGTGCATTACACTTGCCAGAGCACAGCGCATGCGTATTAAAAGTGGGGACATGATTTCCCGCGAGTTCCCTATCTGTATATATCTGATCTGTGGCACAGATCAGATATATACAGATCAATGATACAGATAGGGAACTCGCGGGAAATCGGTCAGGGTTATTTCAGATCCGTCAGAGCACCTCCTGCCCGCAGGCTAATTGTATATTGACTAGTAACAACTATTTCAACGGCTTTTTTCGTTTTAAATATTTTTGAAATGTGTTTAAGGATGAGTAATATGTTATGAACGAGAAAAAATTTTAAGGGCGAGAAAAACTTTGAAAAAAATGTGAAAAAAAAACATAAATAAAAAAGCGACTTTTCGTGTTCTTGAACCAGCGCTTGCGCCATCTATGTGGCACAACGCCTCTACCCACTGCGCCAACGAAGACGATGCGCGATGCTCTAGCAAGTGCAATGCACATTTTTTATTAGGAAAAAGATAGGGAAATGCAAAATTTTGGCAATTAAACGGCGATTTTAGGCGCAATAACCGATCGATCTTTATTTTCTGGACGAGTTTTACTGATAAATGGCACATTGCATGTTCTTAGCCAGAAGGAATTCAACGAATACCCTTTTTAGCGGCGAAAATGAGAAAAGACATCCCGCGGGAGTGAGAATTCTCAGGCAATCTGAAGATTCGATTCACTACTGAGTACTCTGAACTCAAGACAAGTTGGAATTTGGCAACTTAAAATGTAAGTTTTTTTGCACCAACTCGTATATATGGAATTATCAATATATTTTTGTGAAGTGCAATGTTGTATCAAAGGGTATTTAAACACTTTTATAGGTCAAGGACGTGCAAAAACAAAATGAACATCAACATGCACAAACGGTGCCATGGAGCAAGACATGTAGACTTTAATACTTTATTTAACTTATATGATTCCTCTAGGCTTAGAACAGTGCATTGGTCAATGGTGATTGTGATGCAGCATGCAGAGTTACTGTAAATATGAGTATTAACCTAAACTGTTTTATATTTTATTTTTCTAGATTGCCAATCAATCCTGTTAGACTGCATTACAGTGAATTAGACACAGGATCATACAACTATGCTTAATTTTTTCACTTGATTGTGGAAAACTATTTGATTTTAGTATAAATTTCCAGGTAACTATTGATTTTCCTGCGCTTTGATTTGTCAAGATTTACTGTTTCTGAAGTGACAGTCACTGGTCAGTGACTATAGCTTTTTGCTTTTTGTCTGTTTTATACAGTAATAAATTTGAAGTGAATTTTTATAGAGTTGTGACTGTTGTGTTGATTATTATTTGTAACCGCCTGGAAATTTATACTAAAACAATTAGTTGCCAAAGGCGAGGTGATTACAAGCCTATATTCACTTCGCCTTCAGCTCAGTGAATATAGGCTTGTAATCACCTCGACTTCGGCGACTAATTGTTAATTATTGGAATCCCTACCAATTTTACATAAGTATATAATCTCTACTAACATTAATAGAGATGCTCCACCCCCTGAGAGTGGGACCTACTGGGCACACTACTGAGCAGGGTTGCCAGATTTCTTGAATAATTAAGCCAAACCATCATTAGTGCTGTCAAAAAAACAAAGAAAACAAATGGCAAATACAATGAAAAATAAAGAGCATTGTTAAAAGTTTGGCTAATTTATGCATGCATCTGGCAAACTTGCTACTGAGTGAGATAAGTTCAAAATTTTTCTGTGTAAACACTTGCCTGGCAGTTGCTACAATAGTATTATGTTTATATAATTTTACCTTGCCAGTGTGGCTCAAGAAGTAAACACAAGATTATATAAACATGCTTTCAGACTGTGCTGGTTTAATCAAAGGTTTGAAAAAAGCAGCCCAGCCTCCTAAGGAAGAGTTTTGCACTTTAAATAGAAAATTTCTTATCAAAGAAAGGAACAATGCATTTATCCATAGTACTTAAAATTTTATATCCAGATAACTGTAAAAGTAAGCATTGGATCATTGGCTGCTTTTTTATTTAATAATTTTTATGACAGCATGTAGGGTCTATTGCCTGTTTTGGAATGAGTTTATATTAGACGTGAAGAATGTAATAATTGATAGTTCATTGACATTGAACACATATTAGTTTTTTTAATAATTTATTAATATATTAAGCCCTTTTATATGAATGTGGAATAAATAAACATTTATCAAAACAAACTTTGTATTTATAAACCTTAATTACACTGTACAGTAGCATCTGTATAATACAAAATTTGTCTTCACAAGATCTTTGCCTGCCTGGACTGTTGGTGTAAACAAAATCCTTGCGTATTTTATCCATTGACACAGGGAAAACTTGCAAAAAAATCAGAGTACAAAGATTAATTTAAATACGTCCATGGTTTTTTCTTCAATATCATAGCGTTGATGTGAAAGTACACGAAAAAAAACACGAAAAAATGGGACAACTTGGTGCTTGGGACTTGGGTGTCGCAACAACAAAGCAAAAAATCCCAATATGGCTTTTTTAAACGATACGGATTCTCCTGGGTGATGCGGCAGAACTTCACAAGCACCGAGATTGTAAAATATGGCCATGCGGTCCAAAGTTTATATTATTTTATTCTTCGTATTTAGCCAATAAATGTACATCTTTTTACATAAAAATAACCTTTTACTATGTACTTTTCAAATTTGAATCCCAAAATGAAGATCGGTGGAGCAACTTCACAAAAACATTTATTTTTGTACTTTCGAACGGGGTTTTCCCTATGCTTTTGACTGAAAACACGACGAACGGCACTTGCCAGAGCAATTTGCGTGGCGCGTGGAAATGACGTGAGCGCGGGGACACAAAAATTGAGGTTATTGAGTGCGAGTTCCCTATCTGTATATCTCTTATCTGTGGCTAAGGGCGCGAAATTTATGTTGTGTTTCCACTTTGCAATGCATGTTTTTCCCGTTGTGGGCGTACTTCCGTTCACTTTCCATCGCAGAGGGTTTTTTGTAGCAGCCGAAAGTAATGACCAGACAAGTCGCTAGATCACTTAATGTACGCAGATAAAAATCGGAGAGCGAGCGTTTTCTGCGTTTGTCTGCGTTTTCAGTAACGCAGTGTGCCAAGACTCTAAAGTCGATTTGCGTTGACAAAGCAAATTATCGACAAAGATCGACTGATCTTTGCACACCGAGTGTCCTGAAAACGCAGAAAATAATCCAAAACACCTACTGGAACAGTACCGATTTTTACTTAAAAAGTCCCAAAATGATTTGTATGATATGTCAATGTAAATATTACCCATATTTTACGTAGTCGGAAAGTCATTATGTTTGGGGAGGCTCTTGATCGCCGAGGCGGCTAATGGTGAAACCGCAGACAGTCAGTCGCATCATTGATCGTTAGTCGCATCATTAATCTCGTTCCCAGACTGCTCTGCTCTCAATTAGAGGTCAACTTTCATTATACAGTTAATTCAAAAAGGGTTGTCCTTCAAAAATCTAAGTCACAGAATCCAAATACGAGACAAATGCATCATGGGTTGGCGTAATGACTTCCGATTAAATTTATATAGGTTACTAGGAGCGAAATGTTCAAAATAATGTTAACTAGTCGCAATAGTACTGCATGTCTTTGCCATTGAACATTGTGTTATTATTAGAACGCATGTTGTGTACGTATTGCATGTATTGTAATGTTTGTATGTACGTAGTGTTCGTCAACAAATAATTTCATTGATCATTCCCGCGTATATCTAAGAAAGTAAGTAAGTAACTAAGTAAGTATTTGTATTTGTACCCAAATTAAAAATCTTTTACAGACTGCTAAAACCTATTTACATTATAACCACGTAAGGTACTAGCTGCCTGTAATAACCATAAAGAGGCTAGGAGCCAGACAGCCGTTAAAAAGGTATGCATATTTAAAGTCGCACAGGAAATCCCTCAGAATTGAATGATCAGTCTAAAATGCCACGTTAGTAACCTGACTGGTATTCGATATTTATAACTGATATTTCATTTATCATATAGCCCATTTCCTTTTAGTGCCTCAAAAGAAATAGTTTCAAAAAATGAAGTAAAGTAATAAACTACAATACTATATGTCCCAAAAATCCACAAACGATTGATATCAGATACACTTTAGAATTTTGCACGACTTAGTGATCCCAAGGTGCTTTGAGAGCCGTACAAATACTTTTAACTCGCTTCGTGTAAAGGCCGTTTTCCACCTCGACCTTCATAACGAAACACAACACATTCTTTTGTTCCAATGTTATTAGTTCTCGGCTTGACAAAACTAAGAAATGTGGTACGTTTCGCTACGATAAAGGCCGCTTTCCACCTCATCCCTATCGTAGCAAAACGTAGCGTATTTCATTGTCTTGTGCACACTCAGGCAGAACTAATGATATGGACACAAAAGAATACGCTACGTTTCGCTAATTGGAAAACGGGCTTAAGCCTGGTTCTCACAGCGACGTAAGCATAAGCACAAGCGCGCTAAAACAAAAGACAAAACATTACAAAGAAAAGCAGTAAAGTGTGCGACATCAGCATCCACATAAGCACAAGCATAAGACTACGAGCATAACCTATGCAGAACAAAAGCAAATTCAAAAGAAAATTTATTCGGCTTTGTCTTCGTAAACCTCTGGAGAAAAGTTATCATTTGTTATTTTGCTCAAGCTTATACATCTCGCTAGTGATAACCAGGCTATAGTACGGTTCGTTCACGCAATTAGAACCTTTTTTAAATCCCAGGAGCATGATAATTGTATAGATATTGAAATACTAAGCAGTGGCGGATTACCCTATAGGCTGAGTAGGCTGAAGCCTACAGGCCCGGGCTTTTGAGAGGCCCGTAATTTTGTAGAGAATGAATTTTTAATTGCTATTTGCTATTTTTTTACTAAATTAAGCAATGAGATAATGAGTTCAAAGCTAATTCCGTAATGCTATTGCCACCGTCCTTGGCTTTCATGAATATTGCCCCCTTGAACGTCACCGTAAACCCATACCGGCTTCACCGATAATTTGACTGCGCAATATTCAGAACTCATGAAGTACTGCTATCATTTTCTGCATCTTGTTGGAGCTCTGGAAAACTGTACTTGAGCGATTCCACAAGACGTCCATGAAGTTGCAAAGGGCCGATCTGGACCTTAATGAAGCTGTCGCTCTCTTGGAATCTTTGATGAATTATACCGCAACTCTCCGAGATTCGTTTGATGACTTCGAAGAAAAGGGAAGATTACGCTAAAGATCAAAATCTTACAAACAGATATGGATCGAAAACATGCGCGAAGTGTAATATTGACTTTCAGTGGTGGTGAAGCTGAAGAACCAGAATTTACTCCGAGCGTTCGCTTCAAAGTCGAAGTATATTTGCCCATTTTGGATAAGCTGCATGCTGAGCTCAAGAAGCGTCTACAAGCCTGTGCTAAACTGTCGCATAAGTTTGGATTTTTCCGCAGAAGAACTAGTCCACTTTCGACAATATTTCAAGGAAAAGAATCTACTAATAAGGAAGATGTGTCGGATGACTTAGAAGAAGCCGCAAGCGTTGAGCTTCAAATGCACGGTATTGTTGCAAAAAGAAATACCCGTGAAGTTTTTCCAAACGTCGAAATTGCCTTGCGAATTTATTTGACTTTAATGGTGAGCAATTGTTCAGGAGAGCGGTCATTTTCTTCATTGAAACGCATAAAGAATGTACTTAGGTCTACCATGACAGACCAGAAACAGAACAATCTATCGCTAATGTGTATAGAAGCGGAGGTTTACGCAAAATCGACTTCCAGGATATTATTAAAGAGTTTGCGTCTCGTAAATGCCGCAAATCAATCTTGTAGGTTGTATATTGATGTAAATTAGTAAATAAGATTGTTGTGTTTGTTATAAAAATTAAGACTATCAAGCATTCAAGTGGTCAAGAACCGTATCATAAACGGTTTTTCGTATTACCTGCTTTCACTTATAACTAAATTTAGTACTATATAGTCGTGAGAATACAAGCTGCCTCGTCCCCAGTCGCTTTTTATTTTAGTACTTGTTAAGTTTAACACAGTTATGTATATAGCTCAAAGTAGTTGAATACAGTAATGTATATAGCTCAAAGTACTTGGGGGATGATGGGAATATCTACTGTATGTGCATCAAATAACATGTTGGCCTTATTATTAAGAGCCTGCGGAGGAGGCAGGCCTGCAGGCCCCGCAACTGGTAATCCGCCACTGATACTAAGCCAAATCGCTAGCTCTCCACCGTAAGTCTTCACTATCGTGCACGCGGCATTAATTTCTTTTGTGTTTCACAGTATGTGCTAGCTGTATCTATCAACTTGAACGTTTAATCAATTAATGTAGCAAATCCAATTTAGATAATTTGCATAATTTAAAATATCATTCTTATCGCGGTAATAAACAACTCCCAACGGTATACAAATTGTAAACAATTTGTACTTTTGAAGAAGCTTGCCTAATTCTTTGTACGAGTGTGCATATTACTTATTATCACTTATTCAGATTAGCATCAGGGTTGCCAGATCACAGCATTTTTGAGGCCAAATCGTCATTAGTGTAGTCAAGTAAACAAAGAAAACGAAAGGCAAGTACAAAGAAAAACAAAGAGCATTGTTGAAGATTTGGCCTCAAAAATACAGTGATCTGGCAACCCTGATTAGCATGGATCTTCAGAGGTCAGCAAATACGCAAATCGTGAATTAACATTTTTAAACATACTGGAACATTTTTGTACAATACTAGTATTGTCTACAATGAGAGGTCTAATAATAAGAAGGTAAAATTCAATAAAATCGCAGCTTATTAAACTCATCACTCCCTTGGGAGAAATTTTCTGTATGACCTTTGAATGTACACCTGTCTGTTAGAAGTATCCTATTCCTCTTTGTGGTCGAACAATATGGTAAATAGATAGCTACACAATAAGCGTACTATATATCATATAAGTTAATTTCCAAAGACGAGATTGTTAACGAGCCTATCTAGTAAAAGACTTTTTTATCATACAGTATATTTCTAAATATATTATTCACTCCTCGTACGCCTTATAAGATGGCGTTACCGGAAGTCATGAAGTCAACCCATGATTCAATTTGGTCACGTATTTTGGATTTTGTAATTCAGATTTTAGATCTTGAAGGACCTTTTCGAATTAGCTGTAAATAGCAATTATTTTCTAGCAAACTGGTTGTTAGCTCTGTCGCCTGGGCGTGTGATTACTAGCAAAACAGGCAGGGGTTCGTATACCGCTGTGGCTTGTTTATTTTTAAATTTCGTTAAACCTTTTTTTCTTAACTTGTTTCACTTTTATACGATTTGGATTAGGTAGGTTCTGGTCACGGTCACGGCCAGGGAATGGATTCGATTATTTGAAATTTTTGGACGCAAAATCTTAGGTTGTCAGACACTAGGCCTGGGAACAAGATCAATTATGCGACTGGCCATCAATGATGCGACTGATCACTTTCTACGGTTTCAAAAATTGCACCGCCGAGGCCTTTGACCAGGACGGTAACGATCGATCGCATTGGTCAGGTAATTCAAATTTGAGTTGGAAAACCGTGTGAATTTTTCAATTCTCAAAAATCTTTCTCAGGAAAAGTGTGCATTTTACACAGAACTTTGCTTGCTCAAGAAAATCTAAGGCGTTGTTTCTCACCATGTATATTTAATTAATGAGAAAAATTACATTACATGTGCAAATTGCATTAAAGCTTTACGATTATTTAATACTACAGGCTATATAATAATTATGAAAGTAAGTAAATAATTGATCAGTGAACAAAATTTATTCTGCGTATAAATACAGGAACGGTAACTCGCGTAATACGATAATACGGCAAGTGCAGTGTCTTTATCTACCTTAAAAACCTCGTTCTAATTAGTCTTTCATTCAAATTTTATCCAAATTAGTATCCTTCACCCAGAGTATAGACTGATGATCGAATTATCGATATAATCATGAGTAGGCATCTTTTCTGTTTGTGTTTCAGGCCATTTTGAACACTGGAGTTTATAGCACGTAAACAACACGATCGGTGATTTGGTGAAATCAATTCAAGATTGCGGAAATTGAACGTACACTAAGAGCAAAGTCCTAAACAGTCTCAATACTCTAATTTCCAGCATGACCTATGATTGTATGGCAAACTAAGTTACCACTTCAAACCATAGCCATAATATCGCTTTTTAAATCAAATCCAAACCTTAAATTACCTACTATGCACTCCACTTGCATGCTAACCGGACTGCCTGGAATGTACGTCAGTTTGGCTGATGAAATAAAATTATACTGTTCATTTTAGAAGATGCTGACGCCGCCAAGTTATCGTTCCAGTGTTCCCAAGTTATCGTTCCAGTGTTCCCAAGTTATCGTTCCAGTTCACTGCAAAATACTTAATCGTGGCTACATAATACTACAATGGTTTTTTTTAAATTTTTGTCTGAACTTTTGAAAACCAGTCTACCAAAGCATTATGTGTCAAATAATTAATATATCGTTCTGTTCCTTTGTTATTCTCGATTTGGCATGGCTATTATCTAGTACCTTAAGATAAACGTTCTATTATTTTAAGCAATAGAATTCATGATTATATTAAACGTATCACATCAATGTAGTACGCTCGAACAATATTTAGCACATTATCAAGCTTCTATTACTATTATATAGTTTGGTGGTGTAAATTAAGTTATAATTTTCAAAGTTCTAGTTTTGCCCCAATTGCAAATGCTCCGTATATTTCCAAGACCTCTTGCAGATCTTTCAGAACGTCCTCAATTGGCCGCTGACCGGAATGAGATGGTTGATCCTGTTAAATGAAAAGCAACAGGTCTATAGGTAATAAGAATACAAAAAATATGTGCATGATTATTGTTGGGGATTTAATAGTATTAACAAATTAACCAATAGGAAATTATCAATCAAACGCATGCGTCAGAGACAGTATCAAATTATAAGTTAGTTCGTGTGATAGCGTGATAGCGTAGGGAGTGATTTTAGGTTCGTGATTTATGATTAAATATAGTAAAATTATTAAACCACTGTGAGTGTGTTGGTTTAGCAAAAGCCTCTAACGGCATTTCCGGTAATAATTCCATGTTCTCATATAAATCTTAATCCAAGCCCTAACCCAAACCCTAATCCTAACCAGCATTTTATTTGTCATGTTTTAGCTTTGATAGATTGAAGATTTGATTAGATTTAGGGCTTGGATTAAAACTTAATTTCGCGTTCTGAGAACACGGAATTATTACCGCATTTCCAATATAAGTGGCACCTCCGAAGGGATAGTGTGAAAAATAGACGAATTATTGAAGCAAATCGACAAATTGATTTAGAGCACACGAGAGAGCTTAAAACGCGTGCTGGATGACTGGACATTCAGCTTGTTTGTGACCGGGCTTTCCACATTCATGACAGACAATGACTTTCATAACAGTGTCCTCCTTAGTCGACTCGGAAGATAGCTTTTTCGTTTCTTCAAAACTTCTTTGTGCGACCTTGAACTCCCCGAACGACATTTGTTTGTCCTTTTGGGTGACTACTGTAGAGAACGACTTGAAGCGTGTTTGAGGAAGTCCTTTTAAAATCATGGCGATCAACAGACTATCGCTGATTGTCTCCCTTGCCGTTTTAAGCGAGGTGGCAGCTGTCTCTGCCCTGAGAATGTAATCAATAACGTTTTCATCACCAGCCATTTTTAGTGAGGTTAGTTCGGTGTACAACGTAATAACTCTTGGTTTCCACGTCGACTGATAATGCTCGCGTAATATAGACAATGCTTTTCGTCCATCGTTTGCTGCTTCTCGAATTACATGCGTAAGGCTTCGATCGTCCAAACACTAGATTAACTCTGCGAATGCATCTGCATTCTTCGTGGCGTCGGCTGCTCTTACTGTTTCATTTGCATCCTCTGCGAGTGGCGTGAGTATTGCATCGAGCTTCTTCAAGCGTAAATAACCGAAAAATTTTATTTCCCATAATTCAAATTTCCTCTCATCACCATCGAAAATTAGTCTGGCACTAGGCCCATAACCTGTTACGTTATTTGCCATGACGATGGGAACAAACTGATGAGGATTTTATCAAAACATCTTCTCTTTACAATATAATAGCGAACTCTCTCATACTACAACATGTGTTCAACTCAACAGAACCACGTGACGTACACGTCACAGTTCATATGTTTATACTTAACCGACCTTAACTGGGAAAACGCTTTATGGTGAAGCCTGCGACCTAAAATTGCCTGGGATGCACCTTTACCAAGTACGTTACTACAAAAATGGCTGAAATATGAACGAAGCCTTCCGTGCCAAGTCTCCGCACCGAGAAGTTTAGCCAAAGCAGAAGATCGAGCATATTGAGTCTGTGGAATTGCACGCCTTCGGAAATGCAAGCGGAATAGGAGCCTTGGCGGCTGTATATGCGGTCATACAACAACCTATCAGAGTTAGCAGTGGACTCGTAGCAGCAAAGTCGTGCCTGGCAAAGACGTACCATTCCGAGACTTGAATTGGTATCAGGGCATATGGCTACGAACCTCGTAAACAATGTCAAAGAGTCCCTAGAAGGATTTTTCGTTAACCGACTCGTGGGATGGTTAGATAGCACAGTAGCCTTACATTGGATACAGAGAAACGGCGAATTTAAACAGTTCGTGGAAAACAGAGTAAGGAAAAACCAAGAGAAAAGTTATATCGAATGGCGACACGTGACGTCAGCTGATAATCCTGCAGACCTTGGCAGTCAATGCGGCAACGTAAGCCAATCAGCAAACCTTTGGTGGAAATGTCCTACCTGGTTGCTTGACACAGACAAATGGCCACCAAACATCACTACAGAGGAAACCAGCGAGACGAAAGCGGAAACCAAAACAGCTGTAAAGGAGTTATTTGCCGTAGCAGTTCCACAGGAAGACGACTTAGATCAACTCTTGCACAAGTGTGATTACTGGAAAACGATCCGGATGAAAGCGAGAATGAGTCGTCTGGCGAGCAACACAAGAAATGGTCCCAACAAGGTAATTGGACCCTTGACAACCGAGGAGACAAGTCGACAATCGAAGTTTTGGGTGAAACGTGTCCAACAACGTAACCAGGAAACGGAAACTTTCAGGGAAGATCGCCGGCAGTTAAACTTACAATAATGCAAAAGAACGACGAAGGTATCAACGTGCGTCAAGGCAGAATACAAAGACATTATCCTGTTTACCTACCCGATAACGAGCTACTTACCGAAAAGATCGTCGCACATGCGCACAAGCTCAGCTGTCATGGGGGAGTTGGAATGACCATGGCAATGTTCCGAAAAAATTTTGGACTCCTCGGCTAAGAAGTATCATCAAACGAGTGACCAAAAGTTGTAACACCTGCAAAAGATTCCGAGCAGTCGCCGTAGCAAATCCACCAACAGGAAACCTTCCCAAAGATCGAACCGAAGGAAATGCTGCATTTCAGGTTGTTGGAGTGCACCACGCTGGACCAATAAAGTATCAGAAGATGGCAAAACGTGAAGGAAAGGCGTATATCGTACTGTACGCAAGCAGCCTGATGCGAGCAGTGTATTTGGAGTTGTTGCCAAGTCAAGACACGAACGACTTCTTGCAAAGCTTGAAAAGCCTCATCGCCAGAAGAGGACGGCCCCAAAAAATCTACTCCGATAATGGTCAGACGTTTGTAGCAGCGGCAAAATGGCTCAAACCAATCATGAACGATGAACGACTACACGATTGGCTTGCAAAGTATGAGATAAAGTGGCAATTCAACACAAGTAGAGCACCGTGTTGGGGTGGACAGTTCGAGAGAATCGTTTGGCTAGTATAGCAAGCACTGTAAAAGGTTGGTGGCAGTACCTCGCTCACTTGGATGGAATATGATACAAGATTTGTTGCTTGACGTCGAAGTGGCGTTAAACAACCGATAGACTCAGCTATGTTGAGGATGACCCCCCATAACCAGTGCTGACGCCCAACTCCCTAATGTTCCACCGACCAAATCATATTCCCACTCCGGATTACCAACATATTGAAGAAATGAATCTAAGGAAGACTACGAAACAAATCGAAGGTGCAAGGACATGATGTGGAAAAGATGGGCAGACGAGTAAGTTAGAGAATTACGAGAAAGGCACAATCTCAAACACAACAACAAGCAGTTTTCGTTGAAAGAAGGCGACGTCGTCATAATCAAGTCGGATGAACGCAATTGGAACAAATTAGAAATCGTGGAGGACCTAATTGCAGGACGTGATGGAGTTGTTCTAGTGGCGGGGCTTAGAGCTGGAAAAACCATCTCGAACGCGCTGTGCAACATCTTTACCCGTTAGAACTCTCGTGTGACGTCATCAAACCAAAGACAAACACCGTTGATCTCGATCCAAATGCTCAAGTCTTCAAACCGAAACGAGATGCTGCTGCAGCTGCAACGGTACGGTTGCAAGAAATTGCAGAGGAAAAAAAGAAGTAAAACCAACCAAACAATAAGAATTGAATATAAGCAGTCTTGTCCGAACTTTATTAAGAACAAGAATAATATATTTTATAAAACTTATATATATATAACCCGTTTTGTTAAGACAATCCAGTATATTCGTTTCTCCAAAACGAATAGGGGTAGTGTGTCGGGGATTTAAAAAGCATTTTATCCAGCAGATTCACTGCTAACCGATAAATCATTTCTTCACGCCGTCATTCTCAGTCCCCTCCAATGCCAATCGACTTTTTAGCAGAAATCAAAATAGCGACAAAGACTTTGACCAAAAAAGCTTCCTATATAAGCCATCATATTTGGATATCACTTTTTAAGTTAACCTCCATGATATACATTTTTCGGGCCAGATTTAAATATTCCCTCAATGCATTTAAATGACAATTTAAACACGTTGTGTTTATTATCCTATCATTCTTTCCTATCTTATAAGTACTCCCTCAACTACACTTTAAATGCGATTAAGTTGGATATCAAATTTCAACCATCAATGCAACACCGTGAAACTCCTGTATAAACAAACGATTTGATTTTAGTTTTCAAACTGTGAACATCTATATAATGCCGTTTGGGTTTGCACATAAATGAAATAAATATTGAACATATATAAGAGAGTTACAATATAGCGAAGCGCATAGATGATTGTCGATCGATGTTTGTCTGCATTTATGATTTATTCGAGTTTCAGTCATAGCGATTATAAATAACACTAAACGTTTCTGAAGGCTGTTTTCCACTAGGCGGAATTTTCCGCGCGCAGCGCAATTTTTCTCTGTCTTTTCTCGATTAGTCCTGCCTGAGAGCTCACAAACAAAGAAAAATTGCGCTGCGCGCGGAAAATTCCGCCTAGTGGAAAACAGCCTTAATCGTAATGCAAAAGGGAGTAGCAAATTAATGTTTCCGACGCAAGGTCGAGCGCCTATTGGCTGAACTAATCCCCTTTAATTTAGCAACAACGTTTGCAACAACTGAATTCTGCACGATTTTTTGTACAAAAACTCGTAGTATATATAATAACGACACCGAGAATAAGTGAATATTTGGGACTTGAATTCCCCCCCCCCCTTGCTAGCTGCGTTACTAATTAAATTTTACCCTCAATTAGCAAAATGCTCATACAGTGTGTCCCAAATAGAATCACAACCGATGGGCAGAACGGACTTAAGTGTCTCGTTAACAATCATTTTTAATCCTAATACTTATACATACCAAAGGCGGGAAAATGGAGTTATAAATTCCATGAATCTGAACTTTCATTGCATCAAATCTTCTCATTTCTTCCAAATACTGTTGAACTTGTTTGAAAAGACCTTTGTTTGTGTGGGACAGTTTATTCAAGACCAGTTTATGCTGTTCCTGGGTTATGAGCTGCCCTGTCAGTACCGTCTGTACGCAAACCGGCTATATGGTGTAAGTAAAATTACAAATATAATTAAAATAATTGTAGACTGGCGCAATGAAATAGGTGGATTGCACATATGATTTATTCTAGTTTCGTCATTATTTTCTTAGGAGATCAATGTGACCATGTGTATAAGCCAGAACTTTCAAACAAAACAAATTTTCGAACCAATCTGCAATCAGATCACTCTGATTGATTGTGATATCAACAACAAATTGAAGAAAGGTTGTAAAAACCTTGGGGTTGAATCTATGGTCAAAAAATCGTTTCCTTTTCAGACCATCATTATCTCTCAGCTTCCTTTTTGTAAAGTTTTCTAGTGTTTTTGTCGTGATCAACATAGATTAAACGTTCTTACCAGAAGCAGCAAGAGAGATTGAAGAATCATTTAAAAAATAAAACACGCAGAATCAGATAAAGATACGCCTACTAAGGCGCTCATACCGACAGCCGAGAACTGAGAAATTTGGCACAAGGTGGGCAAGATCTAGATCTCGTAAAATTAAAAACGCAAATGAAAGACCGGCCTAGACAACTGCTCAGGAGAGACTTATTTACTGTTCCTCTAAAGGGTTACACTACTGTATTACTTAATTTTACAAAAAATTGTTAAATCCCTGAGTAAAAAAGATAGTAAATTATAAAGTCTGCAGAACAGGAATACATTTCGACGAGATTTCCTTACAATGCATTATATCAAAACTTCTCACGAAATTAATCAGAGAAAAAAAACTAGTACAACAGGCTGTTTTTCCGCTCGTTCACCGTTTATTATGTGCTCCTTTCATTTCATCAAATCGTTTCATTTTTCCGGATACTGTTGAATTTGTTTGCATAAACCTTCGTTTTTGCGGTCAATTTATCATTCTAGTTGTTCAACTGGTTAATCATCTTCAAGTTCAATTCATAATGTAGCTACCTGAGTTTTGAGCGGGCTCGTCTGTACCGTCTGTACCGCCTATATGGTATAAGTAAAATTACCAATATAAGTAAAAAACAACAGGTACGTTGACTGGCTAATATATATGTGCATTAACTCTAGTTTATTTTAGCTTGATTCATAGGTACATTTATTATATTCTGATTTATTCTGGTTCAGTCGCTATTTTCTCGGCAAACTAGTGTGGCCATGTTTATACAAATCATATTGTTATACTAATTCAAAAGTTATTAAAAAGCGAGGATTAATCTCATTAAAATTAATTGGCAGACGAAAACCAGTGCAATTGCAGAACTGGTTGTTTCTCTACTCGTTTACCTTACTCTGTGCTCCTTTTTCAGACTTGGCTATGGCAACATCAGGTTTGAAAGACTTTTTTTGACCAAACAGAATCTAAAAGCATTGCTTGTTTCAGGCAAGACATTTTATTTATAAAAGGATGTAACGAAATCAAATTGGAAATGTATTTTATCTTTCTTCGCCACAAGGCCAGGGACAGGGTCAAATCAACTTGGCCTGTCAACTTTCCCTATGGGAAGAAATTTAACCTGTGTACTGGAGAAGACCGATCGACGATTTATCAGTGAGCGTTGAATTATTCTCTTTCCGCATGAAGACTGCCTTTGGGCAACATAGACATTTATAGTGCAAGCTCACGCATTTGTCCATTGTCTTGATCGTTTTGGTCATATACTATCTCGAATGAGAACAGCACAGATACCTAAACTGTTAAAATGTTCTTTTAATCTCACCGTTTTAAGTATTTTATTTTTGTTTTGGTAATCGATTTTCTAAACTCAGGAAAAGGTTATTACATATAACATCCCCATATAATATCTTTAATTCGCTCTTGCTATAAAGTTAGTGAGTTAGCAGAACGGTACTAGTGCTGTACATGGCACATCTTTTAAAGGTAAATATCTTTAGCTTGTGTTCATCTGACAATATGTAATAATGATATGTTTCAAACGAATTGATTAAGCTGCCAAAAGAGTAAATCATGCGGGCTTCTGTATACGACATTTTCGATAGATAATATTCAAACAAATTTTCCCTGGTCCAACCTGGGTCTTTTCTTGTGGTCCCTTGGATGTTGCTTCTCCATACTCTCCCTCTCCTTTTGGATTGCGAATCAAAGATTCAGATATTTTCTCTACTGAAGGCGAATTTACGCAAGCCTTAAAAAATAAAACATAAGGCCGTAAGCGAGATTCGTCGTAATTCATTATATTGTTATATAGCAGACAGTGATATTCACAGTGATATATTTTTCATATCTTCACTGGTGAAGACATCGTTCACGTGATTGTTTCCTGCCAAAAAAATTGTGTTTTCAAATTAGCGATGTTTGTAAGAGCAGCGAACATATTTTCACCTTTGTTTAAAGAAAACTACTATACAATTTTTTGACGAAAAAATAAAACGAAATCCAGTAAAACAGTAGAAGCATGTACAGTTACTCATTAATTTTGATAATATGATGTAATTAGTTGAAATAAAGCTAACCAATATTACTGATTTGGGTCTTTAAAAGACGACTTCAATGTATTTAAGCTTTTAACTACCAAGGAATGAAAAAAGGAAAACAAGACAAATGTTTTTTCGTGGGTCAGTGGAGGTGAAGTACTCCGGGGATGAAAAATTATTACATAAAACTATCACAGGTTGACAACAGCTTATGTCCTACGAGACCATTTCTATTGGTTAATCCAGTGTCAACGAAAACATGTACAATATGACATTTTTACCTGTATCAGATAACCTGCCATGATGTACATATGCTTGCATCGTGCGCGGAGCTTGATCACTAGTTACGCACGACGTGAGAAACGGCGTACTTGCAATGGATAATATCCAAGTAAGATGAAAACTTGTTAGCCACATTGCTCCATTAACTTTAATATATAATTAGGGTAATGAACAGAACATTACACGGCGGTTTTCAGATATAAATTGCCTTCTCGCGGTAAAAACAATATTTTACTCATTCACTGCGATCGTTATTCGTAAAATATTTCCTTTCACGATTCGAAGAGAAAATTGATATCTTCGCGAAGATAAAACTGATGATTGATATTTTGCGCATTTTGCATGACGTGAATCTTAATTTAATTATCTGTCTATATACACCAAAGCCTTTAAGGCTAAGAGCAAAAGTATACGTACTTCAGGAAAATAGTTAATTGTAGCTGTTGTAGTTGTGTAAACAACCCTAAAATCGTTTTCCTGTAAACTACCTTGGATGATTTGTCTTCTTCGTTCGCTGCACTATCCTCCACCATCGCGAAACATTGATTTTGAGTGAATGCATACTCCTTGAAATAAAATAGGAATACGAAAAGGCAGGGTTATTTTGAAGGACTTTTATATTTTATACTCTCAATGCAATTGTTGGCAATATTATAAACGATTAGAAAATTTCAATTGCTTATTTCCTATGCCACAAAAATTTAACCAAGTGCCTCAGATTAAACTAAACGTAATCTTAAAATAACACAAACTAATGTAGCCTGAGTATCTGGCTAGCTCTCGTTGATATTTGAACGAGGGTCTAATACTCAGGCTAAAACATATGCCATAAAACTTTTCTCAGGCTTGTTCTTTTCAAATCGTGTTCTCTTATGAGTTTAACTGAAATTATAACAAATTACCATTATCTTTTTATTTTTTCCATTTTCATTAGTTTTCGTTTCTTTCTTTCCCATGTTTCCCAATGCACTGGATAAATTACCCTTAACGAAGAACTAGAATAATTTTTGCTGGAGTGTATTCTAAGCAAATTATAACTATAAGTGCAAACAGTAAGCAAATATTACCTGCAGACACTCGGTATTACCCTTTCCTCCCAATTTTTGCTCTTTATCTCTTTCTGGACTTTTATTTTCTTTCTCAGTGGTTTTCCATCGTTCCTTTTGTGAAGAGAAATCCTTTGATAGATTTGGAAAAACAGATTAGCGCTGAGGTCACAAACAAATAATCGCACATGCATGCGCATTAAATGCACCAATACAGTAGCTACTGTTGTGTTGATGTTGTAATTAATTTACGGATATAAGCGAAGTTACGCATTACTTAACTTTGATATTTACGGTATTACCTCCGGAGAGGACGATATTGGAACAGAGCTTCTTGTTACGAGTCGCTAATGTCTGAGTTGTCGGTATTATCTGCACATTCTTAGTTTTGTATGTATTGAATACTGATTACGAACATTACATTTATGTAGGTTTGAAACAATATTATTAAAACCTGCCAAAAGAGTAAATCATGCGTAAATCAATTAGAGCAAATCTGTATGCGACATTTTCGATAGACAATATTCAAACAAATTTTTCCTTGTCCTACCTGAGTCTTTTCTTGTGACCCCTTGGATGTTCCTTCTCCATACTCTCCCCCTCCTTTTGGACTACGAATCAAAGGTTCAGATATTCTCTCTACTGAATGCGAATTTACGCGAGCCTTAAAACATAAAAGATCCGGCCGTAAGCGAGATTCGTCGTAATTTAATACATTAGTATATATCAAACAGTGATATTCACAGTGATATATTTTTCATATCTTCACTAATGAAGATATCGTTCACGTGATTATTTCCTGCCAAATGTTTCCAAATTAGCGATTTTTGTAAGAGCAGCGAACCAATTTTCACCTTTGTTTAATAAAGAAAGACTACTATACAATTTTTACCGAAAAAAATGAAACGAATTCCAGTAAAACAGCAGAAGCATGTGCAGGTACTCATTAATTTTAATAATATGATGTAATTAGTTGAAATAGAGCTGGCTAATAATACTGATTTGGGTCTTTAAAATACGACTTTAGTGTGTCCAAGCTTTTAATCACCGAGGAATGAAAAAAGGAAAACAAGACAAATGGTTTTTTTTGTGGGAGAAATGGGTCAGGGGGGGGAGGGTAAAGTACTCCGGAATTAAAAAACTACTACATAAAACTATCACACTTTGACAACAACTTATGTCTTGCAAGACCATTTCTATTGGTTAATCCAATGTCAAAGAAAACAATATGACATTTTTACCTGTGTCAGGCAACATGCAATGATGTACATATGTTTGCATCGTGCGCAGACCTTGATCACTAGTTACGCACGACGTGAGATACGGCGTACTTGCAATGGATAATATCAAAGTAGTAATGAACAGAACATTACACGGCGGTTTTAAGATATAAACTAACTTCTCGTGGTAAAAATAATGTTTTACTCATTCACTGCGATCATTATTAGTAAATATTTGCTTTCACCACTCGAAAAGAAAATTGATATCTTCGCGAAGGTAAAATTGATGATTGTGATTTTGCACATTTTGCATGATTATTTTCGATGTGAATTTTAATTGAATTATCTGTATATACGCTACACCAAACCCTTTAGGGCTAAAAGCGAAAGTATACGTATATCAGGAAAATAGTTGTAGTGTGGTAGTTGTGTAAACAACCTTAAAACCGTTTTCCTGTCAACTACAGTACTGTCCAGAAATAACCTAACAAAAACCGCGGTCGAACCGCAGTCGAACCGCGGTTGAACCGAGGTTCAACTGCGGTTTAACCGCGGTTTAACCCCAGCTGAACCGTGATTAAGGTGAGGGTGAACCGCGGTTTAACTGAGGTTTGACCGGAGTGCTGCAAGCGCACATACCGTGCTACAGTTGCATGGACATGTAAGGTATGATGATATATATGATAATTACAATTTGGACCATACAGTATTTTGAGTCTGATACAAATCAAGCGCTTAGCTCACGAGGGAGTTCAGAAGACGGCTGTTATGTTAAATGCCAGCATGAACATTTTGACACGAACGAAGTAAAGCGAAATATTTTATTTCACTGAACTCTTACTTATAGCGCGGGAAAAACAAACGTGATTAGCGATGCATGAATGCATGCATGGACTAGGCTTCCACCTATTTCTTTATTTGTTCCTGTCAATCAAAATAATCTATCTGCTTGAAGTAATGTAAAAATGCTGACCAATTAAAGTACTCGTACCAAACCATAGTCAATTTGGCATGATATAAGTAATAAAAAACACATGGCTAATGCCCTGCTAATGCCCGAAAGTTTTCACGTCCTAAGATGTTTATATATAAGATGAATAATCCTGCCCATCTTGACAGCCTTATATATGTAATCCTCACGTTAATAACCTCTTGCCTTGAGCCGGAATATCAATGATCGCATGTGTGATGTGAGAAACTCAGTCATAATAGAACCAAAACAACACCCTGTATTTCATTTCTTACACGGCACGTCGGTATTTTTTTCTCACACGGAACGTATTTGGTAAATAAGTTTTTGATTAAAAAACCAACAGTATTTGGTATCATGAAATGATAAAATTTCGCATCTTACTGAAGTAATAGCGCTAGCGCGAAATATAGTTACTTTAAACTGGCGTATTCTTTAAACTGGCGTAATATTGCATGTGACGGTGTTATTGTGAATAATTCGACAAAACGATATTGATGCCGGTTCTTTATATTTCAACATTTATTCATGTACACTTAGTAAAGCACAGTCGATTAAGCCTACACTAAGTTACATGCATAGAGGCTGCAACTCGTGTGTTTGATATTTTACACCATCAAAAATCATTGTATGAATTGGAAATGAACGCTAAATGATCGTTTATTCAACTGCGGTTATCTCTTGCGGTCGTCTGCGGTTAACCTCAACCTCAACCGCACTTTAACCTCAACCGCACCGCACTTTAACCTCAACCGCACGGCACTTTAACCTCAACCGCACCGCACTTTAACCTCAACCGCAGTGTTAGGTTATTTCTGGACAGTACTGTACCTTTGGTGTGTTTTTGTCTTGTTGACATTTGTCTTCTTCGGTCGCTTCACTAACCTCCACCATCGCGAAACATTGATTTTGATGGAATGCATATTCCTTGAAATAAAATAGAAATACGAAAAGGCAGGGTTATTTTGAAGCATTTTTTTATTTTGTGCTCCCCACGCAATTGTTGGCAATATTATAAATAAACGATTAGAAAATTTCAATTGCTTATTTCCTATGCCACGCAAATCTAACGTGGTTAAATTTGTAACCAGGTGTCTCAGATTAAACTAAACGTAATCTTAAAATAACACAAACTAATGTAGCCTGAGTATATGGCTCTCGTTGATATTTGAACGAGGGTCTAATACTCAGGCTAAAGCATATGCCATAAAACTTTTCTCAGGCTTGTTCTTTTCAAATTTTGTTCTCTTATGAGTTATAACTGAAATCATAGCAAATTACCTTTATCTTTTTATTTTTTCTATTTTCATTAGGTTTCGTTTCTTTCTTTCCCATGTTTCTCGATGCACTGGATAAATTACCCTTAACGAAGAACTAGAATAATTTTTGCTGGAATATATTCTAAGCAAATTATAACTATAAGTGAAAATATTAAGCAAATATTACCTGCAAACACTCGGTATTACCCTTTGCTCCGAATTTTTGCTCTTTATCTCTTTCTGGACTTTTATTTTCTTGCTCGGTAGTTTTCCATCGTTCCTTTTGTGAAGAGAAATCCTTTGATAAATTTAGAAAAACAGATTAGTGCTGTGGTCACAAACAAATAATCACACATGCGCAGCAAATGCACAAATGCAGTAGCAACTGTTGTGTTGATGTTGTAATTAATTTACGGATATAAGTAGTAGTAGTAGTAGTATAACTTTATTTATACACGCTGACCCCGTCAACCGCAACTGATTTCCACGGGGGGCGTGTGCCAGAAAATAACTTTACATGTGGAATAATATAGGCTATTTACAAAATATATAAGTTTAAGACATACGAAAGTTTTAGATTATTTACAGGTAAATGACTAGAAGTTTTTACGCACTGATATGAGCAGCGATTCTATTTCGAAAGGAAGAAAGTGACTTGCTTTCCCTAATATCTTTTGGTATAGAATTCCAAAGATGTGCCCCGTCGTACATAAAACTTTTTTTCATGTTATTTGTACGTGGTTTCGGTAAACAGAGAGCACTTGAAATGTCCCGAAGGTGATAATTAGTTTTCTCACTCTTATACGTAAATAGATTTGTGAGTGATTTGGGACCGGTTTTGTTTAATACCTTGTACATCATCTTTGCTTTAGTTTTTTTCCTTTCTGTTTGGAGTGGCTCCCAGCCCAAAGCATGTAAAGCAATCGTATGATGTACGTCATTGCTTAAATTCAGAATAATTCTAGCTGCTCTATTTTGTAGTTTTTGGAGCCGTTTTAATTGAGTTTCGCCAAATACATCCCATACTTCACAGCAGTAGTCAAAGTACGGACGAACAATTGCGTTATATATCAAAACAAGTGTGTCTTGATCAACAAATGGTTTGATGCGACGAATAGCAGAGATTCCTGATGTTACTTTTTTGCAAATTTTGTCAGTATTACGTTTCCAAGATAAATGCTGGTCAATTGTTACTCCAAGAGTTTTACATTCGTTTACTTGTTTAATTTGTTGATTTTCAATGAAAACATTTAAATGAGAAGTAGAGATATTTCTTATCATTGGTTTTGAGCCAATCAACATAAACTCTGTTTTTGCTACATTGAGGCTAAGTTTATTGGCTATTAACCATTTTCTAAGGTTCTCCAAATCAGAATTTGCCGCAGCCTCTAGGTCAGTCAAAGTATTTGCTGAAGCAGTCAGGTTTGTGTCATCAGCAAACATCCGTGGCTTTGTTTTGTTTAGACAGTGAGGCAAATCGTTGAAGTACAACAAAAAGAATAATGGCCCTAAGATAGAGCCTTGTGGTACACCACATTTGATTAGACGCTCAGATGAAAAGGAGTTCTTTATTTGGCACTTTTGATTTCGGTTAGTGAGATACGATCGGAGCAAAGTTAAAGCTTGTCCCCTTATTCCATAAAGCTCTAATTTTCTCAACAAAATTTGGTGATCAACAGTATCAAAGGCTGTTTTAAGATCAATTAAAACTACCAGGTTAAACATTTTTCTGTCTAGATTCACATACCATTCATTGGTACAGTCTAATAATGCACTCGCTGTGGAGTGAAATTTTCGAAATCCAAATTGGGAATCACTGAGAAGCTCAAATTTTGTTAAGTAGCTATAAAGTTGATCATATAATATTCGCTCCATAATTTTACTAATGGCTGGTAAAACTGATATTGGTCTGTAGTTTCCAGGGATATTACGTTGGCCACTTTTATACAAAGGAATTACTCTAGCCACTTTCCATTCATCAGGAAAAGCAGATAGAGCAATAGCCCGATTGAAAATAAGTGTCAACGAATCTGAGATGACAGGTGCAGCTAATTTAATGATTTTGCATGAAATTTTATCAATTCCAGTTGCTTTATTGCTGGAAAGTCCATGTAAAAGACGAGAGACATGACTGACAGTAACATGCTGGAATGCAGCAAACTCTGATTTAGCATTTTTGACATGCGTTTCAAAATTGTAACTTGAAAAATCTATGTTGCTAGCTAGATTTGGGCCAATATTTGAAAAATATTCATTAAAACCCTCCGCACTATCTTTATGATTTGCTAAATTATTTTCACCTACACATAGTTCATTTATCACAGTTGGTTTGTTTTGCCTACCTAATAAGTTGTTTATACTTTTCCAAGCTTTCTTTGGATTAAATTTTTGACCAGCTATTTTTGAGGAATAGTAATCTTTTTTGGCATTTCTTAGTTCTATATTCACTTTGTTTCTGGTTGTTTTAAAGTTTAACCAGTCATTTTCATTGTTTGTCAAAATGGCTTTTCGTTTAAAATTGTCCCTTGTATTCATAAGTTTCTTTATATCACTTGTAATCCAAGGGACTTTGTTTGATCTTATCTTTTTGTGTTGAAGTGGTGCATGTTGGTCTAGGACCTCTAGAAATAATTTTTTCCAAATTTCCCACATGGCATTTGGATCTTCAGCAAAAAAATATACATATTCCCAGTGTTGTTTTAGCAGTTCTTCAGCAAATTTTTTCTCATCAAAATTTTTCATGTTTCTAATTTCAAGAGTATTTTCTTGTTTCTTTATAATGACAGAAATTTTCCTGATTGCAAATACCAAGCTATGATCACTAATACCTGTGTGAATCACACCAGAATCAGAGATTTTCTCTGGTGTATTAGTGACAATATGATCGATAAGACTGGTGGTTGTCATAGTCACTCGAGTAGCTTCATCTATCAGTTGTGTTAACTGGTATAATTCATATAAGGACTTTAATTTCTTTGTTGGGATGTTTGAATCACTATCTGTTTTTAACATATCACAGTTTAGATCACCCAGGATATACATTTCTTTGTTTTCATTATCAATACCTTTGATCAGTTTTTCAAAATGATCAAAGAATTCTGATGATGCACTGGGTGGTCTGTAGACTGTGGTTACAAGAAATGGTTTGCTATGCGGCTTAGTAATTTCAATACAGACCGCTTCCAGTTCAGTTGGAACCAGATCATTTCTTACTTTATAATTGATGGAGCTACGCAAGTAAATACAAACCCCACCACCATTTCTTGATCGGTCTTTTCTGACAATATCATAGCCATCTATATTAATCATGTTATCGGTTATATTTGCATCAAGTCTTGTTTCATTAAATGCAATGAGATCAATGAATTTGTTTGCCATTGAATAACTAATTTCATCTATTTTTTTTGGTAAACTCACTATATTTAGAAAAGCCATTTTGAAACCTCTTTCATTTGGGATTGAGCTGAGAGTTGTTAAGAAATCGCTGCTCATATTGTTGCGTGACATATGACCTACTCTACCTTGTGTTTCATCATGCGCTTCACATGACTGAGGTACATTGTCCACTCCCTCTGGCGGCCAGAGGGAAGTCGAAAAAAATGGTGGTCAGTGTTTCTAGTACTAATTCTGTCTGACTTTAAGTAGGTGCAAAATGCACTCCCTAAGGCTTTATCACCATCTCGATTTAGATGTAGGTTTGATCCATTAAGTAAGGATCTTCCTATGCAACTATTATCTATGTAAGCAATGTTATGTTTAGAGCACAAACCATGAATTAATTTATTATATTGCTCAATTTTATAATTATTTACCTTGCCATCATAGCGCTTGATGGCACCAGATACTGCTACTTTGTTGGTGTGGGCTTTCACCTTGTTGACTAGATTATCCATGTCTGCTGCAACCTTCTCTGGTTCTTCTCGTACCAAGTCATTCGTTCCAACATGCAAGATAACGGTGTTGTATTGCAATTCCTCTGACTGGCATTCATCAAACTTCCTTGCAAGCTGGTTCACTGTGGCTCCACTGTAGGAATGAGAAATTGCCTTGCTCCGTGCAGCTCTGCCAATCTTGCTCCCGTCGATGTGCTTCACCATAGAATCACCTATCACCAAAACTGCTTTCTCCTGTTTGGGCTGGTTATACTTTGTGGTGGATTTCGTGGTGGTATCAGCAGTCGTACTGTGACCCTTTCTAGTGTCCTTATCTTTGAACTCTGGAAGCTTTCTATAGCGAGTTAGGTTGTCCTTAGACGGTCCCCTTGTTTGTTTGGCTTCTGTGTTATTGTGGGCAGTGCCATTGGTAGGATTTGTTTCTTCGATATCGAGAACTTGAAATGTGTTAGATGTGGGATTAATTTTTTTCGTGTTTTTGACAGCAGGATTATTTAGTTTCTTCACCTTTTTTGTCACTTTTGTCCACTCGTTTTGCTTTATATCAAGAACACATTTTATATTTGCATTATCACTGCTTAATTCACTCATACCCGATTTTAACAGTTCGATTTCGGCCGCCATTTTGTTATTTTGTGCTGACAATGTTTTTATGGTGATTTCAAATTTTGTTGCATCTGATACCGCCCGCTGCGATTCTTCTTGTTGTTTTGCTTTGATTTCAGCGACCAGTGTCATAATATTGGCAATTTGATGTTTATATTTTTCACAGTTGCCACACACCGAGTGATTTTCATCGACATGTTGCAGCTTCGCATCTTGTTGTTGTTGGCTGGCGTCGTCCACGTGCGTCGTCGTTTCGACTTTTTCATTTAGAATTTTAACGCCATTCGTTTGAGCACTTTCCTCAAGAGCGGCTTGTAGTGATTTCTCTTGGTTGTCCTTCATGATCTGCAGCTTTTTTTTCTTTGGACCGAACCATTTTAAGCTGAATTCTTCGTTCTTGAATAATTTTTCTTCCGCGCGAGGCGATGACCACTTCCCGTTATCACATTTCAAAATCGTTGCTACGAACGCTTTTAACGATTTTAGATCGCCTTTCCATGTGAAAATCTTTGCATCGTAGAATAGGAAAGAAGATTTTTCTATTTTGTTATCAAATGTGTTAGTTTTGCTGTCCGAATTTGTGACAGATGCAGAGCTCTGATTTGTATGACCTTCCGCCATGACGGGAAACACGTCGTACTAGTTACAGCGAAGTACTAGTTACGCATTACTTAACTTTGATATTTACGGTATTACCTCCGGAAAGGACGAAATTGACGAGCTTCTTGTTACGAGTCGCTATTGTCTGAGTTATCAGTATTATCTGCACATTCTTAATTTTGTATGTATTGAATACTGATTACGAACATTACATTTATGTAGGTTTGAAACAATATTATTAAAAGCTGCCAAAAGAGTAAATCATGCGTAAATCAATTAGAGCAAATCTGTATGCGACATTTTCGATAGACAATATTCAAACAAATTTTTCCTTGTCCTAGCTGAGGCTTTTCTTGTGATCCCTTGGATGTTCTTTCTCCGTACTCTCCCCCTCCTTTTGGACTACGAATCAAAGGTTCAGATATTCTCTCTACTGAATGCGAATTTACGCGAGCCTTAAAACATAAAAGATCCGGCCGTAAGCGAGATTCGTCGTAATTTAGTACATTAGTATATATTAGACAGTAATATTCACAGTGAAATATTTTTCATATCTTCACTAATGAAGATATTGTTCACGTGATTATTTCCTGCCAAAGTTTTTCAAATTAGCGATTTTTGTAAGAGCACTAGCGAACTAATTTTCACCTTTGTTTAATAAAGAAAGACTACTATACAATTTTTACCGAAAAAATGAAACGAATTCCAGTAAAACAGCAGAAGCATGTGCAGGTACTCATTATTTTCAATAATATGATGTAATTAGTTGAAATAAAGCTGGCTAGTGTTACTGATTTGGGTCTTTAAAATACGACTTTAGTGTATCAAAGCTAATTTTAACCACCAAGGAATGAAAAAAGGAAAAAAAAAGACAAATAGCTTTTTTTTGTGGGAGTAATGGGTCAGTGGGGGTGAAGTACCCCGCCAATAAAAAACTACTGCATAAAACTATCACACGTTGACAACAGCTTATGTCTTACAAGACCATTTCTATTGGTTAATCCAATGTCAAAGAAAGCAATATGACATTTTTACCTGTATCAGGTAACCTGCCATGAGGTACATATGTTTGCATCGTGCGCGGAGCATGATCACTAGTTACGCACGACGTGAGATATGGCGTATTTGCAATGGATAATATCAAAGTAGAATGAACAGAACATTACACGGCGGTTTTAAGATATAAATTAACTTCTCGTGGTAAAAATAATGTTTTACTCGTTCACTGCGATCATTATTAGTAAATATTTGCTTTTACCACTTGAAGAGAAAATTGATATCTTCGTGACGACAAAATTGATAATTGTTATTTTGCACATTTTGTATGATTATTTTCGATGTGAATCTTAATTAAATTATCTGTCTATACGCTACGCCAAACCCTTTAGGGCCAAGAGCAAAAGTATAGGTATATCAAAAAAACTGTTGTATTGTTGTAGTTGAGTAAAAAACTCTAAAATCGTTTTCCTATACCTGTCGCGTTTTAGGGGTAGAATACTTTTGTTGGGTTTCTTGTTGTGCCCAACGGCCCAACGGAAGTGGATTTTCCATGAATGCAAGTTAGGAATGCGCATGCGCGAACGTTTTGGAACATCCAAAACTATTAATTCATTGATGATGGTTTTTGCATTCGAGTAGCTCTTTTTAAAAATATTATACACTAACAGCTGAAGCCATTTTTTCTGCGCTAACCCAACAGCCCAACGGAAGAAAAAGACCCAAATACGTAAAACAACAGACCCAACAAACACAACAGACCCAACAACCCAACAGCCCAACGGAAGTAAAAAAGATCCAACGAACACAACAGACCCAGCAAACACAACAGACCCAACAGCCCAACAGCCCAACGGAAGTAAAAACGATCCAACGAACAGAACAGACCCAACAAACACAACAGACCCAACAGCCCAACAGCCCAACGGAAGTAAAAAAGATCCAACAAAAAACAACAGACCCAACAAACACAACAGCCCAACAACCCAACAGCCCAACGGAAGTAAAAAAGATCCAACGAACACAACAGACCCAGCAAACACAACAGACCCAACAGCCCAACAGCCCAACGGAAGTAAAAACGATCCAACGAACACAACAGACCCAGCAAACACAACAGACCCAACAGCCCAACAGCCCAACGGAAGTAAAAACGATCCAACGAACACAACAGACCCAACAAACACAACAGCCCAACAACCCAACAGCCCAACGGAAGTAAAAAAGATCCAACGAACACAACAGACCCAACAAACACAACAGACCCAACAGCCCAACAGCCCAACGGAAGTAAAAAAGATCCAACAAAAAACAACAGACCCAACAAACACAACAGACCCAACAGCCCAAACAGCCCAACGGAAGTAAAAAAGATCCAACGAACACAACAGACCCAACAAACACAACAGACCCAACAGCCCAACGGAAGTAAAAAAGATCCAACAAAAAACAACAGACCCAACAAACACAACAGCCCAACAACCCAACAGCCCAACGGAAGTAAAAAAGATCCAAGGAACACAACAGACCCAGCAAACACAACAGACCCAACAGCCCAACGGAAGTAAAAACGATCCAACGAACACAACCGACCCAACAAACACAACAGACCCAACAGCCCAACAGCCCAACGGAAGTAAAAAAGATCCAACAAAAAACAACAGACCCAACAAACACAACAGACCCAACAGCCCAACAGCCCAACGGAAGTAAAAAAGATCCAACGAACACAACAGACCCAACAAACACAACAGCCCAACAACCCAACAGCCCAACGGAAGTAAAAAAGATCCAACGAACACAACAGACCCAGCAAACACAACAGACCCAACAGCCCAACAGCCCAACGGAAGTAAAAACGATCCAACGAACACAACAGACCCAACAAACACAACAGCCCAACAGCCCAACAGCCCAACGGAAGTAAAAAAGATCCAACGAACACAACAGACCCAACAAACACAACAGCCCAACAACCCAACAGCCCAACGGAAGTAAAAAAGATCCAACGAACACAACAGACCCAGCAAACACAACAGACCCAACAGCCCAACAGCCCAACGGAAGTAAAAACGATCCAACGAACAGAACAGACCCAACAAACACAACAGACCCAACAGCCCAACAGCCCAACGGAAGTAAAAAAGATCCAACAAAAAACAACAGACCCAACAAACACAACAGCCCAACAACCCAACAGCCCAACGGAAGTAAAAAAGATCCAACGAACACAACAGACCCAACAAACACAACAGCCCAACAACCCAACAGCCCAACGGAAGTAAAAAAGATCCAACGAACACAACAGACCCAGCAAACACAACAGACCCAACAGCCCAACAGCCCCAACGGAAGTAAAAACGATCCAACGAACAGAACAGACCCAACAAACACAACAGACCCAACAGCCCAACAGCCCAACGGAAGTAAAAAAGATCCAACAAAAAACAACAGACCCAACAAACACAACAGCCCAACAACCCAACAGCCCAACGGAAGTAAAAAAGATCCAACGAACACAACAGACCCAGCAAACACAACAGACCCAACAGCCCAACAGCCCAACGGAAGTAAAAACGATCCAACGAACACAACAGACCCAACAAACACAACAGACCCAACAGCCCAACAGCCCAACGGAAGTAAAAAAGATCCAACGAACACAACAGACCCAACAAACACAACAGACCCAACAACCCAACAGCCCAACGGAAGTAAAAAAGATCCAACGAACACAACAGACCCAACAAACACAACAGACCCAACAGCCCAACAGCCCAACGGAAGTAAAAAAGATCCAACGAACACAACAGACCCAACAAACACAACAGACCCAACAGCCCAACAGCCCAACGGAAGTAAAAACGATCCAACGAACACAACAGACCCAACAAACACAACAGACCCAACAGCCCAACAGCCCAACGGAAGTAAAAAAGATCCAACAAAAAACAACAGACCCAACAAACACAACAGACCCAACAGCCCAACAGCCCAACGGAAGTAAAAAAGATCCAACGAACACAACAGACCCAACAAACACAACAGACCCAACAGCCCAACAGCCCAACAGCCCAACGGAAGTAAAAACGATCCAACGAACACAACAGACCCAACAAACACAACAGACCCAACAGCCCAACAGCCCAACGGAAGTAAAAAAGATCCAACGAACACAACAGACCCAACAAACACAACAGCCCAACAACCCAACAGCCCAACGGAAGTAAAAAAGATCCAACGAACACAACAGACCCAGCAAACACAACAGACCCAACAGCCCAACAGCCCAACGGAAGTAAAAAAGATCCAACGAACACAACAGACCCAACAAACACAACAGCCCAACAACCCAACAGCCCAACGGAAGTAAAAAAGATCCAACGAACACAACAGACCCAGCAAACACAACAGACCCAACAGCCCAACAGCCCAACGGAAGTAAAAACGATCCAACGAACACAACAGACCCAACAAACACAACAGACCCAACAGCCCAACAGCCCAACGGAAGTAAAAAAGATCCAACGAACACAACAGACCCAACAAACACAACAGACCCAACAACCCAACAGCCCAACGGAAGTAAAAAAGATCCAACGAACACAACAGACCCAACAAACACAACAGACCCAACAGCCCAACAGCCCAACGGAAGTAAAAAAGATCCAACGAACACAACAGACCCAACAAACACAACAGACCCAACAGCCCAACAGCCCAACAGCCCAACGGAAGTAAAAACGATCCAACGAACACAACAGACCCAACAAACACAACAGACCCAACAGCCCAACAGCCCAACGGAAGTAAAAAAGATCCAACAAAAAACAACAGACCCAACAAACACAACAGACCCAACAGCCCAACAGCCCAACGGAAGTAAAAAAGATCCAATGAACACAACAGACCCAACAAACACAACAGACCCAACAGCCCAACAGCCCAACAGCCCAACGGAAGTAAAAACGATCCAACGAACAGAACAGACCCAACAAACACAACAGACCCAACAGCCCAACAGCCCAACGGAAGTAAAAAAGATCCAACGAACACAACAGACCCAACAAACACAACAGCCCAACAACCCAACAGCCCAACGGAAGTAAAAAAGATCCAACGAACACAACAGACCCAGCAAACACAACAGACCCAACAGCCCAACAGCCCAACGGAAGTAAAAACGATCCAACGAACACAACAGACCCAACAAACACAACAGACCCAACAGCCCAACAGCCCAACGGAAGTAAAAAAGATCCAACGAACACAACAGACCCAACAAACACAACAGACCCAACAGCCCAACAGCCCAACGGAAGTAAAAAAGATCCAACAAAAAACAACAGACCCAACAAACACAACAGACCCAACAGCCCAACAGCCCAACGGAAGTAAAAAAGATCCAACGAACACAACAGACCCAACAAACACAACAGACCCAACAGCCCAACAGCCCAACGGAAGTAAAAAAGATCCAACAAAAAACAACAGACCCAACAAACACAACAGCCCAACAACCCAACAGCCCAACGGAAGTAAAAAAGATCCAAGGAACACAACAGACCCAGCAAACACAACAAACCCAACAGCCCAACGGAAGTAAAAACGATCCAACGAACACAACAGACCCAACAAACACAACAGACCCAACAGCCCAACAGCCCAACAGCCCAACGGAAGTAAAAACGATCCAACGAACACAACAGACCCAACAAACACAACAGACCCAACAGCCCAACAGCCCAACGGAAGTAAAAAAGATCCAACAAAAAACAACAGACCCAACAAACACAACAGACCCAACAGCCCAACAGCCCAACGGAAGTAAAAAAGATCCAATGAACACAACAGACCCAACAAACACAACAGACCCAACAGCCCAACAGCCCAACGGAAGTAAAAACGATCCAACGAACACAACAGACCCAACAAACACAACAGACCCAACAGCCCAACAGCCCAACGGAAGTAAAAAAGATCCAACGAACACAACAGACCCAACAAACACAACAGCCCAACAACCCAACAGCCCAACGGAAGTAAAAAAGATCCAACGAACACAACAGACCCAGCAAACACAACAGACCCAACAGCCCAACAGCCCAACGGAAGTAAAAACGATCCAACGAACACAACAGACCCAACAAACACAACAGACCCAACAGCCCAACAGCCCAACGGAAGTAAAAAAGATCCAACGAACACAACAGACCCAACAAACACAACAGACCCAACAGCCCAACAGCCCAACGGAAGTAAAAAAGATCCAACAAAAAACAACAGACCCAACAAACACAACAGACCCAACAGCCCAACAGCCCAACGGAAGTAAAAAAGATCCAACGAACACAACAGACCCAACAAACACAACAGACCCAACAGCCCAACAGCCCAACGGAAGTAAAAAAGATCCAACAAAAAACAACAGACCCAACAAACACAACAGCCCAACAACCCAACAGCCCAACGGAAGTAAAAAAGATCCAAGGAACACAACAGACCCAGCAAACACAACAAACCCAACAGCCCAACAGCCCAACGGAAGTAAAAACGATCCAACGAACACAACAGACCCAACAAACACAACAGACCCAACAGCCCAACAGCCCAACGGAAGTAAAAAAGATCCAACGAACACAACAGACCCAACAAACACAACAGCCCAACAGCCCAACAGAAGTAAAAAAGATCCAATATTTTGTCATCATGCCACGTGGCTCGGGGCATTTAGACACGATCTTTGATGTTTGTTTCTAACTTTTCTACTTTTGCAGGTATCGTGGGCAGGCGGTATTGGCTAGCAGAAATTAATATTATAAAAGCTTAGGTTAATGTTTTATACGAAACCGTCCAGGTTGCACGCAGGTTAGTATAGCAGGTTAGATAGTGCATAAAACAACTACGTGATCTTGTATTACCTTTAACGATGTTCCCTTAAGTTTCAATTTAATTTTAAATAACAATTCAAATTACAATTATATGTTAAAATCGTGTAAGATATCCTTGCACTGCTTGTTCAGGATGTTGTAAGATATGTTTTACTCTAGTTTGTTTTTAAATGGTCAAGGAAATAGTTTGTAACAATCTTATGTAGAACCAAAAGTTTAAATGAAGAAAATAAGTATGTCTTTTTAATACAATTCAAGCTAACACATTATAAGACTACTTCACCTAATTTCATTTTTGGACCAATGGACCTGTTGTATATGGGCGATTCCATGTGTTCTGTACGGGACATCTGGTGCTGCCATTTATAATATATGAAATTACAGCAGAATTTTTATCATCTCCATTTTGAAGTTTTTCTGGTATCTAATTTATACATGCTAGGCAGATCATGTAATTCTGTTTTTATACATAATAAAGTAATTTATATAAAATGTTGTATGAGATCAGTGGAGGGCAGTCTGTGAGTTGATCTTATAGCTGTAAAACACTGTAGAAGACTTTGATGTATGCAAAATTTATTTGAATAACATATATCATTTCATTACTAAATTGTATCTAATTAGAAAAAGTGCGGTACCACAGGACAATAAAATAGTGATCTAATGAGTAATGTTCAGTACGTGACCAGTTAATAACATAAACACTTGACGATAATAAAATGACAATTAGGCATTTTTGATTAACATTCTCAGAACACAATTTTCCTACATCCTTGTATTCAGCTGAAATATAGTTTTTTGGATGATTTGTAAACAAGAAACCACATATTACCAAAATAACGCTAAGATTATTAGCACAATTTTTAACATTTATGCAGCATTTAAAACAAATAGCTAATAAATCATACAAATTTAATTAATAGATGTGTTGGAGCAACAGAAAAGTCTACCAGCAAAACTAAATTTTAAATTTTTAACTGATCATATGAACAGTTACCACGAAACAGTGGCGGATCCAGGGTGAGTCAAAATAAGTTATAGCAGCTCAATTTTAAATTCAAAATAACTTTATAACAATGTCATAGATTATGAATTTCAAAAGAATAAAATCTAACCAATGAAGTTGCTTTGAAGGTATTTTAAAATGTAAATATATCCTAGAATGAGCTGTGGTAATTTATTTAGACTTACGCTAGATCCGCCACTGCCACGAAAATCTTTGTTTCTGAGCTAATCTATTTTCTTCTGCGTTTTCCATCCACTTTCTCATTTTTTGAAAGGGAATCTGAAAGTATTTCCGCCTGTCCTTTTCGCTTTCTTGTTGTAGTACTTGATTGACATTCAGGCCTGGTGGTAGAAGGTAATGCAGGGGGTGTTATGTTAACAGTTGGTTGAAGACTGGTGGAAGGTAATGCAGATGGTGAAATATTAATAGTTGGTTGAAGACTGGTGGAAGGTAATGCAGATGGTGGAACATTAATAGTTGGTTGAAGACTGGTGGAAGGTAATGCAGATGGTGGAATATTAATAGTTGGTTGAAGACTGGTGGAAGGTAATGCAGATGGTGGAATATTAATAGTTGGTTCAACCATGGTGGAAGGTAATGCAGTAATCAATTCACCTGAAAGATATACAACAACAACAATAAATATGAAATATTCCCACTTCACATATTGCAAATTACAATCACATCTAGTTTTAACACTCTTTTTTTCTAGGTTTTTGCACTCATGTGTGATGAAACATTTTTTAATATGGACTATAAATACATTATCAAAGATTTTGGACTAGAAACGTATGTACCATTGACTCATTAACTTACACTGAATTTCTTTGTCAGCAAATGACGTGCTACTTCCACCTAAACATTTTTATAAATTAATACTATTAAGTTTTAAGTGTGCATTTTACTAATTTTTATACCCTTAGTGTGTATAACACACATTACTAAATAATAACTGAAGGTCATATGCTATGTGTACATTGTTTTACTTACATTGTACACCTTTATCAAAGTACTTTTCATTTGTGTCTGTTGGAGTAAAAAATTAAGTTGATATTGGATGACATTTTATTCGATAATCATTGTGGTAAATTTTGGCAGTTGGTAATTTACTCAAAAGAAATTTTCTTGGGGGGGGGGGGGGGACAAAGATTCTACTCGGATGAAACATTATCTAAGTGTGGTACGTAAGGTATTTTGTGATTAATATGTGTTTTGCACTGTCTATAGATTTTTAAGTACTCTGAAGTTTTGAATTAGGCGCTTTCTGTCTTTTTTGTGTTATGTCAGGAGTTGGGTGATGCCATCATGGTTGATACTGCTGACCTTACTGTATGAGCCAACATTAGCACAATTCATTTTCTAGCAGAATATTTGACAAAACCCTCATTTTAACATGCATGCTGAAACATCTAAATGGCAAGACAGTTCTTCATTTCATAACAAACAAATTCCAGCTAATTCCACTGAAATAGTTTTTGTGAATTTTGTCATTTTCAGTTGTGTTTCTACTTTAATTTCTACACATCTCTCAAACTCACTTCTACTGGAAGATTATTATATAAAAAAAAACGTTTTAAACAACAAATTTTGTTTGACTCCATCAAAGAGTAAGTGTCTTGTCAAATAAATATATTCCTAATGTTTAAATATTAACTATGGGTGAACCCTGTTGTTTTTAACATCAAATAGGCCCTTAATGCTTTCATATCTATTGTTACTGGGATGTGAAGATGACGACAGTAAGAATTATGAGGTCAGTGCAATAGGTCTATACGCCATCAATTTCTGAAGGGTAGATTGACTGCATGTCTTACTTTTCTCTGTCCACTAATTCAAGCTATGGAGGTAGCTAGAGGGAACTCTTTGGAACTTAGAATACTGACTATATGCCATTAAGTGCACTGTCAGCATAAACAGTTTCAAAAACATTTATCGAAGATAAAACCTATTCACGGCAATACTGATATATGTTATATAATTATAACTATTTCACTCAAATAAAAATTACTTTTATTCACAAAAACTATTTTTAGGTGAGATTGACAGAGCTATTGTTGTTTTAAGCTGAACTACTGTGTGCGCAAAGGTTAAAATTAAATTGGCTTAAAATAGATAAAAGAATCCTTTAATGTACAAAAGCCGGATTAACTCGTATGATTTACTCATAAAAGAATTTCTCCTCTTTAAGAGATCGTGTCATCAAACAGAAATGGTGATCAAACGGAACTTTCTTTAAAACATGAATTATTTAACGCTTTTATTTTTATAGTTTTTGCTATGAAACTCCACCCATGCAACATCGACTTGTGAATTTCCGTCAATACCGGGCGGAAAATCGAATTTTTACAACGTACATTATGTCATGTGCATCAAAATCTAAGCCAGCTAATTCTTTGTGTATACATTGTTTTTTTCAGTGAAATTATAGTTTTTATAGGTTTGACATTGCATGAAATCAGGTGTATATACACCAATTATGCGTATATGTATGTGTCATTTACCTTGTGAGTATTGTACTTGAGTTGTATTTGAAGTGGTTGCAACTGTTTCATCACCTGCTAAAAATATAAATCATATATAAAAGTTTATATATATATATATATAAACATATATAGAGTACCTAAGTCTACCACCTGAAGATTCCCTTTGGATGAAACAGACTGTAGTGGTAAGTTTTTGAGGTATTTTGCACAATTATACATTTCGCTCTGTCTATATGTCATTGAGCACTCTTTTGTATTTCGCTAACCAAAACTAGCACATTATATATATATATATATATATATATATATATATATATATATATATATATATATATATATATATATATATATATATATATATATATATATATATATATATATATATATATGTAGATATAGATATAGATATAGATATAGATAAGATATGCCGGTGTAAAAATGGAAATATAATATAATGCATGGATACCTGCTCTATCGAAAAGTCCCAGGCTTGTTTCGGTAAACAGACATCTTTTTAGCAAAACGCAACTTTTAGTTTTCATGCCCTGCTTGCTGGGTGACCAGAATCTTTGGTCAGAATTTTTACCTGAAAAATACGATAGTGACTGATGTTCACCCGTAATACGTATGATTACAGTCACATATATTTCAGTGATAAATTTTATATACTATGCTATCAGAATATAGTATCAATGTTCCCCACGTGTTACATAATTAAGTGCTGGTCCCGCAAGTACCTGTTGTACTAGTTGTTCTTAACATCTTTTGAACTAGTCTGCAGTTAAGCGGTTCTATATGATTGGCCTCCTGGAATTTTGCAATTTTTCCAAGCCTTACAGCTATTGCGGGCTCTTCATTTGTTGAGTCAAATTTTGCTGCTTTGTTGGGACGAAGGAATGTCTGGACCTATTTATTTTAGATACAAAGTAGAGCATAATAATTAGTTGTTGCAATGCAAATCAATTATTGACTATTAGAATATTCAATTTGTAGAAAAAATGTATAAGGATGATAGTTTGAAATTTACCTAGCGGGATTAATTTGTCGGGCTATTTACGTCATTGACTCACATTCACGCGATGTACATATAGCTCAACCTCGTACCCAGGGTATTATCTCCGCTCTAGCTGTTCTCCCGCTGCGAAAATACCCTGGAAGAGGCTGGTCACGTGACACCCCAAAATCTGAGGTGTTCAATTAGCGTTGTAAAAAAGCATAGGGAGGTATAGCAAGGGATTAATTGTCGCAATTGTCAAAATGTGAAGTTAAGGCGCGCCCATCGTATTGTCCCTCCCTATGTGTTTTTATAATGCTAATTGAAAACACCCCAGATTTTGGGGTGTCACGTGACCAGCCTCTGCCAAGGGTATTTTCGCAGCGGGAGAGCATCGGGAGCGGAGATAATATCTTGGGAACGAGGTTGCATGTAGCTAACCTTTAAAACCAGGGCTCTGAGGGGGTGGCCCCTATTCCTATTTCTTAGCGCAAATTTTGACTAAATACCATTGCCTAAGTATAGTCCAGAATAGTCCAAGTCGCTGTCTTGCTCAAATCTTAATCCTATTCCCATTTTCTATTGTGCCTTGACCAATGAATCCCAGTATATGGAATCTCATGCATTTCCCAACAAAAAATAGCCAATTCCCACCCAGGGGCGAAACTTGAGCGTTAATTGGTGGGGGGGTATATTCATATATTCATGTTCTGCTGTCCGACGAATTTCTTTTGAAATTAACCCTATGAATTAACCTTAATGACCACTGATTTCAAAAGAAATTCGCCGGGCAGAGCACGAAGATATGAATATTCACCCCCCCCCCCCAATTAACGCTCTAGTTTCGCCCCTGTTCCCACCTCCCACTCAGGTGCATCTCAAACGCATCACTTTCCCGCTAGCCTTTCTGCTCATTTTTAAAATTCGTGCAATGCTAGCACAATTTAGTTTTTGCAATTTTTTAATATGCCTTTAACGTTTTAGAATTCGTATGTTACATACCGTTTTGCTATCTGAATTATTGACCATCGCGACAAGAGACTCCTCAATACGGCCGACGAACTCGCTTTCCGTGAGCCTGGTTTGGTGGCTAGTTGGAACTGCAGGCAATGTGACCTTTCGCGTCAAGCAGTATGGGGCTATTACGCCTATAAAATGGCTGACGAGCTCTTTGTCATCTACTGCTGTTGTTAATTCTGCCATCTATGCTCAAAAACAAATGCAAATGCATTTATGGGCATGCTTTTACGCGAAGCCGGCGAAAGTTTCCCATCAGTTATTTTTTTAGATATAAAAATAAAACAAAAGCAGCACTAGTTTCTAGTTTTTGAAAATCAGAGGTATTAATTCGAAATGCATTCAAAATCATTTTCGTTGTTAAACTGTATAAATTATGTATACACAATTAAGGTGTTTCACAATATATTTGTAGTTTTTAAAAAGAACTTCCAAAAGGAACACGAGAACAAAGTAAATAGGATGCTTTTAAACTTTATAGCATGCTGTAGTATTGGGGAAGGAGTTATTTCATTCAGCATCACTAAAATCTATGTATTTTTTGTTCAAATTAAATTAAGCATGTTATTAAGTTGAAGAAAAACTTGTAATTACTTTTCTAACAACGGAGAGTCCAGCAGACCACATCTTACAAATGCGCGACCCATCCTCCATTTCCCCGAAAGCTCCACGAACAATTTCTCGGCATTCTCTCCGGAAATTGATGCCATCCTGTGTCGAAATCCATTGCCCGATGTGGATGACATGCCCAACTATACCTGACACTCCAGGGAGGAGTTTTTCAAAGTCGCTGTTCCAAGTTTCGTCAGACGTTTTTAGCAGCTTATTTCCTTTCGGCACAGGTATGAGCAAGACACGATCTAGTAAACTTGTGGTGAAATTAAATTTTGTATGAAGGTAATTGCCTGAAGTCGTTTGCAATTGCATATTTTATAATTAAAACAGATGATATATGAACAATGCGAAAATCTCACCGAGCTCTCTCTGGCTTTAGCAACCAGTCAACCACGTGCTCGTTAACTGTGAAAAGTGGACAACATTTGGGTGTCCATTTTCCAGCACACGTGGTTTCTGTGCCGGCGTCGTAAAACCGTTTGGCCTGGTCCCCGAGATGTTTTGGGTCGGTTGGGTCGTCTCCATTAAAGCCCATCGATGTATAGGTTGCGACCCTACTGCAAACCTATAAAAAGCGAGTAGTACATTTTTAGAATATTAATGTCCGAATTTTGAAGAACGAGGTCAAATGAATAACTATTTTGACCATAAAAGTGTAAAAGATCTAGCAATAAAAGGGCTAGTTAAGCGCAATTTAATTTTTGTGATAATAAAAACAATTGAAAAAATTCTATTTTGCCCACAAAACCGGCAAAACGACCTCAACAACGATGAGGAAAACATTTCATTTCTGCTGTTGCTAAGGTGGTTGCTAAGGAAGCATTAGCTCAGCCATAGAGATTATAAATGAATAGAGGGGGCATCGTAGGATAAACTCAGTCAAACGAAAGGGACAAATTGAAGCTTGCTAATGGGGGCCAAATTTAAGACCCGGATGTGATTCCCGGATGTATGCTTGGGCGCCTATTGGCTGGGTATCGACTTTTCACAACAAGAGATCGAGAAAGCTCGAGAAAAACTTTTTTCCGATTTTTTCGCACTCAAAGTTTTTTATGTAAAACAAAGGCGAAAATGTTAAAGATTAGTGCGGGATTGCCTTGAACGTTTTGAATTTTGAGTTTTGAATACAGGATAAAGTTGGGTATGTTTAATCACAGGCGGCCCAATTCAGTGTGTAGTTTCATATAGAGATCAGTAGCGAGCGGTAGCGAATTGTTTTACATATACAAAATACATGTAAAACAATTCGCTACCGCTCGCTACTGATCTCTATATGAAACTACACACTGAATTGGGCCGCCTGTGGTTTAATATTGAGTATTTGTGAGCGAAAATGCAATTTTTGGATTCGAAACATCAGATGAACACACTAGAAAAGTCCTTAAAGTTTAAATACATCGCAGTATTGTGGTTGTACACCTTGTTGCACCTCTAAAAC
This sequence comes from Muricea muricata, assembly GCA_963855995.1. NCBI lineage: Eukaryota > Metazoa > Cnidaria > Anthozoa > Malacalcyonacea > Plexauridae > Muricea > Muricea muricata. The sequence goes on from OY979717.1 coordinate 48,393,842, forward strand.
AATTTTGATAACTGTTTGAAGGCAAATAAGTTCAATTTGTATCCAGATGTGGGATAATTTGGCAGATATTTTACAAAACCTCGCTGCAAAAAGCCGATCAAAAACTGGTTGCTATGCGTTGCTAAGGAGAACCTAAGGTTGAAAGACTTCAATATTTACACAAAAATTTGGCTGTCTGCACCTAGAATTACAAAAACTAGAAAGCTAAAAACATGTTTTCCTAGTATAGTCAGTATCTGTGTGCATCATGGTCATAAAACAAGCAAAAATTGACAAAAACTGTGTTTTCAGTATACCTCCGGGACTTAAATTCCGGGGCCTCCATTAGATTTGTTCAATTTGTCCCGCGATTCGTCCCGCGATGCCGCCTCTATTCTTTTATAATCTCTATGAGCTCAGCCCAGTGAACTCTAATACAACTGGAACGATAACTCCTATGTTTTCGTCCTATGATTGGATGAAGCCAAATTTGAAGCAAAAGGCGGGAACCGCGCGGGAAAAATGGCTTGTTCGAAAGGACTGGGGAAAGTTACGAGGAGTGAAAAGTTTGTTTTTGAGCGAAAATATGCTTGAAAAATGAGAATTTTTATCGTAAGACTTCAATTCTAAAGATTCGATCCTGGTTTTCTGGATAGTCCTGACTGTTCTACACTTGGTTACGGAAAAAATTGAGGGCTATCAGTTTTTTACTCTGGAACAAGGCCGTAGGAAGTTGAAAAAAGTTAGGGGGGCTCTTCGAGCGCTGAAGGCACAAGTGCTGCTAGGGGGGCCGGGGGCACACCCCCGCCAGAACTTTTTTCTATTTTTAGCATGCTTAAACATGTTTTTCTGTACTTTTGAGGTTAGTTTTACCATAATCATTGGATTAAAACATGTGTAAGACTGTAAACCGTTAAAAACGTGTGTTTACTTCGAGACTCAAAGATCATTTTTAGGGGGGCTCAGCCCCCCTGCTTTTGAAGTTAGGGGGGCTCGAGCCCCCCTTGCCCCCGTTGTTCTTACGGCCATGCTCTGGAAAATGACGAAAGTTTCAACGTGCCGAAGCAAACTACGCTCTTCAACTCAAGAATATATTGCTTTAAAACATGTCAACTCTTCCAAAACTTATCTTGTGCTAAAGTCCAGGTATCGTTGTTTATTTTGAGCTTTTGGTCTTTGCTGTAGCCCTTCTAAAACGTGAGTAAATCGAGGTTTTCAAAGTGGTGTATTTGTATGGTTGATTTAACAATACGTACAAAACTAACATTTTTCGTCAGATAGCATTAGTTTTAAAGCTTTAAACTTCGGTTACGGATAGTTCTTGGCAGCCTCTTCCATCTAACTGTTAAAACTCGAGAGGTAACAGTTGTTTAAAAAAGATAGTTCGTGACAAAGTTTTCGCCGAAACTGTTTTTCATTTTTAGCAGCCTAAAAATATTTTAAAACCTTACTGGACGTCCTAGAAAGTTGAGGTACATGAAATTTCAATCTATCTAGAAAATATTCAGCACCTAACTGGCTCTAAAACACGAAGTTAAAGGGTCGAAAAGAGCTTTTGAAAATAGGTCATATTTTCGCGGCGTGACGTACATGGCGGCCTTCAATTTGGCTTCAAAGATGGCGGCCAAGTTATTGTTCCAGTTGTATTAGAGTTCACTGGCTCAGCCAGCTCAACTGAGCGACAAGATTCAAGATGGCGACTCATAGTGTGTTCACTAGCAGCTAAATCGAGGAATGCACATTTACTAGCGGCTAAATCGAGGTTAGGGTTATTTCAGATCCGTCAGAGCACCTCCTGCCCGCAGGCTAATTGTATATTGACTAGTAACAACTATTTCAACGGCTTTTTTCGCTTTAAATATTTTTGAAATGTGTTCAAGGATGAGTAATATGTTATGAACGAGAAAAAATTTTAAGGACGAGAAAAACTTTGAAAAAAATGTGAAAAAAAAACATAAATAAAAAAGCGACTGCAAGGGTTCTCGAACCAGTGCTGCTCAAACCATGTACGCCGCCTTTACCCACTGCGCCAAGAATGCTCGCTGAAGGAAAAGCATCAAAAATTGTATATAAACCCTAACCCTAACCCTATCCCTAATCCTAAACCTCGATTTAGCCGCTAGTAAATGTGCATTCCTCGATTTAGCCGCTAGTAGTGTTTCAAGAATCAAGACCAAGAATGAACAATATTAAATCAAACAAGAATGGATTGTTCAGATTGAATAACAACAATTCGTAACCAGCGTTTTTTTATTGGATATTTTTTTAACAAATGAATATTATTGAGTAAATAAGGACCGAAATAATTTGCATCGATTGGATATCGGTCTGTTTATGAATTAATTATATACAGTACACGAGTACAGCAGTCGACAAACAGGAACGTGGCACTGTGGCAATAGGTAAGATAATAAATCATAGGTAATACGATCGTAGTATTATAGGAGTAAGTTAAGTTAATTAACTTGTCTTGTTCGAAACAGTGGCAGCCCTGGTGCTTGACTTCAAAGGGTTACAGTCTGGAAAGTAAACAATGTACACCGGACATGTCCGGTGTATAACGTAAATTTTGGTGTGCAATTGGCGTACACTTTATATATCACTGAAGCTGGCGTACACAATATATTGTTTACTGAAAATTTAAAAGAACTGCGCAACTTCTTGTAACTAATTTGTCTAATATAATACTATCGAACATCACATTCTTTGAAGATCGGAAAACGGCGTACACTTTTAGATCTATAAAATGACGTCCGGTGTGCAAAAAACTAACTTTCCAGACTGGAATTTAAGGGTAGGGATATATATATATATATATACAGGGTGTATCAAAAAAAAGTAGACAAGTCTGAAATCGCTCTCTGCTTCGCGAAGCGCCTCAATATACGATGTTTTTTTATTAAAAGAGATTGTTTTGGTACTTATAATCTAGAATAAACCGAAAAAATATCGGTTTGTACGATATACGCCTATATATCGTACAAACCGATATATTGCCTTTTACGGCAATATAAATATGCCTTGCGCACAAAACTTAAATGCTTAAAGGTAATTTTGACTTGTTAGATGGAAAATTTGTTGGGTGTTGTATTGCTGTACAAAATTTCAGAAAATTTGCTCGAGTCTAAGCCGTTCAAAACGTCGCGCGAACTTCCATATTTTTAGCAAAATTAGCTTTGTGCATGTTTAATTTATGTTTTACTTAATTTGCAGACTACTCCCAAGGGACATTTAATTAAAATTGGAACATTTCTTCAGAAAAACAATTCTTATTGAGAAAAAATATATGTTCGCGCGATGTTTTGACTGGCTTAAACTCAATCAAATTTCTTGAAATTTTGAACAGCAATAAAATACCTAACATACTTTCTACCTACCAACTCAAAATTACTTTTAAGCCGTTAAATTTCGTGCGCAAGCCATTTTTAATGTGCTTCAAAATACGCACACCCCTGGGGTTGAAACACTTAAATTTCAGAATATTTTCATTTATTCTACACTATAAGTACCCAAGCAATGTACATTAATAAAAAACTTCATACTTCAAGCCGCTTCGCGAGGTTGAGAGCCGTTTCAAAATAGTCTACTTTTTTTTTATACACCCTGTATATATTGCATAAATTTTTTTTGGCTATTACCAGCTCAGTGGTAGACACAATGGGGGGGTGCCCCAAAAATTTTTGCTGAAGCTTTAGTTTTGAAAAGTGGAAGTGCAAGAAAGTTTTCATTTCAAGAAGTAGAACCATGATGTACTATTTAGTACAATTATAGGTATACAATATAAAAAGTCATGTCTTCCACATACTTCACAACATTTGGAATTCTGTAAAATTCTGTCCCTCAAAATGCTAGAAAGGGCCTTTCGGGAATTGTAGATTTCAAAATTTTTCTGTTTGAGCATGCTCCCGGATCCCTCCACCATGGGACGGACATATAAATCTTACGAGCCCCTGGCACTCGCCCCTTAATATTTCATGAAGTGTCTGTCCACCACTGTACCAGCTTTGTTTTGACTGTTTTTGTGTTGATCCATGAGTTATCAGATTGAGATATTTGATCACTTTTTAGTCTGGCCATCTAGCAAAAATGGATATTGAATGTACGTTTTCATACCTGAATGATTTCACATACCTTGTCAGTGAATGATGTGAAGAAAAGGTGATCCCAACCACCAGTTGCTGCTAGTGCAACCTTCGAAGCAGTTGATTTTCCACAGTTTGGCTCTCCAACACCAACAACGATTGGACATGCTCCAATAGCCTTTTGCCACTATCAAAATATATATTAAACGAACTTGTAAGTATAACTATATTTGAAAGTACACTATAAAACATAATAAACATACCACTATGAAGTAAGTAACTCTTAACTAAGAGTTTTTCATCATCTGACACAGACTGTAATGATTTTTAGATCTTATAACGAGCATGAAATCTATTAAATTTAATTTCTTGCATACAGTGTCATAGATAGAACTTATAAAATAGTGTGTTCTATGTAGACAATATTTTTACTTGAAAAGTTGAAGTGTGTCAATCAGTCTTTATAACAGCATAAAAGCTTTGTTTTGTTAACTTATATAAAATAACCAGAAGTAAATTTGCCACATTAATAAGCATGTTTATAATGGGGAGAATTACATGGATCAGGTCAGTCTACGCTATCAGACATATTGAATGACCAAATCTTAAGAGCTGGTGCATTAAAACCACCCTAAGTAGGGTTCAGTCCATTGGCTGTATGTCATATTGTAATGTAAATGTGCTTGTTGACATGGTGACAGTAAATTTTACTTCTGGTTAGTTCTGAGTTTCATGCTCTTTATAGGTGATCATCAGACAACTGACCAGTGTTGCACCTGACCAGCGTCTACAGCACTTAATGAAAACGATACCAATTATTGTCTATAATTATAGAAAAATCCTCATTGCATTGATCGCATAAAGTGTTCAGTTTAGAAACGATAGTTTCATTTTAAGCTTCTTGAAATATTTCAAAATGAAAATGTTCCAAAATGACATTGTGTATATGTGTACATGCCTAAATCCTTAAAAGTGTAAATAATATTAACAAACAACGTATACCTTTTGCTATCATTCTTGTGCGTGACGATGCCAATATAGCCAGATAATTCACCAGCAACTACAGGTTGAATGAATCGTATGGTGCAGTTCGACCTTTGGACAAGTTGACCATTTGTTTTTTGCGTGCAGTATACTCCGTTATTAATTCTAACTTCTTCGAACCTTGACATGTTGACTGCTCTGAATGAGTTATGGTCAACTACATGAGTTCAATACAAGAGTGACACCTCGACCAGGCTCCGGCGGCTCAATTATTAATTTGCCGGTCACAGCTAAATTTCCGCCGGTCATCGTCAGTTATTTTTGTTTGCGCTCGTCGTTTGCGACTTTGCGTGACTCGTGAAACAACAATATTTTTTATTATGAATTGTATTGTAACAAAAACATATTTATGCCCAAGAACATCAACTCTATTACTATTATAATAACTTTAGAGGCCACATTTTTGAGCAAAAACTTAAAATATTACTCAAAAGTGGGCAAAAACAGCTACACTTAAATGGCTTCCGACTATTTATAAATTGGCTATTACGTCGCTGTTTTGCTTATTTTAGCCAGCAAAATACGTCACAATAATATGATGGGAATCACGAAACATCCAGTTTGGATCCGAGTTCGAGTTGGACTTCGAGTTATAATTACAGAATATAATTATAATTCCAAATTGTATTTTTTTTTATTTATCAACGGAAAGTATGACCAAGCATGCAGTCGTATAAAATAGATGTTCCGATAACCATTATACTTTTCATCTGAATAGCCACAAATTTTCGCGATATTCCCAACATGCAGACTGCACTTAGATATCATATATAATATAGTACTATAGACTTGCTTCTGCCTCGTACCCAGGCGTCTTTCAAATTAATTTAGTCTAGCTCTATGGAGAGGAAAGTGTGAGAGAAGCTTATATGAAATATAACTACAGTAGAACCTCTATTAAGCGGCCACCCTCGGGGAATGGCCAGGTGGCCGCTTAATAGAGGTGGCCGCTTAATAGAGGTACGCCAAATATAGACAAAAATATAGTCAAATGTTCCTTTTATGTACTTAAAATAAAATATCGACTTCGATACAATAATCTTAACAATCTTAACTGGAAAACTATACCCAACAAAACAAAACAAAACAAAAATCTTTTAAATTAAAAAAAAACGCATTCAATACATGTACAGTCTGTTGTATACTGACGTCTACTTTGGCTCAAAATAGTCATATTAACATGTTCCTAAACTAATGGCAATCTGGCTCACAAAGATTCTAAAACGAGCGACAAACATTGGAAAAGTAGTTATCAAAGGCAAACGAATAAATAGAGGTGGTGGTTATGGTTTGGAAATTCTGTGTCAATTTATGGGAGATGCATTTTCAATAAGTTGGCTGAGAGAAAAGCTACAGAAACAGGGATTTGATGCTAAAGTAAACTAAATTAGAGGAACGGAAACGTAAATATTTGTTAGACAATATTTTAAAGTTAGATTACTGCTAAACGATGTGTTGAGGGACACGTGTTGATTAAGATCTCAACAGATTTTTTAGCCGTTTAATTGTGGTGAAAACTGTGTTTGAAAAACTGGCTGACCGTTTAAAGGAGGTTATAATTATTAAAAAAACACAGCTTGGGACGACTTGAAGGTGGCCGCGGCTGCTTAATAGAGGTGGCCGTTCAATGGAGGTCTTATCTTTAATAATATATACTTTATATTTTTGAGACTTTGACATGTCGCCGTTCAATAGAGTGTACCCGCTTACTGGAGGGCCGCTTAATGGAGGTTCGACTGTAGAATTACAAATTGTAAGTAAAATGCTGCGAGAAAATACTAGAATTGGCCGTGTCAGTTACGCAGTTCGCATATGGCTATACTGAAACTGCAGGCTGCAGCACATACATACGCGTGCTCAAAATCATCCTGACGCATCCTCGCACAAATCAAGATGTTGGTCAAGAATATGAAGCTGCTTGCCGGCGCTTGCAGCAAATATATGCAACAGGCGAGCATTGTGGGAAGAGTCACTCTTTATATAGCCGATAAAGCTAATAACAACGTTGCCAACTGTAATTTTGTACAAATCCCAAGTAAGCTCTCTAAAAATCCCGAGATTTCCTTGAGAATCCCGAAATTCTTACTTTCTTTCTCATGTTCCAGTCTCTGCGCAATTTAGGCCTCAGTCCTCTTATTCTGTGTTCTTTGCGCTTGTCTTTTGCTTTTGGGAGCCTTCCAAAACGAAATTTTGTTAATTAAATATGCAGGTAAATAGGGCTTAAACACGAGCGCATAAACTGTCTATTTTAATGAAATCGTTTGTTAACTAAGTAATTCCATCTGAGATTGAGTTTTTTAAATTAAAACCCCAAAAACATCCCAACTGACTTAACAAATCCCGAGATATCGGGATAAAATCCCGGACTTGGCAACACTGGCTAATAAGCGCCTGGGAACGAGGCAGAGCTTGCTTATAAAAAACTGGACCTTTATCAAACTATAAATAATCAATTGCAAAAGTGGATGAAAAACTGATAAACTATCCAAAATCCAAAAGGTACAAAATATTTAACTCGAAATCCAACTCGAACTCGAATCCAAACTCGATGATACCTTACTCCCTAATATGATATAAGATTTAAGACAGTCTCCGACACAAATGAAATGACAACTGCAATTTGAGTAGCGAGTATGCTTTAAGCGCAACGCCGGCACATATCGTATTACAATTTGATACATGCGTACTTATTACAGGGAAACTTGGAAAATAAAAATCTTCTCCAGCCAAACGCATCGTTCAAAAATTCACCGGTCATGCATGTCCGCCAAGCGACAGCATTTGCCGGTCAAACTGTAAACTTTTACCGGTCAATCACCGCGGTGACCGGCACTTATTTCGAAGCCTGACCTCGACTAAAAATTATTTTTATATTTAGGTATGAATGTGCGACAGTTTGTGAGAAAATCTGATACAGTGACAAAAATAGACTATGACACTTCATTCAAAATAGGTATGACAAAAACGCGTTTTTTATTAAATAATTTTCATAAAACGTTGTGCTCTAGGTTATTCACCACATATTTTATTTATAAAGAAAAATCTTTATAAAACGTTCACGTCACTATATATACACAGTATTTAATTCTGAACGTCAAATTTTCCCACTACGAAGTTAAATTTTCCCGTAGCATATTTAGCCTTTACTAGCCTATTTAGAGGGTGGTAAAGGGTTTTTCGTGAGCCGTGAATTGCCAATATTTGTTGTTGTGAAATGAGATTTGACTAATTTTTGTGTCGTGAAATGTGATTTACATGCTTATTCCTGACCCGTGATTGGCAGCTGGACGAGTAGGGATAAGTGCTAAAGAACAATGTACAATGCATTGGTTACAACAATTTTACTGAGTGCATTTAGTTTCTTCATTTTTTTCTACATATATTGGCTGTTTTTACAAAAATTCGTCCGAATTTGAGCTTTCAATGGTGCTTTTTACTTTCTACAACGTAAAAATAGGCTGACGGGTTAAGAAAGGCATTAAATTTACACAGTTAAAAACGAGTTCATTAAATTTCGTGAAATTACTATTTTTTTACCTGTGAAATGTGAAATGGCTGTTTTTCCCACTGATCTCATAGTAGACTCGATATAGCTTCTATGGATATCAAAAGTGAAGCTTAATTTTACATGCAAATTTCACTTCCGGGGACCACAGAGCCCGTGTAATACAAATTTGTAAAGGAATACTTAATGGGAAAAGAGCAAGAACGTATAATTTTTTAATATTTTAAGCACTCTGCAATTATTTATCAACATTGTTGCAGTAAACAAAGTTGTTTGTGACAAGTTTACCTCACAAGTGGTTCCCGGAAGTGAATTTCGTATGGTATAATTAAGCTTCACTTTTGATATCCACAGAAGCTATTAACTATATCCAGTCTATCATGAGATCAGTGGTTTTTCCTCTCATGAAACGTGATCTGACCCCCCCCCCCCTTTAGCACCCTCGGCATGGACGTCGCGCGAGATTGACCGACTATCGCGTGAGAAAAGATTGGAAAAAACGCTACGGCAAGTTTCTGACAGCTGTAAAAGGAATACATACAAGATTGATTTATTTAAGGTAAAAAACCACCGATTTCTGGGTCACCTATGCTTCAACTCAACTATCCATGAGCAGTTTCTTTAACTATCCATGCCATGAGTTTACTTCTTTGAAGCAGAAGTTAATTGGCTACAAGGCTACTGTCAACATGAATTTTTGGAAGGGTTGGATCTCTGTTCTCTTTGTAACACTTACTGGTATAGGCGTTTCGTCTTATAACCATTCGATGGTAAAAGAAAAGTTGGCGCCTCTTTGGCATAGCACACATAATTTTCTTGAATTTCGATGCCCAGATAAATGTTTGTTCTGCTACTGGTGTGTTTAACCCAGGGATCCTCTCCTTTAATAGGTCCGATGAGTACTTGGTTTTGCATTCTGGTCGCTTATGGTTTCGCATGTGAAGGCGGTCGATAACTTTATTGATCTTCAACCAAATATTATTAAAAGGTGGTGGCAATGGTAACGGTTTTTGGACGGCTTTTAGACGATCGAGATTGCACATGTTATCGTATGCTAGGAAGAAATCGTCCCATTCTTTCTCCGGTACTCTCTGTAACCTCTGCATTAAAAATTGCAGTGTGAGCAGCAAAACTTGACCTGGACCTTCAGACCTAGATAGAATACAGTATGTATTATGTATTACATATTAATTTCGTGCATAATCAACCTAGTTGCTGTAATACGGCATGTTGTATATTGCAGGACACTTACACGTAAATGGGATTCCACTTGTCTATGTGGCCACCTCCGCGGACATGATGGAAAAGCCCTCTGGACCATTTACGCAGCACCTTCTGTGTTTCGCCAGTGTCTTTATTGCACGATTCATCATTGTCTTCTGATTGTGCGTCTTCACATTCCTTTAACAGGTCAGGACATGCATTTAATAAATCAGACGTCCCTACAAAAAAAAGTTAAAAAATAAACGGCGATGCTTTGAAGATGAGTGCTAACCAGAGCAAAAATGTGATATGAAAAAGAAAACGTATCGCAAAAAAAGATCTTAATAAAGTTGTGGCAGGTCATAGAAAAAGGCGAATTCTAAAATGAATAAACCAGACGGAGTGGTTTGAACATTCATTCAAAGTGCACTTTGCGAGCAACTCAAATAATATACCTTGAGATTCTGCAACATTTGAAGGTATTTGATCTCCGCCTGGTAGATTTGACGCTGCGTTGTTTATTTGCCTGGCGTCACTTAAATTGATGGTTGATGGATCGAACACTGAAAGTAACAATGACGTGCGTGAAAAACAAAATATAGTTTATTCAATATAAAATACATAGCGTTGACTATACCTGTCACGTTTGAGGTTTTGTTTCTGTAACCCTAACCAAAATCCTAATCTTAATCCCAATCATATGGTATGAACCCGACATGAAATAAAGTTATGTATGTATGTTACTAAACCTTCCAATTTTTCAACCAAAATATTTTAATCAATATTTAATTATTTAAGTAACATAGAAAAGCTATGATGAATTATTGATCTCGTTTAGCATATTCTGCGGATTGCTGGCTGACTTTGTCTACTTGCCACCATAGTGGAAATATTAAGTGCATCAGATAAGATGGAGGAGACAGTGGAAAACCGTGGGCATATCTCTTATAGGTAAAGATGCTGATGAAAAGACACCATTATTACTGCCAGATACAACCAGCAAGGAGAAAAAAACGAGGGTAAAAGTGGTAAAAAGGAAGATATTTATAAACCTAATGTAGTAATTTTAACGTAAAACTATAATTTTACTTTTTTGTTAAATAATTGTTTTCTTACAATAAATTATCCATTTCAATATTCTTTCTCAATGATTCGCAATATCAAGAAGATTTTGAGTACAAATGTTGCAAAACGAGACCTAAGATATCTTCATAAGTTGAGACCGTCTTGTCCTTGTACAATGTAATTTCTTCAGACAGTTTGATTAACAAGCACCTTAACTACAGTGCTACGATCGATAGCATTTTTTAATTTTATAGTGGACATACCATCCACGCGTTTTTCCACTTTGCAGTAGTCATGCACAAATTCCCTCAGATTTGTGGGAATGCCAAGTTTGGATGCTAGCAGTGCGTGAGTGGAACAGAACGCTGACTGTTGGCTCTCCGGCTCATTTGTGCACACATTCGGGTAGTTGACCAAAGGAAGACCACTGATTTGTGCTTTTACTGGGTACATACAGTGAGGGTGGCGAAGCTTCCATATTCCGTCCATCGCTACGAAGTTCTTGCAACCTGTAGCAGTAATGAAAGGTGAGTTTTCGTATCTAGAATTAAATCTCTGAACTTTCTTTGATCCATCACAGCAGGATTTTCCAGTGGATAAATTCCATGTTTGGAAGAGTTGTGAATAATCTAGAAGAAAACTGACTGAATTTCCTGAAGTGATCACATAAACACGTGCCGCGGAAGATTGGTAAATGAGGGCGCTCATATTCATCTATTTGGGTTCACAAACCGTAAAAACAATCAATTTCAAAAGAAATTAACGAGGGGAAATCCGAATATATGAATGTTGGCTGCCCCCGCTTACCAATCTTCCACGGCCCTTCCACGGCCCATGATAAATTTTGATTTGAAGCCTGCGTAGTAAACGGCAATAATATTTTGAATTTATCTCACATAAAAAGTACAATCTCACCTTTTTCTCTGCAGCGGCTCGAGCAGTCGTCGTCTGAGTGTTCATACACTTCATGTCGACGGACTAGATCAATGTGATCCATAAATGTGTCTTTCATTTCATCGACGGTCCCTTTAAAGTGCCATGTCATCTTCCTTTCCCTTATTTCCTGCTCTATTTCGTGCCAGTAGAATGCATCTGATACTATTCTGCGGTCCAATCTGCTAACTAATTGGAAAAATGTCTTCGTTTGTAAACTTACAGTTAAAAATCATGAGCTAGTAGATGTGTTATAAAATATGTTTGTAATATTGTTGTTCCTTTGTAGGTTATCGAATCGTAACCTCCTTAAAATATTCCAGATGAAGCAGTTTTGCTCTTCTTTAATGATACACACAAATCAATATAAACTTGTGAGTGTCATGGGATTCTTTTTATAATGCATCATAATTAATATGAAACAATGTTTGCATGGCAAGGCTAGCTGCTTCAACACAAATCAACTTGGTTAACCGTAAATGTATAGAATAGACCTTTCTACATGACGTCAAATGCGTAATATTAACATTACGTGTATTGATTGGCTCGACGTCTTTCCTCAGCCAATTAAATTTCGTGTAACATGTAGAATCCGCATTCGACGTCTTCATCAGAAAAGTCTATTGTAGAATGCGCAGGCGTTGTATGTTTTCATAATTTTTTTCCTTATCATTTAGCAATACAGCCGCTTTCGAATGTGATAGTTCATTTTTTGCATAAAATGAAGCACAATCGCTTTTTTGCCCTAAAGTAGTTTTGGCACAAAAATTAGCATATGACGTTTTGCACGTTCTATTTAGTAAATTTTCAGGGCAACTATAAAATCATGTTAAGATATCCCTGCCCAGCAGTTTGTGAGAAAACAGCTATATGACTCACATGGTTATATGACTGATGACTCCTCCATCTATGACAAAAATAGCTATATGACTCATCCATCAAAATATGTATGACAAAGACGCGTTTTTATTTTAATGATTTTTATAGCCTCCATTACTCATGACATGTTTTGTTTACCCTTGTAAATCGGCATCGGTACAAATCGTTGAAGAAAGGTTCACATTTATGTACGTTAAATTTTCCCAACTAGTCCATATGCTATACTTGTATCATAATATAATTGCCGGGGTTCTTCTTATCTCGAAAAAAGCGGGTTTAAAATACTAAGATTACGTTACTTCGACTAACATAAGCGTTCAGATAATTATTTGACAAAGTTCAGTTGCATTAGTTCGCAGAGTAAAACCTTACCAGGTGTCCCACTTAGAAAGGTTTCTTCGAATGATGAACAGCTATCAGCTTTCGTACAGCACGAAGACACTGCTTCATTGTAGCTTTCCGCAAAGCCAACAAAAGAAACCCACGCATGATTTCTAGAAATAGTCAGGGATGATTATAAGAAGATTTTTTCAAAACAAAAATCTTCTTAATTCTTATAATCATTATAAGAAGATTTAAGACAATATAAGAAGATTTTTGACTTTAAAACAAGAATGTGATGACGTCATCAATTTACATCGAACCTTTATCCTATTACCCTAACCTAACAACGGAAATTGTGACATTGACAACTAGAAATCCCTTTTGAAAACTTATTGTATAAAAAACTTAAACACTAATGAATTGACTGTTTATTTGTCATGTCTTAAAACCTAAAATGTACAAGTAACAGGGGTCGTCTGAAATCTTGAAGAACTATTTTTTAGTCATTGCCCACTTCCATTTTAAATGTTCAAATGTTCGTTTGTAAGTTCGGAATGTTCGTTGCAAAGTTCCAATGTTTGTTTTGAAGTTCGTTCCGAGTATTTACCATGATTGAACAGTGAGCAATTTGATTAGCTGACTTATTATGGCAGCCAATCAGAACTTGCAAAGCTGGCTCATCGTAAATTGTTGGAACGAACTTCAAAACAAACATTGGAGCTTTGCAACGAACATTCCGAACTTACAAACGAACAACTACTGTGAAACTGTCCCCACGTTGGTCCCCACATTCGCCCCCACATTTCTCCCCAATTCGCCCCACATTCATTATGAGATTAAATAAACAGATTAATTAAGACCACCTACAGTATGCTTACTATTTCCAATCATTCGAACAGCCTTTACCTTTATATGAAGTTTCTGCATTCCAAATACTTTCAATTTTAGTTTGTGAAGCAATAACAATTACAGCTCTTGCGACTTATAGTTTAAAGGTTAAAACAAAAAAATTACCAGTTTTGGGCCTGGGGAACAAATTTTCTCCATGTTTCTCCATGCAATTTAAATGTCAGTCATTGTAATATGATATTTACTACACAATCAATGAGCCATCTTCCTATGAGTGCAACCAACTTAATTTTCTAGTTACTTATTCTACAGCATTTTTTTTATTTTAACATATATGGTACAGATTTTTATGCTCATTCCAGTGTTATATCACAAGTTCTGGGGAATAACTTTTGTCTATCTGTTTTTGCAACTTAAATGTCAGTCATCGTAATATGATATTTACAATCAATGAGCCAAATGCGTACGAGCGCTACCAACTTAATTTTCTAGTCACCTATTCTATAAATTTAACATATAAATTTTAACATATATGATAGGTGAGAATAAAAAATTTTTATAGAATAGGTAACTAGAAAATTAAGTTGTAAACACTGATACGCTATTGGCTCATTGATTGTACATTAAATACTATACTACGATGACTGACATTTAAGTAGGAAAAAAACACAGAGAAAAGTTATTCCCCAGAAATTGTGACATATCGCTAGAAAGAGCATGAATATCTATACCATATACGTGAAAATAAAAAAAATTTATGGAATAGGTAACTAAAAAATTAAGCTGGTAGAGCTCGTACGCATTTGGCTCATTGATTGTAAATATCATATTACGATGACTGACATTTAAGTTGCAAAAACACACACAGAAAAGTTATTCCCCAGAACTTGTGGCATATCGTTAGAAAGAAGATAAAAATCTATATCATAAATGTGAAAATAAAAAAATTTTATAGAATAGGTAACTACAAAATTAAAATGTTAGCTCTGATATGCACTTGGCTCATTGATTGTAAATATCATATAACCATGACTGACATTTAAATTGCAAAAACACATAGAGAAAAGTTGTTCCCCAGAAGTTGTGAATATCCTTAGAAAGACTGAAAGAGCATGAAAATCTATATCAAATATCTGAAAATAAAAAAAATTTATAGAATAGGTGACTAGAAAATTAAGTTGGTAGCACTCGTAGGCAGATGGCTCATTGATTGTACAGTAAATATCATATTACGATGACTGACATTTAAGTTGCACAGAAACATGGAGAAAATTTATTCCTCAGAAATGGTAAGTTTTTTTTATTTTAACCGCTAAAGTATAAGTCACAAGAGCTGTAATTATTATTGCTTCACAGACTAAAATTGAAAGTATTTGGAATGCTAAAAGCTTGATATAAAGGTAAAGGCTTTTCGAATGGCTTTTGGAAATAGTAAGGATACCACAGGTGGTCTTAATCTGTTTATATAATCTCCTAATGAATGGGGTGAATTGGGGAAAAATGTGGGGACGAATGTCGGGACCAATGTGGGGACAGTTTCACAGTAGTAAACGAACATTCGAAGTGATTTTTCAAAAGCGAACTGAAATGGAGAGTAAAATTCATCATATGCTGCTACTTACGAAAGGAAGATCTGGTAACGACACAGTTGGCGATCGACGAAACTGCAGTTGGTCGGTTGAATGTAAGGACGTTCTATGTCATAAAATTGGTATCCGTCTTTCTTATTGCCAAACCGACAATAATTGTAATTCAGATCGCAATTTTCGCACCTCCAGCAGATGTTAAGTGCTTTCATTGGCCCATCCATCTTATATACCATTACTTCGCTGGGTTTGTTGTGACATTGCAAGCTGGTATTGCATTTGATACACCTTTGAACTGGTGGAGATAAAAACAGAAACTGATCTTTGCGAGCTGTAATGTTTTCATCCGCCAACCCTCTCAAAATCAAGTTCTGTTTTTCTGAACAGTAATCGAGCCCCAACCCTCGAAAGATGACTTCTAATAATTTTTTTCTCTCCGCTGCTGGCAAAATGGGAGGAACATTCTTCAAATCTTGCTGTAATTGCGCTACAACTAATGCACCATGTTTTACGCACAAAACGGACTCCATCTCTGAGGGATCCACATGTTGTATAGACACTTCCTTTATAGCCGCTAATTGTGATGACAATTCTATTCGTTTCCTTTTTTTGGCTTGCACATTGGCGCGATGAGCGAGAAAAGATTCAGATGCGTCCGCCATTTCTCAACATCTGATGCACGATACATCTTTTTGTAATTTGACCCGTGTTATTGTGACCAGTCACACAGGTCACACAGGTCACAGTCTGACCTTAGACAATCAAAGGAATGGACTGGAAACGCAAGCTAAAGCGTCAATGTTGCTGACGCGACATCCGTGATACGGCCTGATATGCTATACTTTGGAACCCTGTAACTTCATTTCAAGTATACTTCAGGACTTTCTATTTACATTTTTTAAACAAGAACGGCAATATCTGTGCAACTATCGACTTTTAAAACTCTTTATGTATATAACGAAGCTAAAACCCAACGCTGAATGTTTGCGTTCTTTTTGACTACAGAAATGTCGCCCTTGTTGTTGTTGAAAAAGGTTTACGAAAACATTAAATGGTGATTTTCCGCCTTGTTTATTTCTCTGAAAAGTTTTAAAAGTCCATAGTTGCATTCACATTTCTGTTCTTGTTTGAAATATGTAAATACGAAGTCCTGAAATGTATTTAAAGTGAAGTTACTGGATTCCAAAGCAAAGCGTTCACGGATGTCGCGTAAACTTTAGCTTGCGTTTCCAGTCCATTCCTTAGATTGTCTATGACCATGGTCTGACTAACACAAGATAATATGCAAGCAAGTCTTTAGTCGCACAAACACTCTGTATAATGTACAAGTAAGCCTTCAGTTGTGCACGCTTAAACGATATACAAATTAAACTATACCACGAGCTAGGTAGTTATCTTTTCCTTCATGTTTTAAACTATATATTAGTTAGTAATACAGACTATTAAACAGACTATTATTATTATTTATTAGCCTCGGATTGGGCCTCGGATTCGGCCTCAGATTGGGCCTGGGATTCAACTTATTTCAATCGTTTAAAATTACATTTTAGAAAAGACTATTTCCAGTTGTTTTTAAGGTATTTTTCGTTACAAATCAGTGTTATCATGAGTAATACAACGTACTTATTCATTGCTGATCGAAAACTAAACATGCTCGCCGTTTGTGAGAGAAATAACGCCTCAAAGACACTACATATTATGTCTCAACTTCACTCAGATTAATACTGAATTTGGAGATAAACGAATCTTTGAAGTGCATGCACAAGGTACAAAAACAATACTGTACGGTATTTTTAGTGCTCTTTCCATTGATGTGGGTTATTTTGTGGCACAAGCTTTAAAAGTACAGCATTAAACAGCAATCAAGAGTTAATTTGCTGTAAAGCATGCAGCATTACAACGCGCAACTAACCTAAATTTTCGCACAAGAAAATATTTCGTTTGCTATCAAAGACAACACTATTGTGTAATATTTTTCATGTTCGTTTCATTGATGTACGCGATATTTATGGCACAAGCTATTAATATTATCCTGTATATTTTAATAAGCACACAAGTCAAAGTTCATATGCCGTAAAGGCTCAATGCATATAGGATGACATATCTCCTATATTCACGCAGCGTTTGTGTAAAAAACGAGCTGGCATTCAAGACAACAATATTGTGTAGCATCTTGTATGCTCTTTTCACTTCTGACCGTTATATTGCGGCACAAGCTCTACAAGTAAAGAATTTTTTGAGCAATTAATACGAATGCACAGCTCAATTCTCATGCAGCGTTTGCGGAAGAAAAAAAATCATAATTGCTATTAAAAACAACAATATGGTGCAGTATTTCTAGTGGGCTTTAAAGTTAAATATATCGATAATAAGAACATAGTTAATAGCCTAAAAATATGAAGTTTTACCCTGACATAAATTCGTGTTTACATTCCACGAGACGTGAAATGTGTTCAAAAAATCCGCGAATATTCGTGGCCCGATCTACTTGAATCAGGTATCAATGGAAAGTCCATACATAATAGATTACGAACATCGAATATTTAGTATGACAAAAACTCGTTGCTGTGTTAATAGAATGACCTGAGTCGCAATATCAGCAGTTCCATACGTATCTACAATATGGCTTGATAGTATATTTCAACAATTAGAAACATGCGCGAATTATGACGTACGTGCTATATTATTAAGTAGTCTAGAAAGCGCAAGGACCTCAATTTAGGGAAATTCTGCGCAAGAACAAAATATAGTTTGCTTTCCAAGAGAACACTATTCGGTAGTATTTTTTATGCTCTTTTCACTGATGTATGTCATAAGGTGGCACAAGTTCATTAGGTACTGATTTCGCATTTCGATGAGCAATTAAGACGAACAATGACGGAAGGGCTGTATTATCACATAGTCTACAAAGCGCAAGGACCTCAGTTAAGGGACATGCGCAAGAACAAAATATAGTTTGTTTCCCGAAAGAACACTGTTTTGTAGTATTTTTTATGCTCTTTTCACTGATGTATGTCATAAGGTGGCACAAGCTCATTAGGTACTGATTTCGATGGGCAATTAAGACGAAACATGACGGAAGGGCTATATTATCACATAGTCTACAAAGCGCAAGGACTTCAATTTAGGCACATTTTGCGCAAGAACAACATACAGTTTGTTTCCCAAAAGAAACACTGTCCTGTACTATTTTTTCTGCTCTTTTCACTGTTGTATGTCATAAGGTGGCACAAGCTCACTAGGTACTGATTTCGATGGGCGATTCAGACGAAACATGACGGAAGGGCTATATTATCACATAGTCGAGCAAGAAGTCAATTTAGGCACATGATTGTGACCAGTGTGACCATTGTGACCAGTGTGACCATTGTGATCAGTGTGACTATTGTGATCAGTGTGACTATTGTGATCAGTGTGACCATTGTGACCATCGTGACCATCGTGACCATCGTGACCTTTGTGACGATTGGGACGATTGTGACCATTGTGACCAGTGTGACCATTGTGACCATTGTGACCAGTGTGACCATTGTGACCAGTGTGACTATTGTGATCAGTGTTACCGGTATGACTGAGTAGGTTGACATTTACAAGGGATCACACACGCCAATGACGCCAACTCACCATGCTTTCATATGAAAGGACCATTTCTATGCGCATGCGCAGACGTTAGTGACTTGTGACCGGTCACATTGTGACAGGGTTCTTGATCAAAAATATATCGTGCATGGTATATTTCTCAAACAGAGCATCCCATCGCAATTCGCAACTTCCCCGCCCATTCTTTGATATTCATGTCAAACTAACGTACATGACGTCATTAAGTAGTTATAAGTATTATAAAGAGATAGGTACCCAAAAGGAGGGATTTTCTGGACTCGATGTTTCTAATGACTTTTGACGAAGTTTTCAATAACGAGACATCGCCTTCAAAGTCGAGAATTTTCGAGAGTTATTCACAATTCATTTGAGGATAAATATAACATTATTAGTCATCGCGGTACATCAAAGAAAACCGAGAAATATTATCTGAGCAAACCATGCAAAATGCCGCAATAGTAATTACTTAATCAAAAACATAAAATCTACTGAATTTTATCGACTAACCTTCAACAGAATCTATATTGTTATGTAATAACCATTCCACACGGCGACAAGGACAAGTATTTGTTTGTAAAATAAAAAGATAATTTGGTTTATAAACACATTTTCCATGCTTTTTTCATTGTTAGTAGGGCAATTGATTGCACTTTATAACAAAAAAGCAAAATGTTGTCAAATACAGAAATGTTTGCAACTGTGGAATGTTCATTGTTACTGAGACTCAGGGTTTCTGTTATTCTGGTACTGTGCCTTCTAATTTTAACAGCAGAAAGTGTGAAAATGATAAACAAATATTGCCAGTGCAGTTTGTACAAAAGCACACAAAACTATACATAGAATCTGTCACTACCTAAAATGATTTACTGGTTTTATGCATATAAATTGTATAGAGGGTCTTAAAGAGGTAAAATGCATGGGAGCTGGGAATTGCCTATTTTTTTCTTGGAAGAGAGATTCCATGCACTGGGACTTCTTGGCCAAAAAACAGCAGAAAATGGGAATAGGATTAAGATTTGAGCAAG
Source organism: Muricea muricata (assembly GCA_963855995.1). NCBI lineage: Eukaryota > Metazoa > Cnidaria > Anthozoa > Malacalcyonacea > Plexauridae > Muricea > Muricea muricata. The sequence goes on from OY979717.1 coordinate 48,413,916, forward strand.
ACAGCTACTAGACTGTGGGATTTGGGCATTTAGACAATTGGATTTAGCCAAAATTTGGGCTGGGAAATGGGATAGAACCCCCCCCCTATTTAGGACCTAGGCCTGTATGTATAACTGTTATTTGAGTTAATTGCAATAATAACAGATTTGAAAAATCTTTGTTCTTTGTTAAAGTGGTGCAATTTCCTTTAAAACCAGACTAATTAAAATTGACATGTTACTTTATTTCAGTCTATTTTTAAAATAAAATTTCACTGTAATATTCAAGTTTCCAGATCATTGCATTTTTGGAGCCAAATCGTCATTAGTGTCATCAAGTAAACAAAGAAAACAAAAGGTAAATACAAAGCAAAACAGAGAGCGTTGAAGGTTTGGCTCCAAAAATGCAGTAATCTGGCAACCAGGTAATATTCTTCTTAATGTAAATTTAAGTTTCATTTGTCAATTCTCTTCACATTTTTTTCTTGTTTCAACCCTCTCCATTTGCTTCATCTTGTATATCACATTCAACATGCCAGCATACACATTCATCTTTGCTGTTTCTTTTCATCGATATTTTCCATTGGCATTTGTTTCTGTCATTTTAAATTGTTCTCCACAATTAGCAATCATTAGTTGTGTTTGACAATAATATAGATTAGCTTGGTCCATTGGCATGGCAAACAACAGTCCGTAATTGAGGATGACCATATTCATAGATTCATGTTCACAGCCTATAAAAACAATCTATTTCAAAATAAGTTAATTGTGAAGAACACATATGTATGAATATGTCCCCCCCCCCCCCTCCAATTATTGACGCTATGCCACTGGCTTGGTCACTGATAATTAATTTCTGTGATTTCATTGCATTGATATGATATTGTCACTGTTATTATCATTATCATGGTATTCAGCCAGGATACCAACAACAAAGAGGAATAAATTTAGAATAGGCCTACAGGAAATAAAAAAAAATTAAATGCGTTTCGTGAACAGAACAAAGGAATTTGGATATTATCTCTCAATTGTACTTTTTCTCAGATAAATGTTAAAGCTTAATGGAGTGTACTAGCATTTTTAGTTCTTTGATCTAGATTGTTAAAAAGTCAATAGAGGACAATAGAGGCTTGGTAGGTTGGTCTTTGTTTCCCTTTGTTGCTATTCACTCTTGGCAGATGTAGGTCGTTACTTCTTATGTTGTGGTTGCATATATTAACATTTTTGGTCAGGTCAAAGTCCACTAGTCCGTCGATACATTTGTAAATGAAGATGCACCATATTACCACGCACCATACTCACATCTAAAAAGTTTTGCAATAAGTTCTTATTTTATTTTTAAATTGTTTATGTGGCTGTGAACTTAGGGAAGGTCATTTCTATGAACTATATGTAATACACTTGTCACAAAGTTGACAACAAAATGCCATACCAATATTGTTAAATCATGACAGTATCAATATTGTGTTGGTATACAACCTTGTAACAAGTCTGAGACCCATTAAACATGTTCTAAAACTCAGTAAACTGTTTCCAACAGCTTTAAACAAGCAGTGAAAACACATCTTCACAACAGCCTGTAAACACATTTGTTTCAACTTGGTTGCTGGTACAAGTTCTGCATTTTATTAAATTATCATTTTTATCAACTAGTGAGTAACATTATGTATTAAATCCACAAGAGATTTACATTTCTACCAATATGCAAACAAGTTGAAACAAATGTGTTCACAAGCTGTTGTGAACTTGTGTTACTTTGCAATGCTTTTGGAACAAGTTAATTTTAACAAACTTGAACTACCAGATTAAACACAAGGTTGTCCCAGCAAGAATTATACAGCATGTAACAAGTATATTATTTTTAATAAGCTTGTCAACAAGTTCTACAGTGCAAATGTAACTTGTTGGAATTTGCTGATCACAGATAAACATGATTCTGCTCTTTATATATTAGAAGATTGTACACGAAATTTTCTGGAGATTCATAATTTAACATAATAGAATTTAATAAACAAACGCATATGAACTGAACGCAGGCCTGAATTAATTGAATGTGTTGAACGCAATAAGGTTTTCATACATTATAAATTCGTCATTCCAACACCGATTTGAAGTAAATTATTGTAACACACGGAGTCAAAACATTTATGCTTGTCGGTCTAGGCCGTAGGGGCCAGTTATTCATATTTGTATACTTATATATATAGATATATATAATATATATATATAATTTAATAAGAAAACATGAAAACATCGTTAAATTCAAGGAACGAAAAACAAACGCATACTTCGCATTTGTTATAAACCTTTTATATCCATGCATGCAGATCTCCCGTTTTATGAATCGCTATCTCTTCCAGTTTATCAATGATTAAAGTAACGGTGATCAATACCTTTTTTCTTGCAGTATTTCCTTTATTAATATTATTTCCCCCTTTAAATCTTTCAATTAATTGTAAAAAAATATCTTCTCGTGACGACCCATGAGCATTCGCACAAACATTAAAACCGGAAATGAGTATTTTCATGCTCGTTTGGGACTTCCGTTGGGCCGTTGGGCACAACAAGAAACCCAACAAAAGTATTCCACCCCTAAAACGCGACTCATATGCGTTTTCCTGTCAGCTACCTTGGGTGTTTTTTCGTCTTGTTGACATTTTTCTTCTTCGTTCGCCGCACTACCCTCCACCATCGCGAAACATTGATTTTGAGCGAATGCGTATTCCTTCAAATAAAATAAGAATACGAAAAGGCAGGGTTATTTTGAAGCATTTTTTTATTTTGTGCTCCCCACGCAATTGTTGGCAATATTATAAACGATTAGAAATTTTTTTCTATCCCCTGTTTCCCGATGCACTGGATAAATTACCCTTCACGAAGAACTAGAATAATTTTTGCTGGAGTATATTCTAAGCAAATTATAACTATAAGAGAAAATAGTAAGCAAATATTACCTGCAGACACTCGGTATTACCCTTTCCTCCGAATTTTTGCTCAGGCTTGCTAACCTTTTTTTTCGGTTTCCCTTCTTTAGCAGTACTGGCTGAAATCTGGTTACTTCTTAACTATCATTATAACAATAAATTATGGCATTTTTGCAAGTAAATCTGTATTGAAATCTCATTTGAGTATTGTTGCCGGAAAACCAGGTCAAACTGAATGGGTATCCTAACTATGTCAATCTCGATGCTAAAGTTGTAGTTAAATTGTAAATTCCACAATTTAAGGCTTCCTTGATCCTCAAATCATGCAAATTATTTTGAACATGCGTAACTATCGTTGACTTGAGACTGACTGTACATCATATTTTACAGCTGTTCAAAATGGAAATACGGCGTTTATTATAGTATTATGAAATTACTAACATACAAACATAATTTGCTTCACCGCTGTAAGTAAGCTTAAAGAAAACCAAAATATCCCAAAACTAAATAAATATGTATTATCTAATTAAATATTAAATTACTGTTAGTGTTCAAAATATTCAAAAGTGTCACTGATTCTCACAGTGAGAGTTTTTGTGATTTCATTTTCCAAGCTTTGTGAAAGTCTTCAAAGGTAATGTCATTTAGAAAAACCTTACTTTCAAGAACTTCATTTATCTTCGATGATCTGTCATTAATCTTCGTGGAGAGGACTCAACACGAATTAGGAAGAATAGTGCACATTCTACACGTGAAGATGTGATCCCAGATGATTTGCTTTATGTTTTTCTTTCAAATACAGTAGAAATCTCTCAACACAGAAATGGTAGTAGCATATCTAAATAAGGGCTTGAGAATTTCAGACTTAAGATGCACATTGGAAGATGATGATAATGCTGACATAGGTTCCCACAGTGCAATGTTTTTAGTGTTTGAAATTCTGCTAAGGATTTTTTAATAAAATTGAAAATTCCTTCACCAGAACGATCATTTCCTCTATGTTTAAACAATCCTCTACTCATCCAGTTTCCTTTCGAAAGATAAATACAGGTAAACAAGGCCTTGGATTTCCTTTCTGTTTTTATTAGTAGTACCATCCGCCATTGTAGCAAACAATTCTGCTCTACGTATGTCTTTAGCAATTTTATTTTTCGCAGAAGACGCTAAAAGTTAAATCACTTTGATGTGAACATCAGGCGATCGAGTGTAGTTGACTTTTTGGAAGATTTTTGTGGATCTTCATTTATTTTTCTTGAAATTGGAACGAAAGCTGAGAAAAACTGACCCTCTGCTGCATTTCGCGTAAGAAGTATTTTACTATGTCTATGGGAGTTGATAATTCGGTGAGTGAATACATCAACAAAATGAAAAAGCTAGCAAGTCAACTGGAAGCAGTTGGTGCATCTATTACTGAGGATGACCAAGCTGCAACGCTCTTATGTAATCTCCCTGAATCGTATAATGGTTTAATCACAGCTTTAGAATCCCGTGCTGATGATTTAAAATTAGAATTTGTTACTGCAAGATTACTTCATGAGGAACACGAGCGTAAGGACAATTTATTAACCCCAGATGTTGGAGAGAAAGCTTTACTGTCCAAGCATGATCGACCAAATCAGAGAAGTTTGAAACCTAAAAGAAAAGGCAAGAAAGAAAAACCAAAGGAAGGCAAAGCGAAACAAGATTGTGAATCATACAAGGCATCATGTTCACATGATGATTTTGGTCATCGAAAGGTGTGAATCGAAAGGATTTGGCATGGTACATTGACTCAGGTGCTTCACAGCATATGTCATACGGCAAGCAAATGATGGTAGACTATGTTCACTTTGAAAATCCTCAAAAGGTATGTTTGGGTGATAATCGAGTAGTTCAAGCATTTGGCAAAGGAAATATTTGGCTTGATTTAAAACCATAAAGGAGTACAAACCTGCTAGATTGGTAGATGTTCTATATGTACCAGACTTAGTAAAGAATCTTTTCTCAGTATGTGCTGCTAAGCGAAGATATTGTATTGAGCTCCGCCAAAGTGGATGTGTTATCCTCGACAAGTTTCAAAAAATATGTGGACCTGGTAAATTGCAAAATAACTTGTATGTCTTTGATGTTAATGAAAAGAATGTGGGATTTCATGATGTCAATGTTGTTTCCAATGAGCACCCTGAAGAGTTATGGCATCAGAGATTCGGACATTGGAGTAAAAACAATTTCCCTCTGTTATGAGATCAGAAATTAGCAACTGGAATGGCCTTCCAACCTGCTAAAGAGTCAGGCAAGTGCACATGGCAAGCAGGTTCCAAAAGCACAGGTGACTCGAGCCAGAGAAATTCGTTACTTTGTAATTTTATTGACGACAAATCAAGATTCACGGCTGTTTACTTCATGAAAACAAGGATCAAGTGCTTGAGAAATTCAAAGAATACGAAGCAATGGTTACAAACATGACAGAAAAGAAGATAAAGATTCTTCGATCAGACAACGGTGGTGAGCGTAATCTAAAAAATTTTCCAATTATCTCAAAGAAAAGGGGATTCAGCATCAGCATGGTGCACCCCAAACACCTCAACAGAGTGAAGTTGCAGAGAGAATGAACAGAACAATTCAGGAAACTGCACGGTCTATGATGTGTAGTGCAGGACAGGATAAGAAGTTTTGGCTGAGGCAGTTTGCACGACAGTTATAATTAGAAATCGTTGCTGTGGACAATTTGACTCCATATGAATCTTTTTATGGAAGCAAACCAGACGTGTCGCATTTCAAGGTGTTTGGATGAAAAGCGTATATGCACGTTCCCAAAGAAAATCGAAAGAAATGGGATTCGAAGACGAAGAAACGAATATTCGTTGACTATAACTAGTATTACAAGCAAAGGGTATAGACTGTATCATCCCGTAAGTGGAGAGATATGTGTATCCAGAGATGTTTTATTCGACGAAGATGAATTTATCTAACGAAAGAAAGAGATGCAAGTTTTCAACGCAAGTGATTCAGAAAATAGAGAAGAAATGCAAGAGATCAACAAACCTACGCCACAAACAACTCAAGAAGACCATGACACCATTGATAACGAGGAAAGTACCAGAAACGGATGTTGTACAGCAACAACAACCACGACGATCAACGCGCAAGCGAAAACCTCCAGATAGACATAGCGTAGTTATTACTGGCAATTGGTGGGAAAATAATGTCACATGTAGTGATGAAAAGTACAGTTCTGAAGAGCCTACAACCGTAAACGAAGCTCTGAACGGTCCAGATAACGAACAGTGGAAACGTGCGCTGGACAACAAGTACTCCGCTCATATCAAGAATACAACGTGGGCATTCACAAATTTGCCCAAAGGCCCTAAAGCTATAGATTGCTGATGGGTATTCAAAGTTAAATACAAAGCAGATGGATTGGTAGAACGACATAAAGCTTGTTTGGTGGCGAAAGGCTGCAGTTCACAAAAGCCCGGTTTAGACTACGAAGAAACCTTTTCACCAGTGGCAAAGTATACATCAGTTTGTAGATTGTTGACAATTACAAACCAGTTGAATCTAGGAGTACATCAAATAGATGTTTCTGCAGCGTTCTTGAACGGCAAATTACAGGAAGAGATATATATGTCTGAATCTGAAGGATACGTGAAAGAAGGAGAAGAGGAGTTTGTCGGTAAACCAAGCAAAAGTATCTATGGACTGAAACAGTCGTCACGATGCTGGTTCAACACTATCGATGAATTCTTGGAGAATTCAGGTTAGACAAAATTGAGCTCAGACCCTTGTATCTACTTCAAACGAGAGGGCGAAGTCATTATGCTCATTGCCTTCTATGTGGATGATTATACCAGCAAGTAACAGCAAGAGTATGTTACTTAGAGAAAAGGCAGCTTTACAACAACGATTTGAGATGAAAGACCTCGGAGAAGTTCATTACTGCCTAGGGATTCAGGTGGAACGAGATATAGATAACAAACGAATGAGATTACACCAAGCGCAATACTTCGCAAACTTGTTAGAGAAGTTCGGTATGCAAGATTGTAAATCGGCTGGGACACCAGTTGATCAAAGCACGAAGTTACTGCCAAACGAAGGAGAACCTATTGATAACGAGAACTATCAAGCTTTAATTGGAGGACTGACATACGCAGTAGCTGAAACAAGACCTGATCTTGCACAAGCGTTAGGAACATTAAATCAATTTTGTTCGAACTCAGGAGAAAAACACTTGAAAGGGGTGAAACGTATCCTGCGATACATCGAAGGAACAATCGAATGTGGTATCACATTTGATGGAAACAAAGCAATTAACCGACGTCGAGTTAAAAGGCTATGTTGATGCTGATTGGGGAAGTAATCCAAATGGTCGCAAATCACATTCAGGATATTTTTTCACAGTATGCGAAGGAGTGATCAGTTGGGCAAGTAAGAAGTAAAGTCAGGAAGCAATTTGGCTATACGAGCGTTGCTCGGAGATATAAGTTTTGTTCAAAAGAAACCAACAGCGATTAAAGAAGATAATCAAGGAACTATAGCATTTTTAAGAAATCTAAAGTATCATCCGAGAACAAAACATAATTATTAATCTTAAATATCACTTTATCCGTGACAAAGTAGCAAAGAAAGAACTTATTCTGGACTATTGTCCTACGAAACAAATGTTAGCAGACCTACTGACAAAACCATTAGGCAAAACATTATTTTAAAGATTAAGAGGACTAATGGGAGTTAAAAACGCATGTCAAATTAGTTAAAGGGTTATAGTTCATATGTTCGAGAGGGAATGTTAAAAACATTTAATTATAACACAACGAAAACATTGAACTATCTAGATATAATTACAGATAAGTGAACGAGAACTTTGAACTATCCAAATATCAAAATAGATCAGTGTATAGGTCACGTGTGACCTTTTGGAAACATATGTTTTTATATTTTTTGGTTCGCGTTAATGAATGTACACAAAAGGAAGTCGTTCTTTATTTCTTTTCGCGTTTGTGGTCGTAATTCCAATTAAATTTAACAGATCGATACATTCATTAGTCTATACGCGTTTCATTTTCATCAGAAATCGATACCGAGATTCTGGTTGTACTCTCTTCACTGACGTACGACAGAGGAATGCTCGTTCCCTTCAGAATCGCTAGTTTCATAGTGTTCTCTTCGGCTTTATTTTTCTCGTTGTTTACATTACATTGTATTTTAAAATCAAAATGCAGTGCTTCCACAAAAAATACGAGACTTCCTTATCACATTTTGTTTACTGAACTAACTTTGTACCTGGACTAGAGATTAGGTACTCCAGTTAAAGGTCTGTGGTACACTAATGTATGCCACTTCATTTAACTTACAACTGACCAGGATCTATTGAAGCATCTCCATTCAGTATACATTCCACCAGTCCATGGTTGAGAAAAAATTCATGTAAGATCATGGTATGATCTTGACAAGATATGTCAATTCTTTTACAATATCTTGCAAGCTTTTAATAAAATCGTGAAAGAAGAAGCAAATATCCTGGAAGGACCATGTCAAGATTCCACAGTGAGATCAGTGATCATGGCATGATGTTGACAAGATCTCGATAAGAACGTACAAAGTTGTTGCAGGATTTTGCAATGATCTTGGAGGATCTGAGATTTAGATAAGATCATAATAAAACCGAGACAAGACCCTTTTAAATCCGGTAACTGTAAGAGCACGTTGATAACGTTTGATTTTGCCCTTCCTAAGTGGGAATTATATGATCACCTCCCCTGGTTATCGATGACGACATCTCGCTCAGTGTCTTAAATTCTCTCCCCCACGTTGCTGTTGAAAGTTGAAATGATATAAAAGCTTCACTTTTGAGTTGTAATACTTGGTACGACACATTTTCCTTTCTCTATGCACTTGGCCATGGTTTCGCAAAAATCGAAAAGAGATAATGACTCCAAGCTCTAAGCTCTATGGCGAGCAAGGACCTTTTTTAAGGATCTGTTTATCCAAGAAGGTTCATTAACAACAATTGTTTTGGAGAATATAGGAATAATCATGTCCATACCAGTTCAAACCACTTCATCTAAAATATTTACTTAAGAGTCTCAAGTAATTCCGTTACAATTTACTAGTGATTGTAAGTCGATGCGCTTAGTTGGTCGTAGATCTCTGGTTTTAAGTGAGACCTTAGTCTGGTTTGGCTTTAGGATAAACTTTAATAGTGACATGGTCAGAGATTCCGAATTGTGAGAGCTTTATCAGAGTGTCGTAATAAGAGCTTAAATTGGTGAGGATAAGATCTAACTTATTTTGTCCTCGAGTTGGAAATTTAATTATTTGATTAGGCTTGAGTTTTTCTCAAAGACAGAATTGTAGTTAGGTGCTAAAATTTTTGTAGCCAAATTTCAGCAAGTTCTACTTGGGAAAGCTATTTAAAAGCGTGGTTTCGAGACCCTCAGTTATCTATGCTACACCCAGCAGAAAGGTGATGTAGCTAAAGGTTATGCAGTTAAAAGGTTAATATTATGCAGTTTCACTAAAACTACTTTGCCATTTGTAGTGTCTACATTCACTTCTTGCTGAACAGAAAATATTATTTCGTTAACATTTTCCCCTATACCTTAGTTTCGAGCTGCAATCACGTAAACTTACTAGTTTCTTTCTTTTTCCCATTTCTTTTCTTCCAGAAGATTGACCCTAAAAACAATTTTGAGATTATTCCAAAGTGGAAGATACTTCCTAAAAATCTTTTATTAAAGATTTAATTTTAAGAAAGTCATGCAGCAGGTCAAAACATGGTTTAACGAGAATACACCTGTTCGATAATTATGCTATTTGGCGTGATTTTGTTGACACTCGCATCATGTAATTTTTACATTGCAACGAGGTACGCAGACGAAGGAAATTATCCTTACGGTATACGTAATTATTAGAAAGTCCAATTGATGGCTTTGATGCAACAAAAAGTTTGGCTCGTTTTTTTATCTTACTTGCTTTTCGTTTCGTCATTATAACTTGCCTTGGGTTCTACGACAGAATTCTCTTGCATGGACATATCGCCCTTCAAATAGAAAGAAACTATGTCAGCATGACTATAAGTGTGTAGAATACTCTAGGTAGTTTAAATTAAAAATTTTGACCAGAGGCTTTCAGGCAAAACGTTGGCACATAAATTGTCAATTCCTCCAGTCACTTTTGACCTGCACGTTTTTTTTGTATACTCATCACAAAATCTGATTACTACCCAGCACTCAGGATTGTCTTGTTGTGCAAGCGAAGATGCTGTATCGTTTTGGAATATATCCTTATCTGTCCTCAATGTTTCCTCTTGTTCTTTTTGCCAATACTGGCAATACATGACCTAAAACAGTTTAAAATGGTTTATAATAGTAAGCTATGAGTTGCAATACTTTAAGGTCGGAACACACGAGGCAACAAATCGCTGCAACACGTTGCTGCAACACATCGCAGTAACATATGTAATTGTGTGAACAGGAGTGTTTTATCAAAAATTCTGACGCCGCGACAGAATTTGGTCGCAAGAAGAGAAATAACGATAGCGTTTATAACAAGGAATTTGTCACCGTAACCTATCAGTGCAATGAGCACATATAACTTTGTCGGGACGCTTGGTTGTACACACAAATCGATTTGTTGCAGCAACGTGTTGTAGCGATTTCTTGCCTCGTGCTCCGGCCTTTAGTTTGAAACAAAAATACATTATTCTCAAGTGATACATAACATCACATACAGGGCAACAGTAGCGGCGCCACGGAGTAGACTGAGGGGGACTAGTCCCCCCCATTTCTCACCAAGACCAATTTTCTAATTCGTCCAAATCCGATGAGAAGGGGGGGGGGGGGTACGGTAGGATTTATCAATGTATCTAGGTCTAACAAATACACGTGCAGAGTTACGAAAAATTGTGCGTTCAAGTTGCTTTATGATCTTGAGAATTCACTTCATTACTACCCGGAAAATCCAGGAAATTGCATTTCAGGGTTTCCAGATTTCAAAATTTTCCCGGGGTGCATGCCCCCGGATCCCCCTAGATGGCTCGCGCGAGATTGTCCCCCCGCCACTTCAATGCCCTGGCGCCGCCGCAAATTTAGATTCCGTCGACGGTCGGTAACATCTTTAATGGTCGGTAGCATCATTGATCTCGTTCCCAAGCCTAAGTGTCTGATAAAACTAATAGATTTTGCGTTTTAAAATTTTAAATAATCCAATCCCTGACCCAAACCCTAAACCTAACCCTTACAAGACTCGTATAAAAGGGAAATAATATAAGAAAAAAAGTTTGACGAACTTTAAAAATGAAAAAGCCTCGGGTGGGATTCGAACCCCTGTCTATTCTATTAGAAATCGCGCGCCTAAACGACTGAGCTAACAACGAGCTAGCTCAAAACCGTCAAAACAATTTCTATTTACAATAAAACTTCGTCTAATCGAGACGAGAGGAATCTGGGAACGAGATCAATGATGCTACCGACCATTAAAGATGCTACCGACCGTCTACGGTTTCTAAATAAGCGGCGCGGCCACTGCAGGGCAATAATTCTGAAGGTAATTAAATGCCGCAGTTATTTGATTTTTTGAATTATCATGGATTTAATTGGCGCAAATTTTCCCTTTAATTCGTAAACCGCCACAATAGTTACGATATTAATGTAGCTAGACAAACAAACGTGAGAATAGTGGTCTTTGAAAAGGCAAAGACGACGCAACACATTCCATCTAGCAAGATGCGACTAACCGAAATTGAGGATAAAAATTATTAGCTCACCACATGAACATCATCACGGTCCACAATGATAGCTTCACCTCTGTCTCACCACCTGAGCCCAAAGGAGCCTCACCAGCATTGCATGCCATGTCCAGGACAAAGCAAGTCCTATCGAAGTATCCTGAAATTTTCAATTACTTTCTTGGCACACTAGCAGGAGAAGTCCACCAAGAAGTCAACACAGAAGTGCGTCCAGTCATCACCCCCTTCGGAAGGATACCTGCAGCACTGGGATTAAAGTTTAAGGATGAAATCGATCGATTACATAACCTAAGCGTTATAACCCGGTCAGTGAGCCTACAACATGGGTTAACAGCGCACCAATTGCAACTAAGAAGTCCGGAGGTATTAGAGTTTGCATTGATCCCCGCCCTGTCAACACACCAATCCAGCAAAAGCGGCACCAGATGGTTATTTTAGATGAGATCCTACAAGAGCTTTCCAATGCAAAAGTGTTCTCAACTGTTGACCTTCGCTCAGGATATTGGCACAGCTCTTTGGACACGGAATCCAGCATGTTGAAAACATCCTCAACTCCCTATCGTCCCCCATAGATGGCTCATTTTTCCTTTTGGCCTTTTTGTGTTCAAAATTTTCCGAAAGCAGATTAACCATGCGTTAGATGGCGTCGATGGCATAGTCAACATAGCGGAAAATATCCTGGTCTTTGGTGTTGGTGAAACGAAGGAAGATGCAGAGAAAGATCATGACACAAAATTGACCAACCTATTGCATAGCTGGAAAAAAAACGAGGTATTGCCTTAAACCCTGACAAGCTGAAGCCTCGAATAGATGAGGTAGCATTTAGGGGCACATTCTTACCAATAAAGTTGTAAAGGTTGATCCCGAGAAGGTGAAAGCGATTGTAGAGTTGCCAGTAATCACATCCATAGAAGAAGTGCAAAGATTAAATGGGTTTGTGACTTACCTTGCCAATTTCTTCTACAGCTCACCAAAATCATGGAGCCCATTCGTTTCAGTGTGATGCAAGCCAACGTGGCTTGGGAGGTGCCCTATTTCAGGAAGGGAGGCTGATTGCTTATGCAAGTCGCGCCCTCACCGAGACAGGGGAAAGATACGCACAGATAGAGAAAGACATGCTTGCGATCATCTTCTCCCTTCAAAAGTTCCAACACCACACCTATGGTCGACCTGTCAAAGTGTTCAGCGATTACAAGCCGCTTGAGATGATCTTTAATAAACCATTGGTGGCCACACCCCGACGATTGCAAGGAATGAGAATGCGATTGCAAGCTTATGATATCGAAGTTATCCATCAACCTGGCCAAACGATGTATATCGCCGACCTGCTGTCCCGTTCATATCTTCCAATCTCTACAAACTCAAGTTCAGTGGAATTCGAGAGCATAGACATGGCACAGTTCACTTCCATCTCAAATGATCGGCTAACAGAGATTAAAGCTTAAACAATAGCTAATGACACGTTGCAATTACTGAAAGAAACCATACGTCACGGTTGGCTGAATAACAAGCATGAATTACCCCCACAAGTCCTGCCATACTTCGGTACTCGAGATAAGCTTTCCATACAAGACGAACTGATATTTAGAGGAGAACGAGTCGCTGTTCCTGCAAAGCTTCGTCAGGACGTGAAAAACACGATACATTCATCGCAGTTGGGAGCAGAATCATGTCTACGAAGAGCCAGAGAATGTCTCTTCTGGCCCGGCATGTCGGCCGAAATACGACAACTTGTGGCACAGTGCGCGACATGTGCCCGGTTCAGCACCAGCCAACAGAAAGAGACGCTTATGCCTCACGGGCTACTCTCCAGAGTATCGTGCAGAATATCGGCGTGGATCTCTTCAAAAACAACAACAACAATTACATGATCACGGTGGACTATTTCAGTAACTACTGGGAGGTCGACTTGCTTATCAGCTCCACCAAAACGAAGGTGGTTGTCCAGAATTATCCCACTTCTCACGCTACGCCCGCTTTTTGAAGTAGCCGCTTTGCTGTTATGACGGCACATTCTGCCATTCCATTGGACTGAGACAACGTCTCAGAAAACCGCAATCTTACTTAAAAGACTCTCACTGTTCATCAGTCGAACTTGACTGCCTATAATAAGCCAGTTTAGTCGAACAACAATTTATACTTTTTACCGTTAAACTGATGGCTACTTATGACAATTACCTTTCTTGTGTTGAAAGTTAAAACTTTTATATTTACGACATCATAAGTTTGATAAAAGGGAGGATGTTACAATATGTACATGGGCTCCCTGTGTGGAATAAAGTTGTTATTCTCAAAATGGCGCCATGTTTTGACACCCATAATAAACATCATTTCCTAAATATATGCGATCGATCGTGATTTGAAGTGTTAAAAGTCGAATAATCTAAACAAACTTACGAAACCGGTCAAAATGTCCTCTCCTTGATGCCTTTATCGGACGATAATTTTATATCGATCGCGCCCACTTTTCTCATTTTACGTTCAAAACCTCCGCAATAGTGATCTATTTTCAAAAAAGTCCAGTTATGCGGCATTCGCATCAGTTAAATAATCCAAAATGTCTTAAAACCTGCTTTTTATAATAGAATTCTCTAGGTTTTTGCCCGGTTGACGACGCCATCTTGGATTCATCATACATGTGATACCTGCACTGGGTAAGCGTTGGCTAACTGGAGCCCACAATAGCTATGCTTTGCAAGCATCGCAGGAATTTTTATCTGCGGTAAAAAGAGCTAGGGAATGCCCCATGGCTGCTCGGTCTATGGTATGAACTTTTCCAGAATTGATTGATTTTCCAGGCAAAATTATACAACTATTATTGAAAATGAAGAGGCATTCCAATTCCAAATAAAGGTGCATACAATTTTAACACTACGGTTTTCAAGTTATTTTCCCAGTATTTTCCGCAATGTTTACTTATTTCTATTTTTACTATTTTCATATAAGCAGAAGCTATCTTGGTTGTCGTGAAAACATCTCGCTAAGTCAAATTATGTTGTCAGTTCTTTTTAAATATTGGGAGAAATGTTATCGTTATGACATAGATTTGGTAAAGCGTAAACAGAAAGTTTCTTCGCTGAGCGGGAAAGTCGTGTTCATATTGCACCAAAATTATCTCGCTCACCGAGAGTTCCCTGTCAGGAAGCGAGACCTTGGTACCTGGGAAAACATTTCGTCTTGTCCTAATAAAATGTAACTTTTCAGTTATTTTTATAACAAGGCGAGATTTCCCGAGTAATCTTGTCGAAATGTTTTTTCAGTAACCGAGATAACGTCTGCCCATATGAACAGGCCCTTAATTTGTGCTAACCAAGTTATTTGCTTCCTCAGCATCTTCAGTTTTCCCTTGGGTGGTGCCATTTCTCGCAGACATTTTGTCAAAAACTGGAGCCTATAATGAAAAAGTCAAATTGACCTTATTATAGGGAAACACCGTGTTTGTTTTAGAAAGTAAAAAAATACAAATGGTGCACGTGTCGGAAACAGCACCGCTGAAACATCGATGGTAAGTCCCCCTGCTACACTCATTAGAGCGACTTTAACGACGTTACCAGTACGTATGACGATGTTACCACCCCCACCTCCTAGTTAAACAGTTTGCAACAGAACCTGATAGAACACCTATCCACGTAATCCACTCAAATGTCTGGCAATGAAGAATGTATACAACCTTAAAATTCAACACATGTATTCATCGACGGCCCGAAAGCTAGAGCCTGTAACGGCATGGGTTCTAGTACTAGTTCGCTTCCTCTCAAAATCCTTCCTCTTGTTCGTTGGTTCAAAAGAAGAAATATATATTTCAATTTTCCACTGAAATTAAATTTCCTATATACTGTGCACAAAATTCCTCTTTATCACAAATTGCCAAACTTTTACAGATAATTTATCTTTATTTCATATATAGATAAGATAAAGTAGACACTAATTGTATAATTGCATACTATAGCAGAAAGAACTGAAAAAATCGTTCAGAAGGAATTTACATACACGCGTAAAAACGCCAAAGCTGATGCAAGTTGATATCAACTTGTTGTTGAGAACCAGTTTGCGGCAATGTTGAGCTGCACCCTGTCAACAAGGTTGATGACGATATATATATTGTTCGCTTGTCGACAATATATATTATTGATGAATTAACAAGGCTTGATCATGTTGTTGGAACAGCACAAGTCAACTTGTAAACATCTGTGTGAACAAATGCCATTAATGTTGATTCAACAATGGTCAAAACAACGTGATGACAAGCATCGGATGTTCGCACAACATTGTTCTTAGATTTGGCCGGAGGTGTGTGCATCATGTGTTTTGAATAAAAAAATATTGCCCTGCCATGTATGTGGTGGTTATAAGGAAATACTTACTCCTATTTAAGGAATTGCTTTAGTGGCCAGGCCTTTTTGTTTTAGCTTATTTAAGGACGTCATATTGTATAAATAATTTAGTTTAGAGTTAAGCCTTGTGAATAAGGTTATTATTGCATCTTTACTTTAAATAAATATTAAGTTTCATATCAATGCCTAGTGTCAAAATCAGAATCAAATACAAGGAAACTAAATGGCCGTGAAGATCAATTTAAATATTAGAATACAAAGGGAAACACAACAATTATTATGCTATATTATTGTGCACATGTACAGTAAATTGCTCTTATATAAAATATATTACACTACCGAAATTAGTTTATATAAAATAATATATAAAACATATATGAATTTAATAATAATAAAATTTACATCCACATATTACTCCACTGGTAATACTATATGGATGGAAGCATAATGCTTTTAATTTTGCATTAAATCCCCGCGTACATTCAATGCTTTAAACATATGCTTATAAGTTTCATGAATTAAACATGACTTTCCAAACGTTACGTTTTAAACCTCGTGAAAAGATATATATCATGCCTGAATGTATAAATTTGTCATGCAGTACTCTGATTGCCTAACCAATGTTAAAAAAATTCCCCGTGGGCCCCCACAAGTGACTTAAAACTGTCAGCATTATCAAAACAGATGACAATGTTTCTATATTTGGATTGGGTATTGTCGTGCTATGGTTACTTATGGAGCCTGCTAAGAAAAATTTGGTCAGATTTAAACATTCGCTAACCATTTGACTTAGTCTCCTATTTCATGGCGTCTGTACGGGAAACTTTTCCTTTAATTGCTTTGTATTTACACCTCCCATTCATTCCTTTCTACTAGGTATAGCTTAATTTGCCAGGACTATTGATTTGTAATCAAAACTTACGAGAATCATGATAAGATGTCTTGTACAGATATCTTGTCAGTATTAAGACGCAACTTTCATGGTATATCAACTTTTACCTGTTTGTCATCGTTGTCTTGTTTGTGTAAAATTTCATTTTCATTAATATTTGAAGTTTCTTGGAACGTCTCATACTGTTCTTCCTATGAGAAGATAACCCATATTATTTAACATTTCAAGACTTTCAACTTACGATTTAAAACTTCCGCTGGTATGCTGGTATACACGTTTTGAGTTTTGTGCATTTCTAGTCTACTATGTGGCGTAAAGACAAAATTAAAATTTTTCGAGTCCTTATTTTTTTGTTCATCAATATTTTTCTACAATTTCGCTTTTTCTAAGTTAAAAAGAAATACTCGTACCGAGCTCATCCATAGTGATATTGTGTGGCGCATTTGGGGAGGACGCATTTTGTTTCACCACAAAATTAAATCATTGCATTCAGATCTTACGTAAATATTTACCCATGAAATGCATAGTAACCAAGTCGATATAAGCTAACCCTAACTCTTACTAAAGTGGCGCCACAATTGATATTGTTGTTATTGTTTTATTAAGGTCACAGTACGTCACGCATACAATGACGCATTAGTAATATATTAAACTTACATAAAGTATGAAACATCGGACAGTGACGTATTTGATTGACATTCGAACCGTATTGACAATATACATGTGTTAAGCCCCGCTCTGCGCTTGCGATTTACTTGGTGATTTCGTGTCGTACTATATATCTTTTACATTGTGACGTTCGTTTTGAGTTTTATCTTATTTACTGGGGCAGACTAAATGAAATTTTGAGCTTGAAATAATGCTATTTACTATCAAACGTAGTCAACGTTAGGCTACGTTAGGTTACGTTACGTTACGTTACGTTACGTTACGTTACGTTACGTTACGTTACGTTACGTTACGTTACGTTACGTTACGTTACGTTACGTTACGTTACGTTACGTTACGTTACGTTACGTTACGTTACGTTACGTTACGTTACGTTACGTTACGTTACGTTACGTTACGTTACGTTACGTTACGTTACGTTACGTTACGTTACGTTACGTTACGTTACGTTACGTTACGTTACGTTACGTTACGTTACGTTACGTTACGTTACGTTACGTTACGTTACGTTACGTTACGTTACGCAAAGTTGAGTCTCAATTTTTGACGAGTGTCGTGCGTCAAAAAAATGAGGGTCGAGGGCAAGAAGTCGAAGGTTGCAAGTCGTGGGTCATAGGTCGAGGGTGAGAAAGTTGAGGTCGAGTATAAAAAGTCGTGGTTTTAAGTTAAACGTTAAGGATCGATTAATGGTCTGGAGATTTTGATCGTTTTAAAGATTAAATCGTTAATTATTATTCAGAAAAATCATTTCTCAGAAAGTTAATCACAGTAAAAAGTTTAATCGGTTAACGACTGCTTTTATGCTAAGCCAACAATACTTATCATTTATAGACCCGGAGCGAGAGGGATTCGGTGAAATATTTCCTGAATCGCCGAATCCCCCGAGCGGAGGGTCTATAAATGATATATTATACCGAAAAACTAAAATGTTCATGCAAAATTTAAAAATGATACACGCTTACTAAACCTTGCCAAGCTTTTATCAAGATTTTCCACGCTTTTTTCGGCTATTAAAGGCTCGAATGGCAAATTTGGTGGATTTTTTTTTATTTTGGGCGTCTTTTTCGTCCAAAATTCTTTGAATTTCTTCATCTTATTTTGACTTCTTCTGCACATCCCGCCATTTTTGTTATTTTAAAGTTCGTGGATCCCACGCGTGCCATGGGATATATTTTATATTTCATGGCAACACGCGTGTGTCCCGCGTGTTGCCATGAAATATAAAATATATCTCATGGCACACGAACTACGCGTGGGATTGAGTGAAATGCAGTGAAAAATCACACGTTCACGTGGTGTAAACTAAGTTTTTTAATTGGACAATTTAGATTTGAGGTATAATATTGACAAAAATACCAACCACTCCCGACCTCTCACTCTCGGCACTCGACAAAAACCCAAAGCAAACGTTATGTTTGCCTAAGTTAACGTTACGTTTGCACAAGTCAACGTTTTTCGAATGATTTTGATAAATATTTTCGCAAAAAACATAAACATCCACATTTTGAACTTTCAAAACAAGAGTACGACTGCTATGCGATTATTATTATCATAACGGTTTATTGTGAATTTTAAGCGAAAATATTCCATGGTGAGTTTTTCAGAAATGCTCAGATTGCATTTATTCTTTGGACTGTAATTTAATTTTAACAGTTATGAAAGACTTACCCATGCCTGTTTTTTTGCTAAGTTTCACTCGACGAAATGCCGAAATGAATGCATGTTTAGTGGAAGCCTTAGAAGTACTTACCACCGGAATTTCATCAGCATGCGCATTGTGAAGTCCAGGCAAGTCAAAAAACAACCGACATGACTCGAAGAAAATCTTTGTTACAAGAAAGATGCTTATTACACCTCCAGGGCAATTCATACCCTCAGCAAGCACTTTGCCTAAAAACACGAGCACCAGTTCGACCAAATGTGACTGCTATAATAATTAAATGGAAAACTATTACTTCCAATGAAATCATCTCATTTGCGTACAGGTGTATTTATTATTTATGGACCGGAGCGATGTGGAATCAGCAAACTATTTTCTGAAGATATTTCCGAAGAGAGATATAATTTTACCAAAAATAATGAACTTTTAGCTTGAACATGCCATCGTGGATACGACGCACTAAAATACGAAATAGCCGGATTTTTGTTCATTTTTATTATTGTTATTTTAAATATTTGGGTTTTCAACGTCCTTGCCCTCCAAAACCTTTATAATTCCTCGTTAAATTCATGAAATTATTCGCACATTCCGCCATTTTTGTTAATTTTAAGCTTCGTGAAGAATTAGTAAATCAATATTGGAAAAAATAAACACAAAACTTCGGTCAATTTTGAACTTAAACCAATGGAGAAACGGCACGCAAAACGTCATAGAATGGTTTGGCAGCATAGAGGGAAAAACTAGGCATTCTTTCATTTCGTTTGACATAGTCGACTTTCTGAAAATTTACTGGACCAAGCATTATCGTTGGCGACCAATTTGGCTGACATTTCGGACGAAGACATTTCTGTAATAAAACACGCTAGACAATTACTCCTTTTCAATCATGGAAAATCGTGGATCAAAATATCGTATTTCTACCACGTAATAAGGTGATTTCGCCAGATATCTCCCTTTAAAAGTGAAACATGCCTATACCTCACTTTTAAAGTGAGTTATGCTACATATCTCATGCTGTCATGACAACGCTTGTACTCGCAAGCACAGATTGTCAAGTTTTCTTCAAGAAGAATTATGAAGTTTTTTGAAGGGCAAAGACGTTAAAAACACAAAATTTAAAAAATTGAAAGGAATTTTCTGTACTTCTCGTTATAAAAAATAAACAAAGATCTGGCTATTTTGCATTTTTGAGCATCATATTCACGAAGGTATGTTCAACTTGAAGAACTTAAAAGTTTATCTTATATCGCTCCGGGTGTATATATATATGTGTATATATATATATATATATATATATATATATATATATATATATATATATATATATATATATATATATATATATATATATATATATATATATATATATATATATACAATTATCAATGTTTTGAGACAACAACATAAGAGCGTTCGATATTGATTTCAATAGAGCGTAAATAAATGAATGAATTAAAGACGAGAAATACTTTTTCTGTCGCTACTCAGAGTTTCACGCGCTTAGGCGATCATCAGGCAACTGACAGATAATATTTTATTATTCACAATAAGTTTGGCTATAGTTAGTGGTTTAAAGTTACATGTCGGCAAGTGTTAAATAAATCTGAGCGTTTGTTAAGCAGTTTCTTCCGGCTTTTTAAGATTAAAAGTTTTTCTTCTAAGCACAGGTAACATTTTTTTGAATTGACGGGAGTTGTAAATTGTTTGATTATTCCTCATTTGATCTCATAGCTTCTACCATTTTCTTTTATCTGCCATATGTGCTTTGATAATTCTGTTTCATTTCGGTATTTGATGTTGTTAATGGATTTGCAGTGGTTTCTGTAGCGTGTCTTGAAGTCGTTGGATGTTACACCTATGTATGTCTTTGTATCGTTGTTGTCAGTTGTCGTTATGTCAGCTTTGTAAACAACATTTGTTTGTAGGCATTTGCCTTCGATGGGACATTGCCTGTTCTGTCTGTAGTTGCAGTCTCGCGTTTCGTTTGTTTTGTTTTGTCTGACCTCAACACCCACAGCAAATATGCACCAGATAAAATTTGATTATTCACTAAAAAACATTGGACTACCAACAAAGAATTCCTACCTGAAGAATCTGATAACCAAGACGAACAATTTTATCCAACGTATGCGATGGAAAGCACATATGCATTTTTTTCTACACGGAAACGACAACAGCACAAGAACACAGCCCACAAACACATACGGCTTCAAAACCAGACAGAGCGCACCACACGTGGCAGATCTCAAACCTTTTGAAGACGACCTAGCAAAACTACTCGAAAATGTGAAATTCCGGAACGTAAACGACGAGTTCATTAAATCACTAGAAAAAGACAAGAGGAAAATCAACAGTTCAAAGAATGTTTTTATCTTCGCAGACAAAACAAGAAACATACGAAATGGAAGCTAAATCCTACGACAAACTACTCACCGAGAACGTTACAAAGACTTACAAGCACGCAGAAAATGACACTTTCCAAAATATTGAGAAAGAACGCAAAAGCATAGCAAGTAGTCTGAACATTTCCAACCGTATAGAGCCAATGAACAAAGCAAAAGCATTTATATCCCTAAAAGATCACAAACCCGACTTCGAAAACCACCCGAAATGCCGTTTAATCAACCCCGCAAAAAAGCCAACTCGGTAAGGTTAGCAAAGCTATCCTTGATAAAATCAACAGTATAATAAGAACACAAACACAAGTAAATCAATGGCGGAACACAAGCGAAGCAATTTCATGGTTTAAGGAAATCAAAGACAAACACCGGAAATCATTTATATCATTCGACGTTGTAGATTTTTACCCTTCCATCACCGAAGACCTGTTAGACAAAGCAATCGCATGGGCCAAGCAGTTTACCGTAATATCCGACAATGATATCATTATTATAAAGCATGCACGCAAATCCCTCCTGTTCCACAAGAACCACACATGGTCGAAACGCAATTCAAACAGCACCTTCGACGTAACAATGGGAAGTTATGATGGCGCGGAAATATGCGAACTCGTGGGACTATTTATTTTAAACTCCCTACAAACCCTCTTTGGCAAAGACGTTGGCCTATACCGGGATGACGGTCTTGCTGTGCTGAATACTAAATCTGGCGCAGACTGGGCGACAAAGCAAGACAAGACCTCACACGTGCTTAACATCACTACGCTTACCAACCAACAAAGTACAAACTTCCTGGACTGACGTCACCTTTGACCTTACTAACAGAAAACCTGACAACGAGCCACTATACATCAACCACTCATCCAACCACCCACCTCACATCTTACGAGAACTGCCAAAATCAATAAACAAACGAATCAACACATTATCCTGCGACAGACAAACATTCGACCAATCAGCACCGACGTACAGCGACGCCTTATCAAAAAGCAATTTTAACGTTCAACTTGAATACGAACAAGTGAGCAACAAAACAACACTAGAAAACGACACAACAGACAACGTAACGTCCTTTGGTACAACCCACCTTACAGCAAAAACGTCAAGACAAATTTAGCGCAGAACTTTTTACAACTGATCGACAAGCACTTTCCTCCTAACAATAAACTCAACAAGCTTTTTAACAGACATACAGTACGCGTTAGCTACAGCTGCAATGAAAACATGCGAACATTTATTTCACGACACAACAAAACGATACTTAAAAACCAAGACAGACAAAACAAAACAAACGAAACGCGAGACTGCAACTACAGACAGAACAGGCAATGTCCCATCGAAGGCAAATGCCTGCAAACAAATGTTGTTTACAAAGCCGACATAACGACAACTGACAACAACGATACAAAGACATACATAGGTGTAACATTCAACGACTTCAAGACACGCTACAGAAACCACTGCAAATCCATTAACAACATCAAATACCGAAATGAAACAGAATTATCAAAGCATATATGGCAGGTAAAAGAAAATGGTAGAAGCTATGAGATCAAATGGGGAATAATCAAACAATTTACAACTTCCGTCAATTCAAAAAAATGTTACCTGTGCTTAGAAAAAAAACTTTTAATCTTAAAAAGCCGGAAGAAACTGCTTAACAAACGCTCAGATTTATTTAACACTTGCCGACATGTAACTTTAAACCACTAACTATAGCCAAACTTATTGTGAATAATAAAATATTATCTGTCAGTTGCCTGATGATCGCCTAAGCGCGTGAAACTCTGAGTAGCGACAGAAAAAGTATTTCTCGTCTTTAATTCATTCATTTATATATATATATATATATATATATATATATATATATATATATATATATATATATATATATATATATATATATATATATATATATATATATATATATATATATATATATATATATATATATATATATGTATATATTGTGCAAAACACCTCAAAAACTTACCACTATAGTCTGTTTCATCCAGAGAGACTCTTCAGGGGGTAGACAAATTTCGAAAATGTGCGAGCTTCTACCACCTGAAGATTCCCTCTTGATGAAACAGACTGTAGTGGTAAGTTTTTGAGGTATTTTTGCACAATTATACATTTCGCTCAGTCTATATGTCATTGAGCACTCTTTTGTATTTCGCTAACCAAAACTAGCACACTTCGGCGATCGCCTGACGATCGATTGTATATAAATGAAGAGTGCTCAATGCACGACACAGTTGTAGAGCTTTTAATAATAATATTATAAAACAATTTTAATTGAATATCTACGGGTCGCTCCGGGTCTACAGGAAAAACACACTCCAAAGAATAACAACTTGTAAACTCAAGATATGAGCTATTAGCGACAATTTAAGACAACAATTTTGCGGTGATACTTCAACTCTGTCTCGAAGTCATTTTCAAACCAGAATAAACTATTTACAAACTTGCTATCATACTATATAAAAGAAACAGCAAGTTATACACGCAACAGCGCTATATAAACTTAAGTTAATGAACATGCGTTGGGCCGGAAATAAAGCTGTGCAAATTTTAAAGGCGTACAAAGGGCATCAGTCAAAGAACTGCATGATCATAGATCCAGTGACGGTTCTAGCATAAGTCAAAATGAATTACCGCAGCTCATTCTAGGATATATTTACATTTTAAAATACCTTCGAAGCAACTTCATTGGTTAGATTTTATTCTTTTGAAATTCATAACCTATGACATTGTTATAAAGTTATTTTGAATTTAAAATTGAGCTGCTATAATTTATTTTGACTTACCCTGGATCCGCCACTGCATAGATGTACAAGGCGCAATTGTAATTTAAGAGCAAATCATTGTCAAAATCTCTAGTATGCACGCGGGAAGGTGAACCAATGGCCAATCAGGTTTCACCATTTCATCTACATAGTTTCCAATTTAGATCAGTTAGCTACCTTCTGTCACATGCAAGCAAAGATTATACTCGACAGCATGATAAGTTAAAGTGCTTATAAACCCAAAATAGGTTATTGGTGATTCAGATAGAGCTAAAAAAGTTAGTTAGTAAGTTGTGATTTAGTTTTTTCGTTAAGCGTTTAGTTACGGAGACAATCGGGCTCAAAGAAGCCAGCTCGTTGAAAAAGTGCGCGCCTGTGGGAGACTGGATCCCAGGAACATGTTTATGTAGACTTTATATACAATTACATAGTAATTTTAGTCTCGAAGCTCAAAGATCAGCTATTTTTGCGTAAAAAAGTTGGAATGTCTTGCTCAAATTCATTCTCAAGTACACATAGCAAGGCTTCTACGAGCACGCCTCTTGAAATTGAAGATGAACAGTACGAAAGTGAAATTTAATTGAAAAATCACATGATGAAGGCACTCAAGGTAGCCATGATGGCGAAAACTATTTCATGGATGCTTACTCAGACGAGCCAATTGCTGACGAAAATTGGCTTCAAGAGTATTACCGGAGGTGGGAAGAGGAAGCTGAAAAAGTTAAGGAATTACAACTTCGATGGAAAGAGAGTAAACCTGTAACATCATGGTAATTTTCGTACAATTTTTATTTTTTGCCATGCGCGTCACTTGGTATGTGTTTTAAATCATATGCGCAAATTAAATTTTCAACAAACTGAGAGTTGCCTTATTAATTAAACAGCATTGTCATTTACATTTCATAATTACAGTAAAGTGGGTTTATTTAAATTCATTCTACCATCAATATTCGTTCCATAGGTGCACTGGTAGCACTGGATTGTTGCAAAATGCCAAAGAATGCTGTTGTTGCCTGGAGATCGAAAATTGCTTACAGTTCATTGAAGTTTATTGTAAAGATGGTAAAGGAGCACTGAAATGTATAACAGATCACCCCGGTTTTCCAGCTGTTTGCCTCAACGAGTGGTCGTTAGAGATTGCGGCTGATAATCATAAAACTCGAGATGGTCGGCGTTACAGACAGAGTGGTTCAAAAGAAAGGTAGACTTATTACCATTCATTTTAGCTGAAGATGTAACTATTATGTAACATTGATATGTATTTTTCTAATATAGGTTTCTTCGAGGTGTTGCATATAGACAGTTCACACGGATGGTACATGGTCGGTTAAGGGATAAAAGAATACCATTGCCTTCATGTGCATATACTGCTATTCGTTCCACTTTTAAGCTTGATCATGCATTTACTGGCTATGATGATATTGAAACAGATGACGAGAGTCAATAATTATCTTTAAATGGGTACAGACATGTTTTTAATATGCTAGCTCACTATTAGAAGTTCAAAGACTTAAGTATCTGAAGTATATAAAATCTTTTAACAGCTACAATAATTTCTGTTAATTATGTCTCTACACAATTGCAAGTAAATGTTACATGTGCTCTGAGAAATAGCATCTTGCATAAAAATGAACAAACTTGTTTGACAATATTTTCTAGTTATACCACATTAAAATTAATTTTTCCCTCAACGTTAACTTGAATGAATTTGAATTTTATCATCATCCCCCTGCCCTCCCCCTACTAATTATTGATTCCATTGGCCACTCAAGAATCTTGAGCATCTCAAAATATACTGGGTCAAACAGTGTTATTATTAAGTTCTTCGTAAGTTTGCATGGTGAGCATGAATATCAGTTATTATTACCTAAAGTTTGTTTTCATAACCCAGCTTGACAAGATGCTATCTTGGGAGTATATTTTCCATTGACTGGCAGCTTTTTACATTCAGAGACATCTGTGTTGGATTAATGTGTGCATAATATATTATTATTTCATTAATAGATTACTGCCACACCATGGCATTTTGTGCTCAATTTGCTTATGGCAGCCATTTTATCTGGGACACCAAGATAAAAACTTTTTATAATCCATCTAATAACAAATCAATTTATTTGCAAATCTTTGCTTATTTAACCTTATTGTTACTGGTATGGAAGCAAACAAAGACTTTTTGATATTATTTTTAATTTTTGACAAAATATAACAAAATGTAAACAATAACAAAAGCCTGCAATACTATAGTGTGACAGTAACCTTTAAACAAGAAAAATATTTTTGGTAATGGCAAACAAGTGCTTCTGTAATATATACATTCCAAGTGCAATGCAGTGCAACTTTAGTTTGTTTTATTTCTTGGACAGGAAGCTACATTTTTGTGGCCTTTCATAGGCTTATTGCACATCTTGCATTTTGGTGCATTTCGTTTTGGTTTGGTGCTGGTAGTTGATGCGGCTGGAACTGTGTAAAATAACATATAAAGCATCAGTACTGGGTATAATACTCGAAACATTCTGGCGTAAAGTGTTTCGAGCAAACAACAGACGAACGTGTAGGCGTCCATTTATGTCGCCTCCGTCGAACGAAGTCCATCCATTTCTTCCTTCGTTTTACTGCATCGGATGAGCTTTCATCCCAAAATGGCATCTGGTACAAGAATGTATCATTTTCCTTGTCTGTAGTATTAGAAAACCCGTAAACAACGCATCTTTCAGGCATTTTTCCACAAAAAACTACGGTGACACATGCATTCGCAATACAACGCGCCTAGTGACTGTGAAAATTGGTTCCTGGGACCCAGGCCTCTAAGCATAAAATTTGGATGCGCACTTTTTTTCCCAAATGTGGCCAAACTAGCACGTTTGACTGCATTTATCTCCACAACTAAACGCTCAACAAAAAAACTAAATTATAACTTACTGACTAACTTTTTTAGCTCTATTTGGATCACCAAAAAACCATTTTTGGTTTATAAGCACTTTAAAGCCTGTTCATTTTGAAAGCCTTTTGTCCATTGTGTTAATGCCAGAAAAACTGCAAATGGGGCAATTTACGGCGTAAGTCGAAACGCGAACGATACCGCAAAAAAATGACGTTGCAGTTGTCCAGAAAGAATTGTCAAACCATTCGTACAACATCGACATCCCCTCAGCTTGATAACACTCGGTCCCAGGCCTAAGTGTTTGGCAAAACTTAGATTTTGCGTGTCAAAATTTTAAACAATCGAATTCCTGACCCTAAACCGAACCCAAATCGTATAAAAGTGAAACAAGTTAAGAAAAAAAGGTTCAGCGAAATTTAAAACAAAAACAAGCCACAGTCGGGCTCGAACCCCTGCCAGGTAGAAATCGCGCGCCTAGACGACTGAGCTAGGAACGAGTTCATCTAATTGAGACCAGTGCAGTCCAGGAACGAGATCAACGAAGCGACTGACCATCAATGATGCGACTCACTGTCTGCGGTTTCGAAATTTGCTTCACTGCTACTTACTCACAAGTTGTATACTTGTATTCAACTATTCATTGACACTCGCAGTCGCAGCATACCAAATTAACCCGACGCCTCAATAATTGAAAATACAAAAACAGCAGCTCAAAGCAATTCGGTTATGCCTATTCGCGATGAAAATGCGCGAGGACGGTACAGCAGACATTACAACAACACCAATGTCGATCCAAAGGGAACTGTGGCACCTAGTTGAAAGTCGCGTCTGATATCACGTTTGTCACAATGTGCGCTAGCTATATATATGGTATCGTGAGTATTCCGTTCATTTCAAAATTTTTATTTCAGCTTTCGTTTAAAATCTAATCGCAATGCGTGCAATTTTTCATTTGTGATAGATCTCGGGCATAAATAATGTTTTCTTGAGTATCTTTGTATGTCAATAGTGTACGTAACGTTTGTAATATGTCATCTCTCCATGTTTCTTCGTATGTAGTATGATAGCAAGTTTGTAAATAGCTTATTCTGGTTGGATAATGACTTTGAAATACAGTTAAAATATCACCACAAAATTGTTGTCATAGCGTGATAAGTATTGTCTTGAGTTTACAGGATGTTATTCTTTGGAATAAGTTTTTTCTTAATGCCATAAGCTGGCTAGCTTATCTAATTAGTCTCAGATCATTGCAAAGCCTGAAGAGCACCCATATCAATAATCTGCTTACTATACTTAATGTTTTTCTAAATAGCGCGAAAGTGCAACTTTTGCAAATTGTAAACAATGAAAATAGCAAACCAAGTCACTTTAAACCTTAGTTATAACTACACATATCTTTATCAAGTCAAAATTAGGAGATATTGTTGTGAAAATTAACAGTGTATTACAATCGTTTATTTTACGGTTCATGAGCGGTTCCAGGAATTGAACTTCCTATTAGTTTTAATTACTTCCTAGAACAAAGTAATGCGTTTATAAACTTACACACTCGATACAAAATGTTAGCAAATGAAACACTGGATCTTTTCTGTTGACGTAAGTATATTTACATAATTTCCTATTTTAACATCTACTATATCATGTATTACTGAGGTAAAGAATTCAGTTGCCACATAATCAATTTGGGTAGATTAATTTTAAAAACATATACCTTGTAAATTATATAACAGTTATAGGAGCGCTGTATGCATCAGTATAACTACACTTTCGAATCCGTGCTGTTTTTTGTGTGTTGTAGCGCAAATTACCAAAAAACAAAGCCGTTATTAATATACTATGTTTATTATAATTTGAGATAATTTGAGAAATGCTAGTCTAAGATTAAACAATTGCAATGCGAAAATGAAACTGCGTATATATAGATTATGACGTTAACGTCATATTCGTGTATTTGGCGAGTCTGCATGTGTGTATTTTATCATTCAGCAATTCAGCAAAGCGTCCTAGCACTGAAAATTGTAGCATAATCTTATTTCTGCTGTCAAGAGGTTTGCTTATCTTAATGTTGAACCTTGGTTTCATGACAGGATTAAGAAAACGTATTCCTATACAACTGCGTTGAAGGGATAACCCCTTTTGATTCATATGATATACAGAACAAGACTATTTCGCTATCTTGTATTCAAGCATTAGCTGTAAATAGTAATTTTAAATGAACTCATAAATACACGATCGTACATTTCAACATGTAATATGAGTGTTTTCAAGAATTTCAAGCAAAACATGCATATCTCAATATAAGATATCTACAGTACCTGGAGTCTGCCTGTTGAAGATTGAATTGTACGCCAAAATTTCAGAATATCAGTTGAGTTATTCCTTTGACATTCACCGTTCAGGAGCCCATTTAAGGAGGAAAACATCTCAGAATTTGTTCCATTATTTTGCTTGCAAATTTTTATTATCGCAAACAGCTTCAACATGTCAAGCCGTTCATGCTTAATAGATCTGTACAACTCCTTCTCTGAATACGGACATTTATCCTTGTTAAACAAAACATTTTCCTGATTGTGAGATGACATAGCTAGTTTATTGTAAATTTCACTGTTCTTGCTGTCAAGGTCAGAGTACTTTTGTAATAAAGATAGCTTGTTATAGATCAGTCAAGCAATATTATAAGTCGATACGTATTTGTAAGGGGGTGGAAGGATGTCATTATTCTGTGACGACGTAACTGATGTGTGCGAGGGGGGGGGGGGGATTATAGATCGCCGGTTTGTATAGTGTCTCCAAAATTACGCGCGCGTAACACTACATAAGTTTCTGAAAACGTTCTCTGATCGTAAAATTTTTATTTTAACACGAACTTTCGACTGCCAGTCTGCAGTCTTCGACAGGTAAAGTGATACTAAATTTAAAACTATTCTACGGATCTAGCTATTACGACAGTGGTTTACAATTACAATAACATACAATAAATAGTTCCGCCTACGTAATCTCTATGGTAAAACGAGTGTTCTTATGAATATAACACTATGATCATTTCTATTTTAATAAAAATCTGTATTGTTCTGGTAAATGTTGTGCATTGTTATCAGAATTTAATGTGTTTGCCGTATGCTAAGACTCCAGTGTTATTCGGTGTCGATAGGTTGCCTCGTCTAGGATTTCACGTCATCAAAGTTGATTTTGTGGTCAAGAAGCCAAGCATATTTATGAGTCCAACGATATTTCTTTCATGTTCTTTCTTTCTCATTTCGAGGGCTCTGCCGGTCTCACCAATATAGCTCCAGGTACTGTCTGCGCAATTGATCTTGTATACGACATTAGTCTGTTTTTCAGGAAGTGTCTGTCCTTAGGGGACGGGAAATGTTGTTCTAAAGTACGTAGTGGAGTAGTGTATGTGGGACTGGATAGGTCAAATTAACTAGTTTACTTCCGGTGTCATTAATTATGCTGACGTCATCAAAAATGTTTACAAAATCCAACATGGCGACTAAAAAAAATTCCTTAAAAATGTTTCCAAGGAATTTCCGTCCAAGATGCCCACCGTCGCCACCTTCGTAGTCGTCTCCACCGTCGTCCAAAAAAATTTTTCCATGATGGCCGCCGCCGTCGTCGTCGTATGAAAAAAATCGCGTCGTATAAAAAGTTATGTTTTTTAAGGAAGTAAGACAGCCATGAAGTTTTGCAAGAAGTGTCACCGCCGAATCGTCGATAAGTTGGAGAACGCGAACGTTAGAATTTGCGAATGTACCGTTAGAGAGTGTGCCGTGAGTTTGGAGGTCGTAAAAACACGTTTAAATTGTGGCGACAAGAAAACCGTCGCTAATTTTAAGAGGGCGGTCAGTTTAAATCATTTGGGGTATGTCGACGACGACTGAGAAAAATAAAATCGAGGGTTTGAAAAAAAGTTGATTCTTTAGAAACCTTTTTTAAGGTACCACATAATAAAATATGCCTCGTGAAAATTGGAACCGCGAAGCCGATAAAGAGTTAGCACGTCGCGACAAAAAATCGGCTGCAGAAACACGAAGACGGGAACGTGCCGAGATGGTGAAATGGGACCGTGAGATTCGAAAAGAAGAGCAACGACGTGAAGAATTTCGCGATTTGAAAGAAGCCCAAGGTTGGCGTGGTTCTAAAAAATTTGGTCAAATTCGTCGTCGGTTCCGTCGAAAATTTGAACGCGTCCTTCGTAAACTACCACGTTTAACGTCGTAAGAACGTATTCGAATAGTAATGCAAAATTTACGACGTACTTCGACACGTATAAAATTTACGTGTATGGTCGCGTCAATCCCGTCGTCGTGTTTAAGAGAGCGATGGACATGACGGTTGAAACACGCGGTTTAAGACCAGGTGATAAAATACGTGTCATTGTATCGCACCCGTCGTGGGCACACCCGTTTTCGACCAAATTGGTTACGATTACGGACGACGTGCAGTTTTTCTACACGTTATCAAAAGCCGTGTTGGAATATGCCGAGTACAAGGCGGTACCGTTAAATGAAGTGACGGTCGAAGTACAGTCGACGAGAATTCCACGTGGGAAAGGTCGGTTTCGTGTTACGAAAGATAATACCGCACTTAAAAGGTGTATTATTACGATAAAAAATAACGACACAATGTGTCT
Source organism: Muricea muricata (assembly GCA_963855995.1). NCBI lineage: Eukaryota > Metazoa > Cnidaria > Anthozoa > Malacalcyonacea > Plexauridae > Muricea > Muricea muricata. The sequence goes on from OY979717.1 coordinate 48,445,807, forward strand.
TGCTAGGGCGATCATAACTGCACACGCTAATTTGAACAAGGATAAGTGGACTACGTCGCAGGTTAAAAACGGATTTAATAAGTCCCGAGAACTTCAAGGGACCGAAGCATTAAAATTACACGAAGAAGCAAGTGTACCTATTTCAGATCCCGGCAGTACATTGGAGGACGTCGAAACGTTTGCCAAACATCTTGGGGTCCAAATTAACATCGTCGATACCGATTATTTTAATGAAATTATACATACGGCAAACCCAGAGGCTACGCAAATGATGTACATTTACAAAAACAAAAACCATTATGATGTTATAACGTCAATGCCTGCATTTTTAGGGAAGTCGTATTATTGTCACACGTGTAAAAAAGAATACAAGTGTCGTGACAAACACAGGTGCCCCAACAAATGTTTGTCGTGTTTCAAAACGGAACAGCATACCGGTGACAAAATAACGTGCGACGAGTGCAACCGGATACTTTTTGGTCAAAAATGTTACGAAGAACATTTACGTAACCGTTCGAAAGGTAAGGAATGTGACGTCGTGTGCGAACTCGTTCAAAAATGTTTGGAATGTAAACGTACCATTTCCGATCTTAGTCAACACGTGTGCGGTCACTCGACGTGTAGGAATTGTAAAGAGTATTGTGACCTAAAAACACACGAGTGTTACATGTTACCCGTTGAAACCAAAGGCGGCGCGTGTACGCGTCCGATTCCGTGTAAAAAAGATAAGTGTTTGTGTTGTAAAACGCGTACGACGAGGTACATGTTTTACGATTTGGAAACTCAGCAAGAAACGGGGACGCACGTCGTGAATTACGTCAACGCTCAAGATTTCGACGGAAACGACTTTATGTTTGACACGATAGACGGGTTTTGTAAATTCGTGTTTTCGGGAAAGCACGCAGGGTTTACGTTCGTTGCGCACAACGCAAAAAGTTTCGACGCCCAATTCATTTTGAAGTATTGTATCGATAACGCGATAAAACCGTTTTGTATTTAGAACGGGATGAAAATCATGTACATGTTTGTTGAAGAGTTTGGCGTAAGGTTTATCGACAGTATAAATTTCTAATTCATTAACGCATCTTTGTCTACGTTTCCAAAAACGTTCGGATTAAAAGAACTGAAAAAAGGATACTTTCCTCATTATTTTAATACACTCGGGAACCAAAATTATGTAGGTCCTATGCCTACAAAATATTATTACGATCCCGATCATATGAAACCTGGAGTACGTGCTTCCTTTTTAAAATGGTACGACGAACGCGTAGCCGCGAATTACGTGTTCGACTTTAAAAAAGAATTAGAATCTTATTGTCGGTCGGACGTTAACATTTTACGACGTGGTATGTTGACGTTTCGTAGCGACTTTCTTAAAATTGGAAATATCGACCCGTTACAGTACGTTACGATCGCGTCGGTATGTATGGCCTTGTACAGGTGTAAGTACATGCCTGAAAATACGATCGGAATTTTTAGAGACGTGTCTCACGATACGGTTAGTAAGGTGTCCCTACAGTGGTTGCAGTGGTTGTCGGAGAACGTGTACATTCAACATGCGATGAACGGTGGCGAGTATACGGTCCCGACTGTCGGTAAAGTAGACGGGTACTGCGAACAAACGAACACGGTGTATGAATTTCAGGGATGTTTTTGGCACGGGTGTCCGAAATGTTATACCGAAGACCGTATTAATCCTATGAACCAACGCGACATGTTCGAATTACAACGTGCGACCGAAGTAAAAAATAAGAAAATTCGTGATTTGGGGTACAATCTCGTCGAAGTGTACGAATGTGACATAGTTAAAAATAGTTCGTTTAAAAATTGTTGCAAGACCAATAACGTCGAGCTCGTACCTCCTTTAATTCCTCGAGATGCATTTTATGGCGGTCGTACGAACGTCACGAAACTCTAGTACGATTTTAAAAATGACGAAAAGAGACGGTACGTCGACTTCGTATCTTTGTACCCGACCGTAAATTTCTTTAAAAAATATCCCGTCGGACATCCAAAGAAACTTTACAGTCCGAAATGTCACGATCCAAAATGGTTTGGATTTATCCAATGTAAAATAGAAGCACCGCGTGGATTGTATCATCCCGTATTACCCGTTCGATTACGTTGTGGTAAATCGGACAAGTTGTTATTCCCGTTATGTCGTACGTGTGCCGTAAGGCAACAACAGACGAAATGCGATCATTCTCCGGACGAACGTGTATTGACGGGAACGTGGTGCACGAACGAAGTGGCGTTGGCTTTTGAAAAAGGGTACCGTATGATCGAAGTGTACGAGGTGTGGCATTTTTCAAAAACGTCCGACACGTTATTCAAAGGGTACGTTCGAGATTTCATGAAACTTAAAATGGAATCGTCGGCACCACCTCCCGACGAAGATTTAGACGTGTTTAAGCACCGTGTTAAGAACCATTTGGGGATTGAATTAGGTGATATTAAATATAACCCCGGAATGCGTCAGATTTCAAAATTATGTTTAAACTCTTCATGGGGAAAATACGGTCAACGTACCAACATGCCGCAAACCGAGTACGTTACCGAACCACGTGAATTTTATAAAATTCTTTTAAACGATACGCACGAAGATATTAACGTTCAGTTTTTAAATAAGGATATGGTCCAAATGAATTATAATTTGAAAAACCAGTTCGTTTATAATAATAACAACATAAACATTCCCATAGCTGCATTTACGACTTCGTATACGCGTGAAATGTTATACGGTGTTTTAGATATGATCGGTACGGGAGTATTAGGGTACGATACGGATTCGTGTTGGTACGTTGAAAATGATGGAAGCACGTCAGTACCGACGGGTGATAGCTTGGGTGAATTAACTGACGAACTCGGTGGCGGGTACATTACGAAATGGGCGGGGACAGGTCCCAAATCTTATTCGTACGAAGTTAGTAATGGTAAGACCGAATGTAAAATTAAAGGTTTTACGTTGAATTATACGTGTGGACAAAAAATTAACGGCGACGTGATAAACGAGGTTATACAAGATCCAAGTAAAACGGTTACTATTAGTAAGAAAAATGCAATTACACGTGATGCCAAAACAAAGATGATCGTTAATAAAGACCAAACAAAAACGTTTTCGTTAGGGTACGACAAACGCGTCGTACAAAATAATTTCGACACGTTACCTTATGGATTTTAAAATAGGGGTAAAAATTTTTATAACCTTTTAAAAGGTAAAATATATGTAAAGGTACATATATAAGGTATAAAAGTAAAAAATCGCGGAAATTAAAAAATAAATTTTGGGTAGGTAATAAGAAACATTATTATATACTGAATGTCAAAGTTCATTTATTCCTGTTTCTTATTGGTTAAGAACGTATCACGTGATAGTGGAGAAATTCTACTGTCTCCCTGGAAACGTAGCTAAGCGGTGGACATTACTTTTATTCACCGGTAAATAACAAATCCACAGAGCCTCACGGAGCCATGTCAGGTAAAAGGTAATCCTTTTTACACATGTTTGATTGATTTGTGGTACTTTTCTTCTCTTTTGACACTCATTATATAATAAAACACTTATTGACTGAGACCGAGGGAAACAGTATGTTTTGTGGACCCTCGACTGTCGATGTTTCCCTCGGCTTCGCCTCGGGAAACATCGACAGTCTCTGGTCCACAAAACATACTGTTTCCCTCGGTCTCAGTCAATAAGTGTTAAATAATGGTCTTTAATGCTGAACTCATCGGAGTGTCTAAAACCACGGAAAAGTATACCAACTTGTCTTACAACGAAAAAGGTACAATTACTTTCGCCGTAAAAGATGCGTATTCGCATTTTGGTGTGTCGTACAATAAAAAGTTTAAAAACTACAGTATTGGATTAAATATCAACGATAAACTTTTTGATAATTTAAAAGCTGTCGAAGAAAAAGCAAAAACGTTTGTGAGTGACCGTACGCTTTCAAAACCCTTGTTACGTTCTCTCGTTGAGAAGGATGGATATGCAAATTTGTATTTAAAACTTAAAGGAGACGAGTTTGACGAAGAGATGTTGGACGTAAAAAAACGTGATGGTGAATGCACAAATTACGGTTACGGCAATTTACAAAGGGTGCGATCACCCGTCGTTACTCGTGTGCGTCGACGAAATATCAGTTTCGAAGGCTCCGCCGCGTTCCAAACCCGTTCGGGTAGTGATTGAATAAAAAAATCGAAAAAATTTTTTGAAAAGTACACCTACTTTTCGTGAGCACTTTAAAAAGGTTATAAAATGTTTTGGTATTCCAATGGCATAGTCGTCGTCGTCACCGGTTTAGTCTTAAAAAAAAAATCGTGGGGGTGTAAATAAATAAAAACAATGAACATTTCACAATCTACGGAAGATGAACTTTTACGATTAAAAGACGATCTTATGAACGGTCTTAAAAAGTTAAAAGGTAAATCACGAAAAAAGAAGATGATATTTGCCGTAAAATCGTTAACGAAAACCGTATTTGTTGCAGGTACCGTAGCAGCCGCCTTATTTTTTCCGCCGGCGATCGTGGTCGCTGCGTTTGGGGTTGCTGTTGCATTAATAGATGGAAGCCAAAGTACGGTAAAAAATGTTAGGAAAATGAAACAAAGTCGTACGGAACGTACGGGCATGAAATCTAATTTGAAAGACGTCGAAATTGAACTTATACGGAAACAAATGCGTCGAGAGTTTCTCGAGAACCCGACGGCACCGCCCTTGTATCCTAATCTAGAAATAGCGAAAGAATAAAAATCGCAGACAAAATTTTTTAAACTTTTTAAGTTTAAAAAATGACTGACGAAATTAAAAACCGAACCGTATATATGCTATGTCGAACCGACGGTGGTAACGATGTTTATGTTGGTAGCGCGTCGGCTCCTTTATGTAGAAGGTTATCAACCTATAGGCAAAGGGCAGGGAACCCACCTAGGTATTACGGAGGTTCTAAATTATATGACAAAATGCGAGAAGTCGGGGTCAAAAATTGGGAAATTGTTCTACTATTAACATTTGCATGCAACCGGGAAACGATTTTCGAATTCGAGCGGGAATGGGTAAAAGCTTTAAGTGCCAATCTTAATACGTTTTCACCGATTAATGAATATTTAGTTCAAAGAAGGAATATGATAAACAATTATAAAAAAAAATAAAAAAACTAAAAGGTATTATTGTAATATTTGTGAAATACCCTTTGGGTGTAGAAGTAACCTAAAAGCAAAATGTTGTTTTAAAAAAAAACATCTCATAGCCTATGTAGGTTATGAAATTACAAAACAAATTTCGTGACTAAAAATCCTATTCCGATCGTACTTTCCAAAAGATAAGGGAGATGATTGTCGTTTGACGTTTTTTTAAGGAAGGTCCCTGTTTCAGGGACCTCTTTTTTTTTGTCGGTCGTCGTCGGTGGAACAGGTGTTTTTTTCACCGTCGTCGGTGCAACGTAATTCACTTTCGTATTAACACCAAATTTCATAGCGTTGGTTGAGAGCGTCAAAACGTTGTTGTAACCTTCGACTTTGTTTTTAAGGATAATCATGTTCGATGGAATTAAAATAATACCTGGCGTTATTGCCATGTTTAGGACGACGTTCGTATCTTGAATGGCTTTTCGCATATCCGAAATGGATTTTGACGGGTTGTCTTGCACTATCGTATCTTTAATGAGCCTATCAAATATTTGCTGAGTTTGTAACAATTTCGCACCTTGTCCTACAATAGACCAACGCGTTTGTGCTTGGCCACCTAAAACGCAGTACACGTAAAATTCGTTTTTCCCGTTGTCGATTGTCCCGTTTTTGTAAGACCGTCGCTATCGTCTTTGATGAATTTCATCCAATCAGTATCCGAATCGTTGACGACACGCAAAACTTCTTCGTACTCGATCCCGATCACGCCGGTATTATTAGCCGTCATTCGGTACTTATAATTCCTAATATTATGTTTATTCGCATGATGCGAATGCCAATAATTAATATCGGCACGCGTACGTTCAAATTTTTTTTGACGGAATATTTTTTGTATAATTTCTTTCATGTCGTTCGTAATGTACGGCGACATTTTTTGCGGATCGTCTGTAAACCGTTTCATATGGTAGTAAATGTAATACCGTGCGATACTCGTAATAACGTTGTTGTCGCCCGTTAAATGTTTCCTGCTGATTACGCCAACATGTGAAATAATATACGCGGCAAGTAACGAAGCGAAATACGGATCGTCTTTGTTCACGGTCATTTTCGTAATATCGTTGGCAGTACCTTTCCACGATGTAGTCAAATCATCGAAATTACTCGTGAACCCCGATCAATCGTAACCAATGCAATTCTCCCGAATATAATTTTTAAAATCTTCTGTCGTAATGTCTAAAAATTGGTCGTCGCGGACTTTAAACGATACGCTCGTTTCAGTGACGTCACCGGTTTTTGATAAGACGACGTTAAACCTAAACCTATCTAAATGAGGGTTTAGATATTGTTGAACGAATTGCCGTTCCATCCGTTTTTTGGTGTTCTTTAAATTTCTTAACGCCTTATTATAATTAGATCCGTAATATTGTTTATACGACGTTTCGTATTTTTTAAAGTCTTCTTCGAGTGTTGGTATTTTTATTGAATATCCTTAATATCTTCAATCGGAATCCACGATCGGCTATCGTACCCTAACCATTTTACCAACGCCATTCCGTTCTTTTTTCGAAGGACTTTTTCTATTCTGTACGTATCGTCTTTTTTGTTGACGGTAGATAATTCTTCTTCGTAAAACTTTCCGATGATCGGTTCTCCTTCGTGGTCTTCTATTTCGTACATATTAGGATCTCCACGGAATACTTTTGATATTTTAAATATTTCTTCTGTAAAACTTGCTTCGTACCCTTTTGTATTGGCTAACTCTGACTGTATGTCTCATCCTAAACTTAGGTAACGGTAAATCCCCAGTAGCGTGTCCGTATAACGTTACCCATACCATATTTTCATTAGTCTTGTTCACGTCTTTTGGTTTCATATGAATGGTGCTGTGCTTGGTATTGTTATAATTTTTTGTAAGTTCGTCTAAAACGTCGACCCAATTATATGTTTACTGTAAAAATATTTCCACATTATTCAGTGGCGGATCCAGGGTTAGTCAAAATAAATTATAGCAGCTCAATTTTAAATTCAAAATAACTTTATAACAATGTCATAGGTTATGAAATTCAAAAGAATAAAATCTAACCAATGAAGTTGCTTTGAAGGTATTTCAAAATGTAAATATATCCAAGAATGAGCTGTGGTAATTTATTTTGACTTACGCTAGATCCGCCACTGACATCATTGTTTTTAATGTCCGATTAAACCTTTCAACGATAGCAGCTTTCTTATCGGAATGAGTAGAAAAATAGTCTACGTTATGACTTTTCAAAAGGTCCCTAACACCAACGTTATAAAATTCTTTTCCTTCGTCAAACTGAGCAACATTAGGATATTTCCCAAACCTTGCCTTAAAGTTACCCAGTAGTAGGTCGACGGCTTTAGACATATTTTTTGCATCCTTCCTGTAGACGGGGACCGTAAAGGCATATCGACTAAGGATCTCCACAGTTGTTAATATCCATCGGTACCCTTTGTTTTTACTTGCGTATATATTTTCCCATATCTACGAGATCCATTTGTATTTGATCTGCAAGGTTTTTTACAAAGGTTTTTTGAAATTTATGTTTCCGAATGACAGGTTTGTACCTCGTGTAGATGTCTTGCATTTCTAACCATTCTTTAACGAGTCGTCTACTTACTTTTATTCCATCGGCTTTTGCTTTTTGGTATAATTTTTCTGCAGATTGGTAACCTTCAGAAGGGTCATAATATATATTCCTTATTTCCTGTTCCTTGATCATTCAATATATAATTCAAACATAACGGTTAATCCAACACCGTAACCAATATTTGTAGTCGCGGCAAATTCAAACATACTGTGGTCACCATTTAATACCGATACCGATGTGTGAATGTTATCGTATGACGTTACGGATTCGTTTAAACTTTGTTCTGTCGTGACTGGAATTCGTGCAAATACCCGGCTTGGATTTCCGTTCGTATCGAAATTCCTATCGGTATTGACACAATTACACCCGACCGTAATATAGCGTAAACCACGGTTAATATCAACCATGAAAGGTGATTTCGTTTTGGTATTTATTGGAATAATTGCATTAGGCGGGAAGCCAAGTAAAGGGCCAAAATAGTACAAATTTAGTTTTTTTTGTTGTGAAAGAATAGTACAACGGTTATCGTGCATATGACGTTCTAACGTAATATTAAATTCGGCTAAACGGTCGACGATCATATTAAACGTCCGGTATCCTTCTTCGAATGCCACGCCCGTCGCGGGATGGTCCGGAACCGTTATAAATTTAATAAGATTATTAACGTTCGTTCGAACTTTCTTATATTTCCCTAATACGCTAATATTTTTAACGTATATTTTGTCACCGGATTTCGTCGTAATACATTTTCGAAGGAAAACGTCGGTTTTCCCCGTATCGAGCGATAACATAAGTTTATCCATTTTATTAAATAAAAATGGACAAGATATTGAATTAGATAATATCGGCGAAGACCGTATACCGGAAGAAGATGAAGGTGAAGGTGAAGAAGAAACAAATACGGATTGGCGGGACGAAAGTGTTATTATTATTGGCGGGTTTAATCCAGGAGGTTTGGATACAAATATACCGAATCCAGGAAAGGATGCTGGTGTAATTAGGAGAGCGTACACAGAAGATAAGAAAAACCTCCTTAGGGAATTAGGTATTCAATTAAACAAAGGCGACGGTCCATCTGCAAAAAGTGTTTTTGAAAAACTAAAAGTAACCGTGAATAGGAAAGGGAAGGTGAACGGTGCAGAATTTGACGGGGTCCGTATTATTGTGCAAAAAGGTAAAAAATTAGTTTATAGGGAAGATGTAAAAAAATTACCCAAAGTAACCGAATTTAAAGAACTCGTGAAAAATGCTGGATTAGAACGTAAAAAAACACCTGCTGGTCTTATAGACGAAACGTTACCGGATATAACGGTAAGTACGGACCTCGAACGATCTGTTTTACGGAATTCTATTGAAAATTTAGAAAGTTTCATCGACGAACGCGTTGCTGAAATAGAAGCAAATAGCGCGACGATCGACCGTGAAAAAATACGCGAATTCCGTGGCATTACAAAAACATCCGATCATGATTTAGATAACGGTGGTTTAAAAGCACAAGAAAACTATTTCCGTGATCTTGCTGCGAACGAACAGAACGTATTGAAAAAAAATTATACGAAGAAATGGCCGAAGTGTGCGTATTAAAAGCCGACGAAATTCGGTTACGAAGGAACGAACGACCCGAAAGCACTACAGTCAAATCTATGATCGAAGAAGAAGCACAACGGAACGACTTGGCGCGTTTCGAACGATTTAAACGGTGGACGAAAAAAACCCTCGGCGGTTTGTCTGTGGTTGCCGTGTCTGTTGCGGGTATTATAACAACTATCGTTATGGGTGCACGAACCGTGATCAAAAAAGGTGCACGGGCTACAAGTAAATTTGCAAAAGCATTAGCGAAATTAGGTGAAAAAGCCGCTCCGATTATCGGAGGTTTAAATTTAACGGCAAAACTATTATCGTTAGGTGCAGACGTTGTTGGATTTTTATCGAAAAATTTATGGGTGTTAGCCGTAGGATTAGCGTATTTGTTGTACGAAAAATATATATAAAAAAGAAGACTAAATAAATAATGAGTAGAAGTGAAGAATTAAAGCACGGTTGTAAAAAAACATCGCTCCTTCCTGAAGAAATACGTGGAAGAAGGAAATGTCTCGTATCGCCGCTCCAAAAAACACAAGCAACGCCAGGAGATATTTACTACGTTAATATGCCGGAATTAAATTCCAGTCAATGCATTATTCCGGACACGATGGTATTATCGTTTAAATTTGAAAATAGTAATACGAAGTCGTGGTTTTTAAACAATCTCGGAAGATTGCTTGTTGATCAACTCAGTATTATGGTACAAGGAGAATTTGTCTACCAAAATACAAGCGAAAGTATGATCGAAGTTTACAAAGATTTATGGCGATCAGAAAACGACCGTGTAAACCGTCAAAGTTATGGGACTGCAGAAGAAAATGTCCGGAAACTTATTAGCGGCGACGATAGTGCAAACAAAGCTGCAAAATCAGACGGTGTTTTAGATTTGACGATTGCTGGTATGTGCGACCGTATGAAAATTCCGTTAGGAAAAATTTTATGTGATCACGGTCCTTACGCACCTTACGGCATGTGTGATTTCAACTACAAAATTACATTTCCAAATCCTGAAAAAATTATGAAAGCGCAAACGAACGAAACGATAGGTAATTACAAATTAGTCGACATGAAATTAGAATACGACGTCATCGAAAGCAAACAACTCGTCGAAGAAGTAAAGGTAAATTTAATCTCGGCTGATCGTTAGGTTACGATCACACGACTCTTTTAAAATCCTTACCGTGGAGTAAAGACAGTACGATGGAAACGATCGACATTAACATTCCTAGGAGAAGTATGAAAGCGGTCGTCTTGTTATTTACGAAAAAAGATGCCGAAGATAGCGAAGAATTTGTTTTCCCCAGTTTAACACGCGTAGACGTTGCCATCGAAGGAAACCCAAACGATATATACAGTCAAGGACTTGCAAAACGCGATATGTATAGAGAAGCCGTTCGGTTTTTCAGCAATAACGAATGTGAAAAATATTCAGGAACAAACTGCATACCACGACGAAAATACTACACGGACAAATTTACGTGCGTTATTGATTTCCGAACCGTCGACGACAATACCGTAAGCGGAAGCGGTCGAAAACTTGTTGGAACGCAAGCGGGAATTTTACTGCAAATAGGTAAAGAAACGACGATGACGGATTTGACATGTCATGTTTTCATAATAGCCGATGGTGTAATTAACATTATGGGTGCGAGTTTAAACGGACCCGCCATATACTAAAAAATGAATACACCGTTTCATATGATCATCGTCGGCATGACGGCGTGTGGGAAAACGCATTACCTTTTGAATATGCTAGAACGAGATTATAAGGGTCATATATATGAATTAGCATGTGCACACGACGAAGTTGAAAAAATCCTTCAAGATATTGTACACTTGGCAAAAAATACAAACAGTCTCATCATATTAGACGATTGCACTGCTTGTAAAGATGTAAAAAACAGAACGAGCGAATCGTGAAACTAGGATTTCACGGTCGACATATTGGTTTAAGAACGATCATCATCACACAACAATTAACAAGTATCGCCAAGCCGTATAGGATGAACATTTCAAAACTCGTCACGTTTTACAATGCGTGCAAAGACGATACAAAATATATTTTCAACAATTATTTAAACATCGAAAAAGACGAAGAAAAAAGAATTACCGATACGTTAAAAAATAGCGATTACGCACGATTAGAAATATTAACGACACGTCCTTATACCCACAAAGTCATCATTCCATAATTTCAAAACCTTTAAAAGGTTTTGAAATATGATAACACAACGTGAAAAATGACGACGGCGGCGGCCATCTTGGACAATTTTTTTTCGACGACGGTGGAGACGACTATGGCGGTGGCGACGGTGGACATCTTGGACGGAAATTCCTTGGAAACATTTTTAAGGAATTTTTTTTAGTCGCCATGTTGGATTTTGTAAACATTTTTGATGACGTCAGCATAATTAATGAACCGGAAGTAAACTAGTTAATTTGACCTATCCAGTCCCACATACACTACTGAGTGGTTTCGTTGTGGTTCTGATGCCGTGCCGTTTCAGTAGTCTTTTCAGGGGTTCTGTTGATCTGTTAATGTAGGGAGGACTGCATAGCTGGAGTTTTTCCGTGGTTCGACCTTTTCAAAAAACATACGTACAAGTTCTTTGGGTGCATGATGGCACAAATTCTGTTTTTCTTGCGCGTCTCTTCTCTACCTCGTCCAAAAATACTTTTGGATACCAATTTTGGACGTGGTAGAGAAGAGAACTTGTACGTATGTTTTTTGAAAATGTTGAACCAGAGAACAACTCCAGCTATGCAGTCCCTCCCTACATTAACGGATCAACAGATTGAACAGAACCCCTGAAAAGACTACTGAAACGGCACGGCATCAGAACCACAACGAAACCACTCCGTACTTTATAACAACATTTCCCGTCACCAAAGGACAGACCACTCCCTGAAAAACAGACTAATGTCGTATACAAGATAAGTTGCGCAGACTGTACCTGAAGCTATATAGGTGAGACCGGCAGAGCCCTCGAAACGAAAAAAAAACATGAAAGAAATGTCGAACAACTAGTTAAATCCGGTTCTAACATAGCAAAACATAAATATGCGTTGCCCCGTAGTGTCATCTTGATAATCACTTATTCTCATGCAACTGCAAAGTTACGCAATTTTTTTACTATTTATAATATCACTGGCGACACAAACATACGCAAGAATGCAAAACCTGTAAATATTATATACAATTATTGGACGAGGTTGAGCAAAATATCGTGATTTATCAGTGGCAAGCAGACCAATTATTTGCCGATGCCGAAAGCAGAGGCAAATAATTGATTTGCGAGCCACTGGTAAATCACGATATTTTAGCCAAGTTCAATAATTGTTTTATCATTCACGGATCAGTATAGCAAAAATTTTTATGGGTAGCAAGTATAATAAAAACACAAGAACAGTCAAACGAGAAAAAAGTATAATTCAATTTTACTTACACAACGTTAAATATTACCCAAACATCGTGATTAACTCGCCTTCGCTCAATCCTTTTTCTTTAAGGTAACTATAAAATAAGGTCAAAGCAACCTTGGTTCCTTTTTTGTATTTTCTCCGTCTTTATCTTGAAGTAAAAAGGACAGTTCGTTTTCGGGCAAATCGGCAAAACGAGCCATGTTTACATTTTTAAAACAAGAATTATATTTTTTAATTCGTGCTGACGAATCATTCTAAAGTGCGCATGCTCAGTAAACTGTTTGTACCAGTTATTTGCAGCAAAATCGATATTTGCTGGCAGTTATTTGTAGGTAAATTAACCAATCACAATTGAGTATACTATAAAGTGAATGATAATAGTAAAAATTTGCAAGTAAGAACTATAATACTGTGTATTGGAAAATAGCAATGGATTAAGAAATATTTAGGCGCCTGGTTATTTTTAATTTTCTTATTAACATTAGAACTTCTTTGATCAAAATGGGATATTTATGATATAGTTTGTTCGTTTTTCGGTTTGCTAAGAAAATTTCATACCTGTTGATACATGATTAAAACAGAATACTTTGACACCAACTATGCATTAACTTTGATACAGATCATGTTGCATCATATTAATGAATTTATTTAGGGGCCATTCATCAAGGACGTTCGAGGAGTGTGAAAGGGGAACCGTTTGCAGAAATCTAGACAAACTTAGACACAGAGATAGAGGGAGGGGTCTTACTCAACAACCCGGACGCTCGAGTAAAAAAAACACAAAATATATGCATATTTGTTTTTGTGGAATAAAATAAATATTTACAGTAAAATAAAATAGATATAACCAACAACATTTTCATACGGTATATTTTCAATTTTCTTCTATAAAGTGATGTATTCAGAAATATAGGAAAACAATATAATATTCGCAACTCGCTTCAGGCAAGGTAATAAACCCCGGCATTACGATGTCAGCCTTCCATGACAAAGACCTGGTTACTAAGTTTTAAGCAATAAAAACAATATAAAAATAACTACAGAGTGGAAAACGTTTCAATTAAAATACTTCCTACAATATGGCATAGAAGTATTGGGGGGGGGGGAACATGCTGGTAGTATTCTTGTTCTGTTGAATGAGAAATCAAATTAAGCGTACAATGAGTTGTACGAAACTGTCAAAGCGTGTCACTCTGATAAAAGTTTTAACGTCAGCTGGCTGAAAAAAAAACCGTTCCTCTATGGAATCAAGCGAAAAGTAAAGCGTCTTGGGCTTAGCAGGATTAAAAACGCGTGTTAGTTTGATGATAAGAAGCCCAAAATCTGAGTCACGCTGCAAAAAAGAGCTACTTTCTTTGCGAATTCAGGAAAACAGACATCAGCTCCTGACAAAAACGAAATTGCAGGTGAGTGAAACTGTTCTCTTTTTGTGTACATGAAGTATTTACCGACCAAAGAGTTGCTTATTTTGAATAATTGCAGCATAGACTATTATATTGTTTATGATATTTCTGCGAATTTTGACATCTAGAAATAGGTATACACGTTCTTGTTGAATAACTTAGTGGAATAATAAATGTTAAATGTTTACAATTTTAGCTTCATTTTAACATATTTATAAAAGTGTTTTTTAAACATTGAGTTTATCAGTATCGCTATAAAACGTTTCTTTTTACGTTTAGAAATTGAGTCAACAGTGGACCAGTGTAAGTGTTCAGGTTGTTGCAACGCTAATCAAGACCATAATGAAAATCAAAACCATTTAGGTGTTTCAATTTCTTCTCTGTCGACGTCAGGGTTTACTCCAGCCTAAGATTAGCTGACCGTAGAAATTGATCGGATCTACAGAGTTATAGAAACACGAGGAGAACGCGCGAAAAACGAGAAATTGCGTGGGAACACAAAGACGAAGTGCGAGTGTTTCCACGCAATTTCGAGTTTCTCACGCGTTCCCCGAGTGTTTCTATAAACTAGATAGAAACACGGAAAAAATGTTCTCTATTTCCTTTATTAAATAGCCTTTTGTAAATGAAAAGGATAACTGCATTGACTTCAATTACGTTTATTCAAATATTCTTTTAATTTTTACTTTGTTCGTGCAAAAATGAAACGACATTTTTCGAAAATTTAAACTTACTTTACTTGCTCTTAACAATATATATAAATTCCAAAATAAAGGCTATAAACAAGCAAAAATACAGAATATCTTCTCCAGAATAAGCTGACTCAGCATTTCTTGTATACTACCGTTGTACTTCCGGCAAACACCAAAATTTGTAGTGTTCCAACTCGTCAATAAAGCCTAGGGTACGAGGATACTACTTTATCCAGTCACAGTTCTTGAGTCCCAGGCTGGTCTTGACGTTTCATTAAGGCATCTATTCTTTCATGAAGTATGGCAATATATTTTTCCTGCTCCACGATGACTTGATTTATCGAGTTAGGTAAGTTTTGCCGTGGGAGATTTATCTGTTAAATGAAGATAATAAGCTTTTCAATTATAATTTTGGTTGAACAGGACTTTCTCAAAATCATTTAAATAGCGATCTCCTCATAGGGGATTGGACAGAAGAAAGAACAATAAAGTCATAAGTTTCTTGTACGTTTGCATGGTGAATACAATATACTTGTTAAGCTTTGTGGAAACACCACGTAAATTTATTATTGCAGAGCTTTCGATCCATAAGCTCGAATCTTCATCAGTGCTATATTAATATGACTATTTGAATTTACACGCCCCTTTTTATACATAAAGTGTCGTGATTGTATGCTCGCGGAATTTAAAGCTTAATTAAACGGTCAAATCAGCTACGTCATTTCTAACGTAGCGAAATGGTTCTAATTAACCAGCATGCGTGCGCAAAGAAGAAAGAAAAAGTTAATTTTGCACAGTAAAGAGAGCACGCCACGTACTGTCTAGTGGCTTACCCTCTTGATCTATCGTACTATGTTTTTCAATTTCAATTGACTCTCTCGAGAGAACTTATGACTTTCAGTCGCTAAAATGGACGCTTCATTCCATTTCATGCGATGGTCATTTGTCCAAGAGTGTTTAGCCACTGGTTATTTTTCTAGCTCGGCTTTCTCGATTTTTATTAAAAGCCCTTTAGGGCAACACAATATGTACAATTAAAAATACTTATTTACAATAAACACACAAATTTACTGCCGGTAACTCTCCCTAAGACTCCATTCACACACCAAAGAGTTTGAAATTGCGTCCTCTCCATATCAAAAAATTCTAAGTTCAATCGGTTCGATACGTGTGTCTTAAAATACTGCAAACACGGAGTCTTCATAGCAGTGTTAAACTGGTGAGAGTTCCTTTCCTTCCAGGCGGTGAATTTTGCAGCTGAAATAATATACCTTGTCAGGTCACTAGTTGTATTCAATCCAGTTTCACCCAATAAAATCACTCGTTCGAAAAGTGTCGTGATAGACGGATCAATTCTGTTGCAGACGTCAAGCACAAAACGCCATAGCGCTGCAACGAAGGAACAATTAACGAGCGCATGCGACAAATTTTCCCATCGCTTTTTACACCGCGAACATGTAGCAGGAATCCGGGGATTACGGCTGTTGAGCAAAGAATTAACATTGAGTACGAGATGTACGGTTCGCCAGTAAAAGTCACGTAGGACTGGATCTTCCAAGCCCAAATGAATCCTGCTCCAAATATCACTCCAAATTAACCCTCGAAAGTGCTGATACCACTTGATTTCACAGGCTGGTCGAACAGGAGTAATTTTGTTACTAATTGCCTTCGAATAGTAAAATCGAGCTGGCTGTGCGTACGTCACATCAACATTGAATTCCTTCAAGACGCGAAGAACATTGCTGTAAAAGGTAGATGAAGTATCTGCATTAGGTTTGCTGTTATCATTGACACCAATAGATCGACCAATGTAGTATCGCATCAAATTTTTCCACGGGGCCGATGTTTCTTCAAGAAATTTGAATACACGCGGAATCAACAGACACTTGCTCTGCACTTCGATGTCGATTACATTTAAGCCACCAGACGTGATGGCAGAAATACAAACTTCTCGTCTTACGAGCTCGGGTTTATTGGACCAAATGAATTTCCACATCGCCGTCTTTAGCCTATCTATGACGGCTCGCTCAGGTGGGTAGATCCGTACTAAATGCCAGATGGATGATGCAGCCAAAGATCGCAGGACAGTGCATTTACCATGCAGGGTCAGGAATCTCGACTGCCATTCCGACAAGACCTTGCAAAACTTCGCTACTCCCGTATCCCATGTTTTGTGTCCGGCGCTCATATCACCAAAGTGAAAACCAACAATTTTGATAGTGCTGTCTGACCACATCAATCCTCCAGGAGAATCTGATCCCTGCCTCCACCGACACAGCCAGAGACCTTTTGAATTTGCTCGATTCAACTTCGCTCCACTTGCACGACCATATTTTTCAAATACATCTAGCACCTTGAGAAGACCACATTCATTGGTCACAAAGCAGGTGTTGTCGTCGGCGTATTGACTGATCTTGCATTCACGACCGCCTGGGAGCTTGATACCTCGTATTTCGCTGCAAGTCCGAATTAGTTGACCAAAGCATTCTGAAACGAGCACAAATAGTAGGGGAGACAAGGGACAGCCTTGTCTCACTCCTCGCGTAACATCAAAAAATTCCGATAAAGTACCGTTGCTGAGTATCGCACTTTGAACATGAGTGTACAGACATCGGATGATGCCCCGAATGATAGGACCAAAGTTCATACGAGCTAAAACCTTGTGCATAAATTTCCAGTCAACATAATCGAAAGCCTTTTCCTGATCAATTGCGATGAAGGCACATTGGAGATTGTTCGAATGGACATAGTCCGAAATGTCTCTTAATAGTGTCGCATTGTCGTCAGAGGATCTACCAGGGACAGCACACGATTGGTCAGGATGAATAACAGACGGCATGACCACACGAAGGCGTTGAGCGATCAACTTAGCAATTAATTTATAATCGACATTCAACAACGAGATGGGCCGCCAGTTCTTAAGGTTTTCAGGGTCATCCTTTTTGAAGATCAGAGTAATGATTGCCCGTCGGAGTGAGAGAGGTAATTCACCTTTATCTAGACAATAGTTAGCCATTGCCACGAAGTCACTCGCTACAATGTCCCAGAAACAAACGTAAAACTCTTTGGGTAAGCCGTCAGAACCCGGCGTGCGGTTTGCTGGCATTGCGTGGAGAGCAAGCAGACACTCTTCTTCGGAAAGAAGTGTTTCTAAGGATAGTTTCTCTTCTTCGGAAAGGCGGCGGTCAATAACTTGGAGAACTTCTTCCTGATCACGATCGTCTAGAAGCTGAGAAGTATATAGCCCTTTGTAGAAGCGTACTTGCTTTTGCATAATAGCTGCTGAATCTGTAACAGGTCCAATTTTTTGGAGCCATTGGATCTTTCTCGGCGAAAAAAGAAACGAGAAGGCTTCTCTCGATTGCGGATAATACGGACACGACTTCGGATTCTAACTCCCTCCAATCGTTTACAATCAAGATCACATAGTTCTGTACGAACTCGTTGTAATTGAGCCAACTCCTCGGGGGACAAATTGCATTTCCCACTTAGAAGGTGAAATTGATTCATAAGGTGAGCTCGCTGTTCATTGAATTTTTTCTTAACAGATTGGCTATACTCAATAATAATATTTCGCATTTCAGATTTGCCTTCGTCCCACCACTCCCCAATATCCTGGAAAAGTGCTTTTGACTCAGACCAGTCAGCCCAAAAGGATCTGATTGCATCACGTAATTTCGCATGACCAAGTAAAGACGTATTGAGTTTCCGAACACCTCCTCCCCATGTATTGACATGATCCGTATCAAATAAGGTAAGAGAAATCAAGTCATGATCCGATAAATGGCACGGGTGGATTCCAGAGACTGCCCGATCATCCGCCAATTCGGAAGATATATAAAATTTGTCTAGTCGAGACATTATGGAACGATCTGCGTTAAACCACGTACACGTTTTCAGTTTTGGGTGTTGTTTACGCCAAATGTCCACCAGGTGATATCTTGATAGTAAGCGCTTCATTTCCGGACTACCAATGCTTCCATAGGAAGGGTTGCCCCCAAACCGATCCATAGCTACGTCTAAGACGAAATTGAAGTCTCCACCTATGATTTTGCGACTGGTTAGCAAATATCTATCCAGATTAGACAAAAACTCCAAGCGATCAGCACCAACTGTAGGGACATAGACATTAAGGATCCGCAAAGGTGGTCCATTAAACTTCAAATCACAAACACACACTCGGCCATCATAGTCAACATCAAACTTTATGGCTTCAAACTTCGCCGGGTCGCGAATCAAGATTCCAACACCACCACTGTAAATCGTATCCAGGCTCCAAAAACCTTTACATCAGCTTTCGGCAGACCATTGCAAACACTCACGCTTATTTACAATTCTTGTGTCTTGTAGTAATGCAATGTCATACACATGTTTAGATAAGTAATCAAACATTAGGCGACGCCGCTTTGGATCACGCATACCATTAACGTTGAGGGAAATTACCGATAAGGAGTTATCACCGACCGAGGCTTTCGAGGTTTCTTCGACTGAACTAAGGTCCACTCTGCCTTCTCACGATTCCGCTTTAGTGGATCGGAATCTAGATCCATATCTCCTTTTTCCGTCATCAAGGCACCTTGGGAAGAACTAACCACACTGGTATCTAACAGCTCAGGTGAACTTTGAGTATCTGGAGGAGGCTGGGACGTAGGAGGAACTCGGGACGTAGAGGGATCATGTGGCGGGGGGTGGTCTTGAGACTCGGAAGTATCTTGAGAAATTGACTGTGGCTGTTCATTGTGTGACTCAGGCTGCGACCGTCCGATCAGTACCCAATACCACAGCTGTCTCACGAGGTACTTCCTGAGGAGGGCGCAAGTCAGGGCAGTTTGCCCGAACATGGCCAAACTTGCCACAGCGAAAACACTTAAAACATTGATCATGCGTGTGACCAGCAATGCCACATTTAAAACATACCACGTCATTTGGACACTCATTCGCACGATGACCTAATTGACGGCATCGAAAACATTGAGGAAGCTGCCCTTTATGACGAATTTCCACTGGAAATTCGGCTATACGGGATTTCCGTGGTATATCGGATTTAATATCCATCATCTTTGCAATCCGAGTCCCAGTTTCGATCGTTGGGAAACCTTGTTCGGTCAGCATTTCACGCTCTATAGTTTCGACTGTGGCATATTGAGCAAGAGATTCAGCAACCACTTTATTAGGCACTTCACTTGGAACATACAGTATTCTGACATCTAAAATCGGACTTTCGATTGGTTGTACGCCAATTTCTACGTCTTTGATTGTAAAAGGCTGCGATAAAAAATTCATCTTAGCCTCGTTGGTACGAAATGTGACACGGTAGCGATCATGTGGCATGGATTGCACAGCCTTGACTACCTTTACATCAACAACACGAATAACGGCTTCGATAACTTCCTTAACCGACACAGTGTCTAACGCCTTAGTATGTAAGACAACCGTATTGGGACGACGAGTCCTCGGCTCATTTGATCGAACACGATGACTTCGTTGTTCTCCCACGCCGGAATCACGGGCAGCTGCGGCAAAATCCATCTCTGAAACCACACCAGGGGCACCAACACCAGGAACACCAACACCAGGAACACTAACACCAGGAACACTAACACCAGGAACACCAACACCAGGAGCTCCAACACCAGGAGCACCAGCACCAGGAACACCAACACCAGGAGCACCAGCACCAGGAACACCAACACCTACACCAGGAGCACCAACACCAACTCGCTCGTCTGTCTGCTCCACTTCTTCTTGGGTATCCACCACGATAAGATTAAAGATTTGGTTCTATTGCTTTTCTTCGTTTGTTCTTTCTCGCAGTTAGTCTTATGTTCTTTAAGACGTAATGAGAGATTTTGGCCAGTTTCACCAATATATACCAAGCCACATTCACATGGAATGCTGTACACACCGGGTTTAATATAATGCTTTACTAAACAATCCACCTTAAGTAAAAAATACAGTGGACTTACAAAATCTGTCTAAGATTATAAAATTACCTATATTACAATGAAAATTTAAATTTAATGTTAAATAGATCACTTGTTCGCTCAAGTTACATATATCAGAATAAAAATTTATAGTTTATTCGGAAATTTTCAGTTCAACTGCCCGAGGCACAAATGATAGCTTATGCCTTTCAGTTCTGGACTTAATGTGGCCTACATTAGCATCATTTTCTTTAGCTCTCGTGGAATAACCATGACTATGTGCAACAGGGACAAGATGGTGACAAGGATGATTTGTGTCTCGAATAATCGCCGCCAATTCTCGAAGGGTTAGTTTCTCTATTCTTTCGCAAAGTAGCGGAAGTGTGTTGACCGGTAAACCAATATTGCGTAAACTTCTCCTTTGAACACGTTCGAGGTCATTCATTAAAGGAGCAGTGTCATATTTCACGCATATGCTTCTGCGCATAATAAACTTGAAAGCGTTGGGCCAACGTTTTCAAGTTCGGAATCCAAGATGGCGTCCTCAAAGGAGGGCGAGCATGGTCTGAAATTCGATATTTCCGGATGATTAAAAAGCAACAGAATGACAAACTTCGAAGGAAATTATACGAAAATCAACGCTAAAGAATTTATTCGGTGTGCAATCTATTTAAAGCATGGAAAATGCAAAAATCGAGGCGGGATGTAACCGTTAGATTTGCAGCGATTTCACCGCACATCTGTTGCTCTTGCGTACAGAAGAAGGTAAAAATAATGCAATTTATGTGCTTTAATCAAGCTGAATCTACAAGAAATTCGTATAATAGCAAGAAAATAAAGAAATAAAATTTGCGTGAAATGTGACACTGCTCCTTTAAGTAGCGAGGTATGCCACCCCAGACTGGAGCAGCGTATTCAAGCAATGGTCGGATTTTGGTACAGTAAGTTGCCAAACCAACTTCTTTGGGCAGGTGTGCCTTTCTACACTGCCTTAGGTGATGTAATCTCCTATTTCCCTTACGGGTAATTTCTTTGATATGAGAATTCCATTTCAAGTTACTTTGACAGCCAACACCAAGCAACTTGACTGTATCAACTCTTTCGATCATATTATCCCCAACATAAAGATTAGGTGGTTGTGGATCAGATTTTCCAAAACAAATCCACATATCTTTTGTTTTCTTCGCATTCAATTTCATTTTGTTAGTATCTGACCAATTTTGAACAGAGTCTAAAACTTCCTGCATGTTGCTACACTCACCCTTCATAATACGTTCACTTTGTGTACAGTCATCAGCATATTTATATGTGCTGACCTCAAGTTCTTCAGGAACACACGCATCTAAGTCATCAGTATGGATATTGAATAAGGTCGGCGAAAGTACCGATCCTTGTGGTACCCCAGCCGGACAGTCCGCAATCGATGACAATGCTTGATTTAACTTGACCTGTTGAGTTCTACCAGATAAGAAGCTTTTCACCCACAACCAGAAATTTTTGTTGACATTCATGTGAGCGAGTTTATTGAGCAAAATCCCATGATCAACTAGATCAAAAGCTTTTCTAAAATCGATAAAAAGGGCATGAATACCAGCTGTATCACGACAAGTACTGTCAGTAGCATTAAACCATGGTTGTGTGATAGCTATCAGAGCTGATGTAGTGGAACGGTCCTTAGTAAAACCATATTGACTAGGGCGTAGTGTAATATCCTTTTGGTTGAGCTGTAATTGTACTCTCTCTAAAATTTTTCCAATATGTGGGAGAACAGAAACTTGTCTAACATCATTGCTAATGTCAACTGGCGGGTATACTTTAGGCACAGGGATGACCAGGCCATGTTTGTAACAACTTGGATATTTACACTGTTTAATGCTAGCCGTAATAATGTCATGGACCATGGGTGCTAGAACACTAGAGAATCGTTTGAGAAGCCATGCTGGTACACCGTCAGCTCCAGTTGCTTTCGACTGTTTGAGATGGTCAAGGGCGTACCTAATCTGGCCAATACTGGGTAAAGAGGGAGAATAGTCTTTAAGGAGTGTTTCAACATCATCTAGTTGAGGAATACTTGTAGTATTAAGGTCTCTCCATGGCTCAGTGAAGGATATTTGAAGCTTTTCTGCTAAAGCAGCCGTCAAAACATCTCGCCGAGTACTTACTCCAGACACATCATAGATGGCTTTGTACCATTTTGCAGGGTCATATGTGCGGAACGATTTAGCTTTGTTCTCATAGTAATTTGATTTAGCTTTCTTTATCATATCTTCCACCTTTGCACACAGAAGATTATACTGGGCCATGTTACGACAAGTAAAAGCCCGTTGTCTAAGTTGAATTTCTGCTTTAATGCTTGGAGTCATCCATGGTTTATCCGTCGGGTGTATTCGTATGGTTTTCAAAGACAAACACCCGTCAAACGCGTGAGTAACAACTCCATTAAAGATTGAAACTTTATCATCAACGTCTTCGGCTTCGTATACTGCATCCCAGGCAATCTTGCTTAGTTTAATTTCAAGAGCTATTAAGTTAGAACGATTGATCGGTCTGAATGTTCTAGTTCGCGGGCGTGTACTCATCCGACATTTTGGGTTCAGATTCATTAACGGTATCCTTATGTGTGCAGAGAGATAGAAACAATTTGTTTTCACTGGAATGGTACAAATGAATGCCAGCTTCTTTTAAAATCCTTTCGATTTTATGTGAAGCTGCACCAATATATGGTAGACTAACTGAGAACTGATTTTCGGTCTTTTCCCGTACCTGTTGTCGTGTTTTCATAGCATTGTCTATGAATTTCTTAGGATAACCATCCATTTTTAAAACACTTCTCAAATGTTCAAGCTCTCCTTCCATGTTGTCCAGCTCACAAATTGCTTTCGCTCGGTTAATAAGTGTCTTACACACTGAGTTCTTTATGCTAGAATGGTGAAATGAATTATAGTGCAGATACCTGTCCATGTGAGTTGGTTTTCTATACACCTTATCTCCTAATGGCCCATCTTCCTGAATTAACAGTACATCTAAGAAAGGTATAGTTTTATCTTCCTTCTCCGTTTCTAATCAGTGGCGGATCTAGCGTAAGTCAAAATAAATTACCACAGCTCATTATAGGATATATTTACATTTTAAAATACCTTCAAAGCAACTTCATTGGTTAGATTTTATTCTTTTGAAATTCATAACCTATGACATTGTTATAAAGTTATTTTGAATTTAAAATTGAGCCGCTATAATTTATTTTGACTTACCCTGGATCCGCCACTGTTTCTAATGTGAACTTAATAGAAGGATGTAAACTATTAATGTGTTCTAGAAATCAATGGAGATTTTCTAGACCATGTGCCCAATTTGTTCATGGAAGAATTTGAGAAGAGAGCTTTAGCCACCTCAACGTTAAAACCAGGATTCTGGTTTAGATACGTTGATGACACATTAAGCAACTGGGCACATGGTCTAGAAAATCTCCATCGATTTCTAGAACACATTAATAATTCACATTCGAAATGCAGAAGGAAGATAAAACTATACCTTTCTTAGATGTACTGTTAATTCAGGAAGATGGGTCATTAGGACATAAGGTGTATAGAAAACCAAGTCACACGGACAGGTATCTGCACTACAATTCATTTCACCATCCTAGCATAAAGAACTCAGTGTGTAAGACACTTATTAACCGAGCGAAAACAATTTGTGAGGTGCACAACATTGAAGGAGAACTTGAACATTTGAGATGTGTTTTAAAAATGAATGGTTATCCTAAGAAATTCATAGACAATGCTATGAAAACACGACAACAGGTACGGGAAAAGACCGAATATCAGTCCTCTGTTAGTCTACCGTATATTGGTGCAGCTGCACATAAAATCGAAAGGATTTTAAAAAAAGCTGGCATTTAGTCATACCATTCTAGTGAAAACAAATTGTTTCTATCTCTCTGCACACATAAGGATACCGTTAATGAATTTCAGAAACCCGGTGTGTACCGCATTCCATGTGAATGTGGTTTGGTATATATTGGTGAAACTGGCCGAAATCTCTCATCATGTCTTAAAGAACGTAGGACTAACTGCGAGAAAGAACAAACGAAGAAAAGCAGTAGAAGCAAATCTTTAATCTTATCGTGGTGGATACCCAAGAAGAAGTGGAGCAGACAGACGAGCGAGTTGGTGTTGGTGTTCCTGGTATTGGAGCTCCTGGTGTTGGTGTTCCTGGTGTTGGTGTTCTTGGTGTTGGTGCCCCTGGTGTTGGTGCCCCTGGTGTGGTTTCAGAGATGGATTTTGCCGCAGCTGCCCGTGATTCCGGCGTGGGAGAACAACAAAGTCAACGTATTCGACCAAATGAGCCGAGGACTCGTCGTCCCAATACGGTTGTCTTACACACTAAGGCGTTAGACACTGTGTCGGTTAAGGAAGTTATCGAAGCCGTTATTTGTGCTGTTGATGTTAAGGCAGTCAAGGCTGTGCAATCCATGCCACATGATCGCTACCGTGTCACATTTCGTACCAACGAGGTTAAGATGAATGTCTTTATCGCAGCCTTTTACAATCCAAGACGTAGAAATTGGCGTACAACCGATCGAAAGTCCGATTTTAGATGTCAAAATACTGTATGTTCCAAGTGAAGTGCCTAATAAAGTGGTTGCTGAATCTCTTGCTCAATATAGCACAGTCGAAACTATAGCACGTGAAATGTTGACCGAACAAGGTTTCCCAACGATTGAAACTGGGACTCGGATCGCAAAGATGATGGATATTAAATCCGATATACCACGAAAATCGCGTATAGCCGAATTTCCAGTGGAAATTCGTCATAAAGGGCAGCTTCCTCAATGTTTTCGATGCGGTCAATTAGGTCATCGTGCGAATGAGTGTCCAAATGACGTTGTATGCTTTAAATGTGGCATTGCTGGTCACACGCGTGATCAATGTTTTAAGTGTTTTCGTTGTGGCAAGTTTGGCTATGTTTGGGCAAACAGCCCTGAGTTGCGCCCTCCTCAGGAAGTACCTTGTGAGACAGCTGTGGTAATAGATACTAATCGGAATGGTGAATCTTCACAGAAAATACGGTCGCAGTCTGAGTCACACAATGAACAGCCACAGTCAATTTCTCAAGATACTTCTGAGTCTCAAGACCATCCCCGGCCACATAGTCCCTCTACGTTCCGAGCTCCTCTTTCGTCCCAGTCTCCTCCAGATACTCAAAGTTCACCTGTGCTATTAGATACCAATGTGGTTAGTTCTTGCCAAGGTGCCTTGATGATGGAGAAAGGAGATATGGATCTAGATTCCGATCCACTAAAGCGGAATCGTGAGAAGGCAGAGTGGACCTTAGTTCAGTCGAAGAAACCTCGAAAGCTCCGGTCGGTGATAACTCCTTATCGGTAATTTCCCTCAACGTTAATGGGATGCGTGATCCGAAGCAGCGTCGCCTAATGTTTGATTACTTATCTAAAGACGTGTATGACATTGCACTACTACAAGACACAAGAATTCTCAATAAGCGTGAGTGTTTACAGTGGTCTGCCGAAAGCCGATGTAAAGGTTTTTGGAGCGTTGGCACGATTTACAGTGGTGGTGTTGGAATCTTGATTCGTGACCCGGCGAAGTTTGAAGCCATAAAGTTTGATGTTGACTACGATGGCCGAGTGTGTGTTTGTGATTTGAAATTTAATGGAACATCTTTGCGGATCATTATTGTCTATGTCCCTACAGTTGGTAGTGATCGCTTGGAGTTTTTGTCCAATCTGGATAGGTATTTGCTAACCAGTCGCAAAATCATCATGGGTGGAGACTTTAATTTCGTCTTAGACGTAGCTATGGATCGGTTTGGGGGCAACCCTTCCCATGGAAGCATTGGTAGTCCGGAAAGGAAGCGCTTACTATCAAGATATCACCTGGTGGACATTTGGCGTAAACAACACCCAAAACTGAAAACGTGTACGTGGCTTAACGCAGATCGTTCCATAATGTCTCGACTAGACAAATTTTATATATCTTCCGACTTGGCGAATGATCGGGAAGTCTCTGGAATCCACCCGTGCCATTTATCGGATCATGACTTGATTTCTCTTACCTTATTTGATACGGATCATGTCATTACATGGGGACGGAGTGTTTGGAAACTCATTACGTCTCTACTTGGTCATTCGAAATTACGTGATGCAATCAAATCCTTTTGGGCGGACTGGTCTGAGTTAAAAGCACTTTTCCAAGATATCGGGGAGTGGTGGGACGAAGGCAAATCTAAAAATCAATTTCACCGTCTAAGTGGGAAATGCAATTTGTCCCCCGAGGAGTTAGCTCAATTACAGCGAGTTCGTACAGAACTATGTGATCTTGATTGTAAACGATTGGAGGGAGTTAGAATCCGAAGTCGTGTCCGTATTATCCGCAATCGAGAGAAGCCTTCTCGTTTCTTTTTTCGCCGAGAAAGGTCCAATGGCCCCAAAAAATTGGCCAGTGCGCTTAAAACCGACTGTGGACGGGTTACGAATTCAGCAGCTATTATGCAAGAGCAATTAGTACGCTTTTACAAACGGCTATATACTGCTCAGCTTCTAGACGATCGTGATCAAGAAGAAGTTCTCAAATTTATTCACCGCCGCCTTTCCGAAAAAGAGAAACCATCCTTAGAAACACTTCTTTCCGAAGAAGAGTGTCTGCTTGCTCTCCACGCAATGCCAGCAAATCGCACGCCGGGTTCTGACGGCTTACCTAAAGAGTTTTACGTTTGTTTCTGGGACATCCAAGCGAGTGACTTCCTCGCAATGGCTAACTATTGTCTATATAAAGGTGAACTACCTCTCTCACTCCGACGGGCAATCATTACTCTGATTTTCAAAAAGGATGACCCTGAAAGCCTTAAGAACTGGCGGCCCATCTCGCTGTTGAGTGTCGACTATAAATTAATTGCTAAGGTGATCGCTCAGCGCCTTCGTGTGGTCAAGCCGTCTGTTATTCATCCTGACCAATCGTGTGCTGTCCCTGGTAGATCCTCTGATGACAATGCGACACTATTAAGAGACATTTCGGATTATGTCCATTCGAACAATCTCCAATGTGCCTTCATCGCAATTGATCAGGAAAAGGCTTTCGATTAAGTTAGGGTCTACCTTAAATTATATGGGTACAATCTACAGGCTATTATGGGAACACTTTACAAAATACCTATAGCAAACTATATACCTACTGAAAGCTAATAAAATGAAGATTCTGAAAAAACATATTTTGAGTGGCAAAAATGCGTTGCCAGTGGCAACAAACCACTTAAAGTGGCATTATGCTGTTTTTTAATAGACTTCAGTTGAGAAAAAATATCTTGTTACAGATAAGTTCAAAACAATACATTTTTTGATATTTAACATATAATAGAGTATTCTTGGGGATGAATTGAGGAATTTTTTATATTACAAAAATTTAGGCACTTGCGGCCTTTTGAAAAAGGCCTATAAACTATGATGGGGTTTTTCAACAATATCTGCTGCTAAAGATGGAATATGAAAAAATCCTCAATTCATCCCCAAATATGCAATGAGACACACATATCCTGAAAATTTGGTGACAAATGGTTAAATCCTTCTCGAGATATCCTTTCTCAAATCATAAAATGGCTGAACTTGAGAAATTGAGCTGTAAAGTTAGCGTTACTAGAACTGACAGTAAACAAGGAAATATTTAAAGGAAACCTAAAATCTATGTGTCACAAAAGTTCCCTAGGAGGGACCAGACTCATATGTGGTGTCTTAGCTTCTCTTAGAGCTTCTTCTCTTCAAACAAGCGGCATCGGCAATGTTTGACGCTTTTTCGTTTCCTTTCCAGATTCTTCTCTAGAACTGTCTTACAGACATTTTGACCAATAAGTAGCATTTTCCCATCACACTCATCCTCTAGGGCTGCCATATAGTAGCTAATTACTTATAACAAGTATATTTTGTCAAAAACATGATATCGTCATATTATTTGAAAGTGCAGCCACTCCCAAACAACCGCACCCGAGTTTTACTGCAATGTCAACAAATTACCAATTTACATTGTTGGGTACACACTTTGTATAGAACGCTTGCCAGATGTAGTCATGTTAATATTTTCACAGGAGCTACACAATGAAAATCCCTGCTTTTCTTCTTAAACATTCAAGTGGCCTAAACAATATTAAAGTATGAAGTCAAACAGAAAGTCGAACAACATGGATTGTGTTATTTGTGCATGCATTGTGTACCTATGTAAATAATATCATACATTTCACACTAAATATACAGAATGTAAGTTACTGAAATATAAACTAGGAAAAAATAAAACGATTTAAAATATTCAGAAAGAAATAGGCAAGAAGTTTACCATCTGGCATCTTGATGAAATGTCAAAACAGATGAAATTCGTTGCATGTCAACAAATCTGCACTCCTGTATCGCTGAATTGACATCTTTAGTTCAATTTGGTATACTCTGGGTTTCAATGTGGGCTAATTTTCTTCTTGACACGTTCAGTGGTACAGCTTCAGAAGAACAATGACCATTTTCCCTTGATGATTGTACATCAATATGGCTGACATTTTCGTTCTGGTTTTGGAAAATTTATGCGTCCTCACATGATCCTTTTTAAACACCAAGAAACGACATCTTTTCTGCAACTACTGATACATAATTCTCTTTCGTTTTCCAGCGATTTTTCCATCATTTATTGGTTGAGGGAACGACAAAATTTTGTTAAATAGAAAGGTTTTCTACATTTGAAATTTGAAAGCATGACCTCTACTGTGGTACGGTCCCACAATCCAATGAAGCCTTGCCTTCAGATGAAATACCGCTGAACAGAGGAACAACAGGCCTCTCTAAGTTTTCTGTTAGAAATTTTGAATGTTTAATTCATATTTCCCCCAGAAAACATCAAAAATTTAAAAAAATTTGATTCCGTTGCCATAGCAATGGAAGGTGATTTTATAGAACCTTCTATAAGAACCCTTCCTAAACTGCTGAAAAAGCCCAAATCAAGCTAAAACCTTTTTCCCAACCTAGGAGAAGGGGTAAGGCATTCATTAAGTCAAAAAAAGAAATTTTCAAAAATCTTAAATTTTTTAGGTAGACCCTCCCCTTAAGGGGCATTTCGGATTATATCCATTCGAACAACCTTCAATGTGCCTTCATTGCAATTGATCAGGAAAAGGCTTTCGATTATGCTGACTGGAAATTTATGCACAAGGTTTTAGCTCGTATGAACTTTGGTCCTATCATTCGGGGCATCATCCGATGTCTGTACACTCATGTTCAAAGTGCGATACTCAGCAACGGTACTTTATCGGAATTCTTTGATGTTACGCGAGGACGTTTCAGAATGCTTTGGTCAACTAATTCGGACTAGCAGTGAAATACGAGGTATCAAGCTCCCAGGCGGTCGTGAATGCAATATCAGTCAATACGCCTACGACAACAACTGCTTCGTGACCAATGACTGTGGTCTTCTCAAGGAGCTAGATATATTTGAACGATATGGTCGTGCAAGTGGAGCGAAGCTGAATCGAACAAAGTCAAAAGGTCTCTGGCTTGGTCGGTGGAGGCAGCGGTTAGACTCTCCTGGAGGATTGATGTGGTCAGACAGCACTATCAAAATTGTTGGCTTTCATTGGTTATATGAGCGACGCACACAAAACATGGGATACGGGAGTAGCGAAAATTTGCGAGGTCTTGTCGGAATGGCAGTCGAGGCTCCTGACCCTGCATCGTAAATGCACTGTTTTACGATCTTTGGCTGCATCATCCATTCGGCATTTAGTACGGATCTACCCACCTGAGCGAGCCGTCATAGATAGGCTAAAGACGGCGATGTGGAAATTCATTTGATCCAATAAACCTGAGCTTGTCAGACGAGAAGTTTGTATTTCTGCCATCGCGTCTGGTGGCCTAAATGTCGTCGACATCGAAGTGCAGAGCAAGTGTCTGTTGATTCCGCGTGTATTCAAATTTCTTGAAGAAACATCGGCCTCGTAGAAAGATTTGATGCGATATTACATTGGTAGATCTATTGGTGTCAACAATAACAGCAAACCTAATTCAGATACTCCTTCTACATTTTACAGCATTGCTCTTCGTGTCTTGAGGGAATTCGATGTTGACCTAACGTACGCACAGCCAGCTCGATTATACTATTCGAAGGCAATTAGTAACAAAATTACTCCTGTTCGACCAGCCTGCGAAATCAAGTGGGATCAGCACTTCCGAGGGTTAATTTGGAGTGATATTTGGAGCAGGATTCATTCGGGCTTGGAAGATCCAATTCTACGTGACTTTTACTGGCGAACCGTACATCTCGTACTCAATTTTAATTCTTTGCCCAACACCCGTAATCCCCGGATTCCTGCTACATGTTCGCGGTGTAAAAAGCGATGGGAAAATTTGTCGCATGCGCTCGTTAATTGTTCCTTCGTTGCAGCGCTATGGCGTTTTGTGCTTGACGTCTGCAACAGAATTGATCCGTCTATCACGACACTTTCCGGACGAGTGATTTTATTGGGTGAAACTGGATTGAATACAACTAGTGACCTAACGAGATACATTATTTCAGCTGCAAAATTCGCAGCTTGGAAGGAAAGGAACTCTCACCAGTTTAACACTGCTATGAAGACTCCGTGTTTGCAGTATTTTAAGACATACGTATCGAACAGATTGAACTTAGAATTTTTTGATATGGAGAGGACGCAATTTCAAACTCTTTGGTGTGTGAATGGAGTCTTAGGGAGAGTTACCGGCAGTAAATTTGTGTGTTTATTGTGAATAAGTATTTTTAATTGTACATATTGTGTTGCCCTAAAGGGCTTTTAATAAAAATCGAGAAAGCCGAGCTAGAAAAATAGCCAGTGGCTAAACACTCTTGGACAAATGACCATCGCATGAAATGGAATGAAGCGTCCATTTTAGCGACTGAAAGTCATAAGTTCTCTCGCAAAATGAGAGAGTCAATTGAATTTGAAAAACATAGTACGATAGATCAAGAGGGTAAGCCACTAGACAGTACGTGGCGTGCTCTCTTTACTGTGCAAAATTAACTTTCTCTTTCTTCTTTGCGCACGCATGCTGGTTAGTTAGAACTATTTCGCTACGTTAGAAATGACGTAGCTGATTTGACCGTTTAATTAACCTTTAAATCACGCGAGCATGTGGGCGTGTGAATTCAAATAGTCATATTATTATAGCACTGATGAAGATCCAAGCTTACGGATCGAAAGCTCTGTGATAGTAAATTTACGTGGTGTTTCCACAAAGCTTAACAAGAATAAAGTGATAGTATACAAATAATGCTATTGATAGTAAATATATTCTATTTATATGAACCCCACTCCCCTGCAATATGGGATTGTGCAAAGATTCTTTCATTGTGGAAGCGTTGAACATTTATATATAGGTTAAAAGCGAAGGGGAAGGTTTTTATTTAAAAAATAATCGATTTAAAAGAAACCCCGGATAAAAACCGATACCCTGCTTTTAGGATGAAGAAGGTTATTACGGGAAAATTAAAAACTGACAAAAAACAAAAGAATATGGTCTCATGAGTTTATAAATCCAATTAACGTGTACTGCTTCGCCACAGACTACGATATAAAACTGGATGAACATTTTAAATTATTTATACAAACATTATAGTTTCAGACTACCTATAAAGAGGTTTAAGCAAAAGTAACTTTCGTATTCCAACATACATACCAAAGTTTCTACAATCAAATTGGACCTTCTGATGTCCATAGCCTCCAATTCTCGTATCTTTGCTAATTGGTTTTGAGTTTGTTCATAAAAGCCACTTATCTTCTTTTCCAAATCGATAATCTTGTTCGAAGATTCTACTCTTTCCTGATCGGCTTTGCATGTTATGTCCTGAATATATATATAGCGTAAGGGAAGAAATTTTACAACTGAATATATCAGTCTATAGGTATCAGTTTATATTACTTTTAGGGCGTAGCCAGCTCCAAAATTGAGAGGGTCTATATTCATATAGCTATATTCATCTTCTGCATATTAATTTCTTTTGAAACCGATTGTTTTTTGGTCTGTAAGCAAGAATATATGAACATCCCTCCCTCAATTATGGAGCAAGCTACGCCGTTAGTACTTTAAGTTCAAAACTCAAATGCAAAATACCTCAAGATGAACTATCTTAGCACGGCTTTTCTTAAGTTCGTCTTGAGTGAACTTGAGCTTCTGCATAAAGTCTTCCGGTTCTTGATCTTGTGTAATTTTTGATTGACACTGTATGGAAATGAGACAATGAAATCGATAATAGAACTCGTTCATGTTAGTTCAGAGCTATGGATGTAAGATTTGTTTATGATGTCCTAAAACACGAAACAGTTGCCAGTCATGGTCACAAATTAATTGAGTACGAATGTGTTAATCAGTTGTGTTTAAAAGGCTATACCATATAAACGCACCAACATGGATTAGCAAAAATATTGCACATACATCGAAAATCAAATAAAAATTAATGGAATTAAAATGTGCTGTTGGATTATAGTCTTAACAAAGGTAGTTGAATGTCATTTGCAATCCTAACTCTTGTAAATTTATACCGGTAATTGCACTGCGAAGTGCAATTTAGACTACGTTTACACTACTCAGGATATGTTTTAAAACGGCGCTAAAGATTAACAAAACGTGGTTGCGTTTACACCGCACCGGAGCGAATTTGTTCGAAAACGTCACTTTTACCGTAGCAACACGACTACGCTTTTTAAACGTGGTCGAACGAAAACGGAAATTAGCCACCTTAAGGAGAAATGTGCTCATAGTAAGAACCTGATAACAAATCAAGGAGTAGTAGCTTGGGGCGCTGTTCCCTTTCTTCAATATCTTAAGACCTTGAGTTGAGGTCCGAATTGCGAGGCGTAGTATTTTAAGATGTAATGGAATACAATGTAATATAATGAGAAAGTTTGTGATACTTATTGTAATGTGCTAAATTCTAATGATTGTATGTATAAATAGTGACCATAATTTGTTGTATAAGGTAAACACATTGACGCTTAGATAAAGTTATTATTAGCCTCCAAGCTTGACCACAAAATCACACATGCAGCACATGGTCATTATATGTGATTCTTTTTTGACTAGGATTTTTTGTGCACGGTTTTGACTTTTTAGGTGTACTTTAAGCATACTCTATTTCAACATACCTCATCTTGTTTTTGAACTGAAGTCGTACTCGACGACGCTCCACATTCCGAAGATGGCAAAACCTAAAGCGCAATACTCACATTAGAACCTTTGCGCCTATGGTAGATAATATAAAATCGTAGCGCACGCAAATTTTGTATTAAAAATATGAGTGTGTAATCTGAATCCATACAATCATAAGTTACATTGAATTAAGCTGTTTACTACTAGTTTTATAGTTTTATTAGAATTTCGTGTACAGCAAAAAAATTATTGAATTTTAAATTATTGAATTTTAACTTCAGTTTGTCATAAACGAGTAATCTTTATATCACATATTATGGTCTGCAGCTAAGCATTATCAGTTATTTGTGTTTCACATGTATAATCATAAAAATTTAAGGACAAGCAATAACCAAGATATTTACAAACAGCTATAGATATTCAGTAAAAATATCTTTTAGAACAGATTTCATGGATGATGAGTGAAATGCTATAAATAGACCTTTCCGGTAATTACGTCACAGCTAATACTGTTTTCAAATTAGGACCACCTTGAATAGAGTGGATTTAAGTTTATTTCTCACAGGCTATGGTCAGAGGCCCAGAACAACATTCGTCAACACATGCATAAAAAAGTATTGACTAATGAATGCGAAACTAAGCTTAAACACGAAACCGAGGCTGAGGGGCCATGACCCTCAGCTTCGTTTTGGTGTTTAAGCCTATTTCCATGTTTAATAGTCAAAATCCCAAATTCTTTTTATGCATGCGTTGACAAAGGATGTTCTGGGCCTCTGACCAAACTTAAAATCCACGCTATTTAAGGTGGTCCTAAGTTGAAAACAGTGTTAGCTGTGACGTAATTACCGGATTTTATTGATTGTATGTTTTCTTACTCTGCTTTCTATCTGTTCGTTCACTGCGTTGGCCAGAGGCGGTTTTTCTTTTTCTGAGTTCAACGAATCCTAAAACGTGTAATGGTATATGAAGCCAAAATCTCAGTGTCTTCTTCCTTTTTTCATAAATAATAATGATAATACAGTAGAAACTACAATCCTGGAAAAAATATTCGTAAACTTTTCAAAAAGTTAAACCATCTTTTATATGTTTCAAAATAATAATCTGCCTTTCGCACCCCCCTCCCCCCCCCCCCCAAACAATGTCGCAAGAGCGAGCGTCAATTTGTAAGATTTGTGACCTTAATTCCAACATTGTAAAGGGGGGAGGGGGAAATACCATAAAAATTAGTTAAGTCCACGAATTAATTTTATTATAAAATCAGTTAAGTCTACGAATCCAGGATTGTAGCAAAGCAAGACTAAATTGTCGGGCTAGCGGTATACGCTGCAGATATACCAACTATTGAAAGACATAAAAGTTTCTCTAAAATCGATCACTATGAACATCTCCGAGTCCTACTTACAATTTGGGCGTGAGTACCAATTTTGACCTTGAGAAATTGTACACATGCCTCATCATCAATCATCATTGCAAAGAATCAAAGCAACTCATCGCAATAAGGTTGAATAGGTTGCAAGGTTCATATTAATAAGGTTTACATTTCACTTTAGCATGTATTTGATACTTATCAATTTAAGGGCAACTATAATAGTTTTAAGTAAGTTTTAATTATAATTATATCCCTGAACAGAAGGCTGTTAAAAATCCTATAAAAGTTAGAAAACAAGCATACGACACGCATGCAAGTATAGTGTACAGCTAGGAGCAAAAGCGAGGTAGCGGCACGATAACTAACCTAAGTTTATACCCTCAAAAAGCAACTTTTTGCTTTGAAAAAGATCAAACCTCCAAATATAATTACAGGTTAAATAAATAACAGGTAAAATCACACATCTGGTTTAAGGAATTGTCACAAAAATAGCCGGATAAAAAAAAAACAAAGAATTTTCCTTCCGCCTTCACGGCTGCGTCGTATATACATGCAATATATTAGGGAGCTTACTCAACTAGGACGACGACGTCGAGACTGCTACAAATAAAATTACATTAATCATAGTAGCACAAAAAGGGGCAGAGCGTCTACACGTCGTCCAAGCGTTGTGGACACATATTTTCAGGTCGTGTACAATACGATATGTAAAATGTAATACATGTATTCATTAGCAAGCTGGAAAAGCATCCTAAATTTATTAAATTGGCAAAGTTCGGTTGCAAAACATTGTAAAATGTAGAAAATATAGTCCTGTGAAGTTTGCAAATTTTATATACTTTTGTATTACGCGCGAAAAAGTGTATTCAGATTTCGAAACGTGATTACACTTTTCCGCGCATAATAAAAAGTATACAAAAATTTGGAAACTTTACAGGACTAAATTTTCCGGATTTTACAAGCCGTCATCAATCAAGTTGTGATAAGCAGTGTTTTTTAGAAAGTAATCAATTGAAAATTTCTCTAAATGTTGAAACTTTTTATACAGATTCGAGACGTTTATGTATTCAAATGAAAGCATATTCAAGACAAGACTTCCATACTATAATTCTACTTATTAAGCTTTGTGGAAACACCACGTAAATTTATTATTGCAGAGCTTTCGATCCGTAAGCTCGGATCTTCATCAGTGCTATAATAATATGACTATTTGAATTCACACGCCCCTTTTTATACATAAAGTGTCGTGATTGTATGCTCGCGTGATTTAAAAGTTAATTAAACGGTCAAATCAGCTACGTCATTTCTAACGTAGAGAAATGGTTCTAATCAACCAGCATGCGTGCGCAAAGAAGAAAGAGAAATTTAATTTTGCACAGTAAAGAGAGCGCGCCACGTACTGTCTAGTGGCTTACCCTCTTGATCTATCGTAATATGTTTTTCAATTTCAATTGACTCTCTCATTTTGCGAGAGAACTTATGACTTTAGTCGCTAAAATGGACGCTTCATTCATTTCATGCGATGGTCATATGTCCAAGAGTGTTTAGCCACTGCTGATTTTTCTAGCTCGGCTTTCTCGATTTTTATTAAAAGCCCTTTAGGGCAACACAATATGTACAATTAAAAATACTTATTTACAATAAACACACAAATTTACTGCCGGTAACTCTCCCTAAGACTCCATTCACACACCAAAGAGTTTGAAATTGTGTTCTGTCCATATAAAAAAATTTTAAGTTCGATCTGTTCGATACGTATGTCTTAAAGTATTGCAAACACGGAGTCTTAATAGCAGTGTTAAACTGGTGAGAGTTCCTTTCCTTCCAGGCGGTGAATTTTGCAGCTGAAATAATATACCTCGTCAGGTCACTAGTTGTATTCAATCCAGTTTCACCCAATAAAATCACTCGTTCGGAAAGTGTCGTGATAGACGGGTCAATTCTGTTACAGACGTCAAGCACAAAACGCCATAGCGCTGCAAGGAAGGAACAATTAATGAGCGCATGTGACAAATTTTCCCATCGCTTTTTACACCGCGAACATGTAGCAGGAATCCGGGGATTACGGCTGTTGAGCAAAGAATTAACATTGAGTACGAGATGTACGGTTCGCCAGTAAAAGTCACGTAGGACTGGATCTTCCAAACCCGAATGAATCTTGCTCCAAATATCACTCCAAATCAACCCTCGGAAGTGCTGATCCCACTTGATTTGACAGGCTGGTCGAACAGGAGTAATTCTGTTACTAATTGCCTTCGAATAATAAAATCGAGCTGGCTGTGCGTACGTCAGATCAACATCGAATTCCCTCAAGACACGAAGAACAATGCTGTAAAAAGTAGATGGAGTATCTGCATTAGGTTTGCTGTTATCGTTGACACCAATAGATCGACCAATGTATACCTCGCGTAACATCAAAAAATTCCGATAAAGTACCGTTGCTGAGTATCGCACTTTGAACATGAGTGTACAGACATCGGATGATGCCCCGAATGATAAGACCAAAGCTCATACGAGCTAAAACCTTGTGCATAAATTTCCAGTCAACATAATTGAAAGCCTTTTCCTGATCAATTGCGATGAGGGCACATTGGAGATTGTTCGAATGGACATAATCCGAAATGTCTCTTAATAATGTCGCATTGTCGTTAGAGGATCTACCAGGGACAGCACACGATTGGTCAGGATGAATAACAGACGGCATGACCACACGAAGGCGTTGAGCGATCACCTTAGCAATTAATTTATAATCGACATTCAACAACGAGATGGGCCGCCAGTTCTTAAGGTTTTCAGGGTCATCCTTTTTGAAGATCAGAGTAATGATTGCCCGTCGGAGTGAGAGAGGTAATTCACCTTTATCTAGACAATAGTTAGCCATTGCCACGAAGTCACTCGCTACGATGTCCCAGAAACAAACGTAAAACTCTTTGGGTAAGCCGTCAGAACCCGGCGTGCGGTTTGCTGGCATTGCGTGGAGAGTAAGCAGACACTCTTCTTCGGAAAGAAGTGTTTCTAAGGATAGTTTCTCTTCTTCGGAAAGGCGGCGGTCAATAACTTGGAGAACTTCTTCCTGATCACGATCGTCTAGAAGCTGAGAAGTATATAGCCCTTTGTAGAAGCGTACTTGCTCTTGCATAATAGCTGCTGAATCCGTAACCCGTCCACAGTCGGTCTTAAGCGCACTGACCAATTTTTTGGAGCCATTAGATCTTTCTTGGCGAAAAAAGAAACGAGAAGGCTTCTCTCGATTGCGGATAATACGGACACGACTTCGGATTCTAACTCCCTCCAATCGTTTACAATCAAGATCACATAGTTCTGTACGAACTCGTTGTAATTGAGCCAACTCCTCGGGGGACAAATTGCATTTCCCACTTAGACGGTGAAATTGATTCATAAGGTGAACTCGCTGTTCATTGGATTTTTTCTTAACAGATTGGCTATACTCAATAATAATATTTCGCATTTCAGATTTGCCTTCGTACCACCACTCCCCAATATCCTGGAAAAGTGCTTTTGACTCAGACCAGTCCGCCCAAAAGGATTTGATTGCATCACGTAGTTTCGCATGACCAAGTAGAGACGTATTGAGTTTCCAAACACCCCCTCCCCATGTAATGACATGATCCGTATCAAATAAGGTAAGAGAAATCAAGTCGTGATCCGATAAATGGCATGGGTGGATTCCAGAGACTTCCCGATCATCCGCCAAGTCGGAAGATATATAAAATTTGTCTAGTCGAGACATTATGGAACGATCTGCGTTAAGCCACGTACACGTTTTCAGTTTTGGGTGTTGTTTACGCCAAATGTCTACCAGGTGATATCTTGATAGTTAGCGCTTCATTTCCGGACTACCAATGCTTCCATGGGAAGGGTTGCCACCAAACCGATCCATAGCTACGTCTAAGACGAAATTGAAGTCTCCACCTATGATGATTTTGCGACTGGTTAGCAAATATCTATTCAGATTAGACAAAAACTCCAAGCGATCAGCACCAACTGTAGGGACATAGACATTAACGATCCGCAAAGGTGTTCCATTAAACTTCAAATCACAAACACACACTCGGCCATCATAGTCAACATCAAACTTTATGGCTTCAAACTTCGCCGGGTCGCGAATCAAGATTCCAACACCACCACTGTAAATCGTACCCACGCTCCAAAAACCTTTACATCGGCTTTCGGCAGACCATTGCAAACACTCACGCTTATTTAGAATTCTTGTGTCTTGTAGTAACTTGTGTCTTGCATTAACGTTGAGGGAAATTACCGATAAGGAGTTATCAGCGACCGAGGCTTTCATCATCATCATCATCATCATAACCTTTATTTAAACACGGGTAACAACCATCAGTACATTAGAACTATTACTATATACAAGTTTATAAATTAAGGTATTTACAATTAATTAATGTGGAAGAAGAGGAAAGACTAAAGAGAAGAGTACTGTTCTACCTGGTTGCCGTGTGTGAGTCGGTTCGTCTAGAATATAGAGTTTCCAGACTACTTTTGAACATCGCGAAAGATGGCGATAATCTAAGGGATTCTGGCAAGTTGTTCCAAAGAATTGCCCCACTATAGGAAAAGGAGCGCTTTAAATAGTCGGCGTTAGGTTTAGGGATAAACAACTTGCCATTAGAATTCCTAAGAGGATACTGACACCTTCTAGAGGTAAACATCTCATGTAAATACTGAGGTGTTTGACCGTTAAGTGTCTTATACATGAGAATAGCTTTCTGTTTTAGACGATTAACGGATAAATTATTCCACTTCAACTGATCAAGAAGGAGGTTAGAAGAAATATCATATGAAGAACGCGTTATAACACGGGCTGCTCTGTTTTGAAGTTTCTGGAGCCTATCACTCAGAGTATGACCTAGCCCATCCCATACTGGAGCACAGTAGGAGAAGTAAGGTTCAATAAAACCTTGATATGCTTTAATTGCAGTTTCTTGGTCAATCAGCTCTCGTATACGTTTAAGAGCACCAATGCCCGAAGAGATCTTTTTGGAAATGACCTCGACATGGCCTCTCCATGTAAGATTTTCATCTAAAGTCATTCCTAGGGTTTTTGCGGACTTAACTTGTTTGACTGGTGCATTATTAACAGTTACACAAAGCTCAGGGTCATCAAAGGTTGCTAATCGTTGACGCGAACCGATAACCATGAACTTTGTTTTAGCAATGTTTAAACTTAACTTATTAGCTATCAACCACCTGTTTAGACTTTGCAGTTCAAAATTTATAAGGTGTTCGAGATCAGAAAGAGAATTACTGCTAAAGCTAATGTTGGTATCGTCAGCAAACATCCTTGGGATACCCTCATTCAGGCAGTTCGGCAGGTCATTGATATAGACCAAAAACAGGAGAGGTCCAATAATAGAACCTTGGGGGACTCCCTTCGTTATAAAAGAGCTATTTGAAAACTGGCCATTGACGAAGCACCTCTGCCTGCGATCAGTTAGATATGATCGAAACCAAGGTAGCGTCAAGTCATCAACACCGCAAGCTCTAAGCTTGGAGAAAAGTACTTCATGGTCAATAGTGTCAAAGGCCTTTTTTAAATCGATGAAAACTACACCGTTCAAGAAACCCCTGTCAATATTGACACACCAATTATTGGTTGATTCCAGCAATGAGGTAAGGGTGCTATATGTGGGTCTAAAACCAGATTGGTAAGAATTAATTAACCGATTGGATGTTAAATAAGTGTCATCGTGCGAATGAGTGTCCAAATGACGTGGTATGTTTTAAATGTGGCATTGCTGGTCACACGCGTGATCAATGTTTTTAGTGTTTTCGCTGTGGCAAGTTTGGCCATGTTCGGGCAAACTGCCCTGACTTGCGCCCTCCTCAGGAAGTACCTCGTGAGACAGCTGTGGTAATGCGTACTGATCGGAATGGCGAATCTTCACAGGAAATACGGTCGCAGCCTGAGTCACACAATGAACAGCCACAGTCAATTTCTCAAGATACTTCCGAGTCTCAAGACCATCCCCCGCCACATGATCCCTCTACGTCCCGAGTTCCTCCTACGTCCCAGCCTCCTCCAGATACCCAAAGTTCACCTGAGCTGTTAGATACC
Source organism: Muricea muricata (assembly GCA_963855995.1). Classification (NCBI taxonomy): domain Eukaryota; kingdom Metazoa; phylum Cnidaria; class Anthozoa; order Malacalcyonacea; family Plexauridae; genus Muricea; species Muricea muricata. Next base: position 48,487,194 of record OY979717.1, read on the forward strand.
AGTGTGGTTAGTTCTTCCCAAGGTGCCTTGATGACGGAAAAAGGAGATATGGATCTAGATCCGATCCACTAAAGCGGAATCGTGAGAAGGCAGAGTGGACCTTAGTTCAGTCGAAGAAACCTCCAAAGCCTCGGTCGCTCATAACTCCTTATCGGTAATTTCCCTCAACGTTAATGGTATGCGCGATCCAAAGCGGCGTCGCCTAATGTTTGATTACTTATCTAAACATGTGTATGACATTGCATTACTACAAAACACAAGAATTCTAAATAAGCGTGAGTGTTTGCAATGGTCTGCCGAAAGCCGATGTAAAGGTTTTTGGAGCGTGGGTACGATTTACAGTGGTGGTGTTGGAATCTTGATTCGCGACCCGGCGAAGTTTGAAGCCATAAAGTTTGATGTTGACTATGATGGCCGAGTGTGTGTTTGTGATTTGAAGTTTAATGGAACACCTTTGCGGATCGTTAATGTCTACGTCCCTACAGTTGGTGCAGATCGCTTGGAGTTTTTGTTTAATCTGGATAGATATTTGCTAACCAGTCGCAAAATCATCATGGGTGGAGACTTCAATTTCGTCTTAGACGTAGCTATGGATCGGTTTGGTGGCAACCCTTCCCATGGAAGCATTGGTAGTCCGGAAATGAAGCGCTTACTATCAAGATATCACCTGGTGGACATTTGGCGTAAACAACACCCAAAACTGAAAACGTGTACGTGGTCCAACGCAGATCGTTCCATAATGTCTCGACTAGACAAATTTTATATATCTTGCGAATTGGCGGATGATCGGGCAGTCTCTGGAATCCACCCCTGCCATTTATCGGATCAGGACTTGATTTCTCTTACCTTATTTGATACGGATCATGTCATTACATGGGGAGGGGGTGTTTGGAAACTCAATACGTCTCTACTTGGTCATGCGAAACTACGTGATGCAATCAAATCTATTTGGGCGGACTGGTCTGAGTCAAAAGCACTTTTCCAGGATATTGGGGAGTGGTGGGACGAAGGCAAATCTGAAATGCGAAATATTATTATTGAGTATAGCCAATCTGTTAAGAAAAAATCCAATGAACAGCGAGTTCACCTTATGAATCAATTTCACCGTCTAAGTGGGAAATGCAATTTTTCCCCCGAGGAGTTGGCTCAATTACAACGAGTTCGTACAGAACTATGTGATCTTGATTGTAAACGATTGGAGGGAGTTAGAATCCGAAGTCGTGTCCGTATTATCCGCAATCGAGAGAAGCCTTCTCGTTTCTTTTTTCGCCGAGAAAGATCCAATGGCTCCAAAAAAATGGTCAGTGCGCTTAAGACCGACTGTGGACGGGTTACAGATTCAGCAGCTATTATGCAAGAGCAAGTACGCTTCTACAAACGGCTATATACTTCTCAGCTTCTAGACGATCGTGATCAGGAAGAAGTTCTCCAAGTTATTGACCGCCGCCTTTCCGAAGAAGAGAAACTATCCTTAGAAACACTTCTTTCCGAAGAAGAGTGTCTGCTTGCTCTCCACGCAATGCCAGCAAACCGCACGCCGGGTTCTGACGGCTTACCCAAAGAGTTTTACGTTTGTTTCTGGGACATCGTAGCGAGTGACTTCGTGGCAATGGCTAACTATTGTCTAGATAAAGGTGAATTACCTCTCTCACTCCGACGGGCAATCATTACTCTGATCTTCAAAAAGGATGACCCTGAAAACCTTAAGAACTGGCGGCCCATCTCGTTGTTGAATGTCGATTATAAATTAATTGCTAAGGTGATCGCTCAACGCCTTCGTGTGGTCATGCCGTCTGTTATTCATCCTGACCAATCGTGTGCTGTCCCTGGTAGATCCTCTGACGACAATGCGACACTATTAAGAGACATTTCGGATTATGTCCATTCGAACAATCTCCAATGTGCCTTCATCGCAATTGATCAGGAAAAGGCTTTCGATTATGTTGACTGGAAATTTATGCACAAGGTTTTAGCTCGTATGAACTTTGGTCCTATCATTCGGGGCATCATCCGATGTCTGTACACTCATGTTCAAAGTGCGATACTCAGCAACGGTACTTTATCGGAATTTTTTGATGTTACGCGAGGAGTGAGACAAGGCTGTCCCTTGTCTCCCCTACTATTTGTGCTCGTTTCAGAATGCTTTGGTCAACTAATTCGGACTTGCAGCGAAATACGAGGTATCAAGCTCCCAGGCGGTCGTGAATGCAAGATCAGTCAATACGCCGACGACAACACCTGCTTTGTGACCAATGAATGTGGTCTTCGCAAGGTGCTAGATGTATTTGAAAAATATGGTCGTGCAAGTGGAGCGAAGCTGAATCGGACAAAGTCAAAAGGTCTCTGGCTTGGCCGGTGGAGGCAGCGATCAGATTCTCCTGGAGGATTGATGTGGTCAGACAGCACTATCAAAATTGTTGGCTTTCACTTTGGTGATATGAGCGCCGCACACAAAACATGGGATACGGGAGTAGCGAAGTTTTGCAAGGTCTTGTCGGAATGGCAGTCGAGATTCCTGACCCTGCATGGTAAATGCACTGTCCTGCGATCTTTGGCTGCATCATCCATCTGGCATTTATTACGGATCTACCCACCTGAGCGGGCCGTCATAGATAGGCTAAAGACGGCGATGTGGAAATTCATTTGGTCCAATAAACCCGAGCTCGTAAGACGAGAAGTTTGTATTTCTGCCATCACGTCTGGTGGCTTAAATGTAATCGACATCGAAGTGCAGAGCAAGTGTCTGTTGATTCCGCGTGTATTCAAATTTCTTGAAGAAACATCGGCCCCGTGGAAAGATTTGATGCGATACTACATTGGTCGATCTATTGGTGTCAACGATAACAGCAAACCTAATGCAGATACTCCATCTACTTTTTACAGCATTGTTCTTCGTTTCTTGAGGGAATTCGATGTTGATCTGACGTACGCACAGCCAGCTCGATTTTACTATTCGAAGGCAATTAGTAACAGAATTACTCCTGTTCGACCAGCCTGTCAAATCAAGTGGGATCAGCACTTCCGAGGGTTGATTTGGAGTGATATTTGGAGCAGGATTCATTCGGGTTTGGAAGATCCAGTCCTACGTGACTTTTACTGGCGAACCGTACATCTCGTACTCAATGTTAATTCTTTGCTCAACAGCCGTAATCCCCGGATTCCTGCTACATGTTCGCGGTGTAAAAAGCGATGGGAAAATTTGTCGCATGCGCTCATTAATTGTTCCTTCGTTGCAGCACTATGGCGTTTTGTGCTTGACGTCTGTAACAGAATTGATCCGTCTATCACGACACTTTCCGAACGAGTGATTTTATTGGGTGAAACTGGATTGAATACAACTAGTGACCTGACGAGGTATATTATTTCAGCTGCAAAATTCACCGCCTGGAAGGAAAGGAACTCTCACCAGTTTAACACTGTTATTAAGACTCCGTGTTTGCAATACTTTAAGACATACGTATCGAACAGATTGAACTTAGAATTTTTTGATATGGACAGAACACAATTTCAAACTCTTTGGTGTGTGAATGGAGTCTTAGGGAGAGTTACCGGCAGTAAATTTGTGTGTTTATTGTAAATAAGTATTTTTAATTGTACATATTGTGTTGCCCTAAAGGGCTTTTAATAAAAATCGAGAAAGCCGAGCTAGAAAAATCAGCAGTGGCTAAACACTCTTGGACATATGACCATCGCATGAAATGGAATGAAGCGTCCATTTTAGCGACTGAAAGTCATAAGTTCTCTCGCAAAATGAGAGAGTCAATTGAAATTGAAAAACATAGTACGATAGATCAGAGGGTAAGGCACTAGACAGTACGTGGCGCGCTCTCTTTACTGTGCAAAATTAAATTTCTCTTTCTTCTTTGCGCACGCATGCTGGTTAATTAGAACCATTTCTCTACGTTAGAAATGACGTAGCTGATTTGACCGTTTAATTAACTTTTAAATCACGTGAGCATACAATCACGACACTTTATGTATAAAAAGGGGCGTGTGAATTCAAATAGTCATATTATTATAGCACTGATGAAGATCAGAGCTTACGGATCGAAAGCTCTGCAATAATAAATTTACGTGGTGTTTCCACAAAGCTTAATATGTATATTGTATTCACCATGCAAACGTACAAGAAACTTATACTATAATTCTGTTCCAATGTTTATTTATTCGCTATTGTCCGGATATCTTCGTCTTACAGTAGTTGCGTAAGCTCTCTATTACATGCCCTTTCTCTGATCTCCGGCTCTGCCCACAACTTACATCTGTTATTTTTAATTTGGTATTTTCTTTTTCGATTCTGTCACGATGGATACTGTCAGCTCCAGCCAAATTGGAATATTGCTCACAAGTATTAACGAAAGTCTTTGTTAATTCAAAAATACTAATTTTACCATCATTAGTATTACTACCGTAACTGAGTGCCTTCAACCAAGATGTAAAGAACAAGTTTTCGAGAAGTGACCTCTACAATAGATAATAAGCAGTAATACGTTAGAAACGTCATGGCAAACGTCACGTCCATCACCATGCAAGCGAAGATCTTAAAATAGAAATCAAAAGAGTGTAAGGAAGTATAAATCGTACCCCTAGTTGGAGCACTTGGAGCATAGCAATTTTGATATGTGGGTGGGCAAACTTGATGTTAAAATGGAGTTCCTTTATATGATTTGCCAAAAAGGCTCTCAATAGACCTTTCTTATAATTCTGGCGTCAGCGCGAATAAATTAGTTTGTGACGTCAAACGCGGATAAACACTTTCTTGGTTTGCATTTTTTTCCGCTTTTGCTTTGGCTTGTTTACATCAAGGAAAACCCCGCAAATGGTAAGTTATCGATAATTCATTTATTTTTTCATGTTTGTAAGCAAGATATGATGTTTTCATTTAAATATACGACAAAATTTGTAAAATATATCCATCTTATATACCGTAAATACCACCGAACAACGAAGCCGTCATGGCTACATATACGACGACAAAAACTTGTCGCGTTAGGTTTGTTGCCGATTTTAAAAGCCCACGTCTTCGTACTCTAACATTTTTTGTGTTTTATTAAAATTCAATAGTCTAACCATCGTGTTTGTGCCGTGCCACATTGCAAATCCACTGGAAAATGCTATAATTTTGAATGTTTGATATGATTTTCTGTCTTAGGTTGAACCTCAGCAATGCAAATGTACAAAGGTCTGTTTTACATTTTAGCTTGTATGTTTGAACTCTGCTGTTGCATGGCTGTTTTCAGCTGTTTATTGGCAAGATTCAAAGATTGACAAATTTCTATCAACTTGGTACATCTAGCTGTCAAGTCCCTTATTTGTGCTTGGCTTGTGGAACAAGTTTCACAAGATGAAGTCAAGGTAGTTTCTTGTGACTGCAGTGGAAGTTGTTCACTAATATTATTGTCAATAGAAATTGAAGTGCTCGACACTGACAACTTAAACTGTGGTAAATGGCTGGAGGCACTACTTGATGATGTATTCCTTGCTGTGATTAACTTATTTGGTGGTCTCTCAATGTTGTCTTTTCTTTTGTTTATTTGTGAAAGATCCTTCCAACAATTAAAAATGGATGGGATGGCCTCTGGGTTTAATCTGGAGCGTTTGCTGAATGCATGGTATTCAATATCTTGATCCTTAAAGAGTTCTGAACACACAGTAGTGTGATCATTTACCTATCAGGAATGCAATTAAAGTAAGGACAACATAATATGTTTACTTTAATGAATTTTGGGCTACTTAAGTGAAGGTATACTTAAGTGAAGCATTTTATAGGATATTGCCACATTGCAAATCCACTGGAAAATGCAATAATTTTCATACGAAAAAGAAAATATCTTACCACAAATTTCCCGTTGACGCCAAACTCAAACGAAAGTGGCTTGTGAATATTAGGCGAGACGAAAACAGATACTTCCAGGTATGTTAGAGTTTTTTGTCACGGATATAATATGTCCAAGCATGGCTTTTGTCTTGGGCTGGATATATTTTTAGATATATATGCTGCATATTTATGTTTTTCATGAATATATTCAGATCTACCAAGTACCAAATAAAACTCAAAATAAACATTTCCTATGTGCTGGGTTTAGGCATTTTGGCCTGAATGTAACTCAATGAATATATATATATATATATATATATATATATATATATATATATATATATATATATATATATATATATATATATATATATATATATATATATATATATATATATATGTATATATATATATATATATATATATATATAGTATATATATAGTATATATATACTATATATATAATCGTGCAAAATACCTCAAAAGCTTACCACTACAGTCTGTTTCATCCAGGAGGAATCTTCAGTTGGTAGGAATCTTCAGGCTGAAGATTCCTTCTGGATTATTATTATTTAAACATATTTATACACGGTAGCCTTTCAGTTTCCTGATTTTCATCCAGACTGTAGTGGTAAGTTTTTGAGGTATTTTGATATATATATATATATATATATATATATATATATATATATATATATATATATATATATATATATATATATATATATATATATATATATATATATATATGTATATATATATAGTATATATATAGTATATATACAGACAAAAGAGGTACATTATGAATCTGGTATAAAACACTATGTACATTGTATATCCTATAAAATGCTTCACTTAAGTATACCCATTAAAGTAGAAAGTAGCCCAAAATTCATTAAAGTAAACATATTATGTTGTCCTTACTTTAATTGCATTCCTGATAGGTAAATGATCACACTACTGTGTGTTCAATCCATCCCATCCATTTTTAATTGTTGGAAGGATCTTTCACAAATAGACAAAAGAAAAGACAACATTGAGAGACCACCAAATAAGTTAATCACAGCAAGGAATACATCATCAAGTAGTGCCTCCAGCCATTTACCACAGTTTAAGTTGCCAGTGTCGAGCACTTCAATTTCTATTGACAATAATATACTTTCTATTGACAATAATATACACTCGCCTACGGCTCGTGTGTTTTTACGCTTTCCGAAAATCTCGCAACATCCCGCGTGCATGGATCACGCTATCCTGCACGGAAAACCATTCAGTAATCCTTCAATATAAACACGTACCGGTTTAGGGCATTGTCGCCATTTTATATTAGGGACTTTACGATTCGCAACGCGACTTGCTCAACAACGCAATGTAAATTTTTAGCTTTAAATCAAGCGCTTAGCATTTTGATATATTATTTCAATGATACTGAAAATAATCTTAAGCACTGCAACGTTTGACCCTAAGAATTGCGATTGTTGCTTAATTGTGGAGTTTAAATAAACAGCTCTGAAAATCACAATTGGCTTCCACGTTGCTCTAAGAAAGAGATAATCCTTAGTTTAATGTCGTGTTGAGAACGAAAACGCCGTTGAGAATTCCTCTGGGACCATAAACCACTCACAGTTTGAACAAATTTGCTTGTTTTGAAACTGCGTCGTCGAGCCGCCTCGTCGCATATCGTAAACTCTCTACTGTCAACTGAAGGACTCGCGAAACGGTAAAGTTAATTCTTTCTTGTTTCAATGACTGGCGCCTCAGTTAAGGAAGGGAATAAACATTAAAAATTTCCTGTTCTGTGTCACACATATGTTTATACGTTTACCAGCAATAACCCCTCCGGAGTTTGTTGTGTGCTTGAAAAGTTTCGTCTCATATCAAATTAAGGATATGACCAACTTCTTCAGCTATATATGATTTGGGTTTGTGTTTCGCAGACAGCAGTGAACGCGTCGTAAGCGAAACGTATCGTATTTTATTGTTTCGTAACTATAAACACTCTGGCAGCTAATGATATGGATACAATAGATTGAAAACGCTGACTTGCTACTTTTACGTTTATGACGAAGTGGAAAACGCGGCATTTAATATTTAAAACAGAGTAGCAGAAGGGCTTTAACAGATATAAAATGGGAGGCGCCGCCGAGCGATTTATACCTGTTGAACTTCATCCTGGACCTCAGCATAACCAAAGCCAACATTTAAAAAGAAAAGGTTCTTAAAATGTGCTTCAATTACCGCAAGAAGCTTGACTAGCTCAATAAAATCAGCGAACGTGGAAGCATTAACGTAACCTTCAACGATTCTAGAACTTTTATTCTAGACATTGACATGATTTTTGCGAATGACACGGGGCTTTCTAACAATGTACACAATGTTGAAATACTGCACTCAGAATATACGATACTCAGAAATGATCGAGAAGGCCATGGTGGAAGTGTCATGCTAGGTATTAGGGCGGGACTATTTAAAACTATTCATGAAATTGAGTATAACTATGATTTGGAATATTTCTGGTGCAATTTACTACAATGTCAAACTGCGAGATACCTATTTGTTCGTACTATCGTTCGCCAAACGCAGAAAGAGTTCCGCAAGGCTCAATCCTTAGGCCACTGCTGTTTCTTTTGTACAACAATAATCCCTCAAACACCTCAATACTGATAAATGTAACACGCTACATATTGCTCGAAAACACAACAAAATCAACCACACATAAAACCAATAACAGCCAACAATTTAAAAAAATATAATACAAAACATAATCCGAAGATTAGCATCTTGAAACCCAAAATATGAGTTAAGCGAGAAAATTGAGTAAGTAATATTTCGATTTTATTACAAAATCATCATCAGACTAACAGTTAGTCTGATGATGATTTTGTAATAAAATCGAAATATTACTTACTCAATTTTCTTGCTTAACTCATATTTTGGGTTTCAAGATGCTAATCTTCGGATTATGTTTTTTCAACCACACATGCAAGTTGCAAGATGCTACTCTGAAAGCTACAGATTTCGAAAGAGGCATTGGTGTCTGGACCTCTTTTACCCTCACTTGGTTCAAACACGTCCTCCATCAGTGCGCCTAAGCCAGCAAGTCACTTGTTTACATTAGGCGGTCCATGATCAAAATCAAGAACATTCGTCGGAGTACGTATTGAACCTACCGTTCGTTTGCAACATAAACTGTAGCAAACGTCTTTCAATATTGACTACCATTGTGTTATTGGCACGAGTTTCTAGCCGTATTTGTCCTTTTCAAATCACGTGACATTGTTAACTAAAGTTGCGACATTCTGCCAAACCCTCAATATTCAAGTCAACATATCCCATCGGCAAACGCTAAAGGACTAAAATTTTAGATTTCATCGTGTAAAACGGCTACTTATCAAAAATCATATCTAATAAAGGCAACTAGAGTTCGCAACATACTTCCAAGGGATCTGACTAATAATAGTTTAACTTTAAAGGAGTTTAGGAATAAGTTCTTAAACTATTATAGCTCAGCATTAAAAGTGTGCATAAAATACAATCAAGCCAGCTATCTTTTTTATGTTTGTATAATTGTCAAACATTCGAATCGCAGTAATTGGTGCAGTGTGCAAGCACAGGCATCCCAGCGCACATTACGTCATTGCATACATTATTATATAAATATCCTAAGGCTGGCAACTCTTTCACCATATTAAACTGACACAAGTTGGAATTTCGCTTCAAACAAAAAAAAATAGGCTCGCGACGCGTGCATGTATCTACGCTATACGGAGGCATCAATGTTGCCAATAGACCTTAGAATTGCTTACGTCACACAGATTTCAATATATATATATATATATATATATATATATATATATATATATATATATATATATATATATATATATATATATATATATATATATATATATATATATATATATATATATACATACAAGGTAATTTTTTCCCGCATGTTTCCCACATTGCATGGCAATTCAATGTTTAACATTGGTGTGAAGGTTGCAAAATCAAATTTTTCAATATTCATAAACTTTTTATATATAACCATTATCTAAAGGACAATTAATGGTTGAGACAATTGTTGTTGGGACAAGGTGTTTTGGTGTGTTAAATTTGTTTTGTTGGGACAGAACAAGTTACAATTTTGTAGTTGACTGTTATAATTAATAAAGGGAATTTACATTGTCTATTTTCTGTTTTGTTTAGGGGGGAGGCATTGTGATAATGTAGGACAAGCAGTAATAACCACTGCATAACTCGATCATCTTATTGTACAGGTCTTACAGAGACTGAACTTTTACTTTATTACTTCATATAATACAAGAATTTTTTCAGTTACAAAGTTTTCGACAATGTTTGTATTAAATAATAATGAATATAAACTGAAGTCCCTATTACCAGCTAAGTGAAGCTGCTACACTAGTCGACTAAGATAACTTGTTTCTCAAATATCAGAAAGAATAACACTTGATAACATTTTGCAATGTTATGGACATTATTTTATCAGCTAGAATTTGTTTTGTGAGTGGCTATTTATCGTTCTACCAGCTAAGCAGTCACTATTAACCATTAAAACTTTTACGTCTTTTCCAGATACATGAACACTTAGTGTACTTATATTATCCCCGAGCCAACGGCGCGAAGCGCCGTTCCGGGCGTAAGCCCGGGGCGAGGGTTGCTAATTTCGTATTGGGGGAGTTGAAAGTCGTTGCTCGCGGTAGTTAGGTAGTAAAAATGGTATGTCCTCACTGATCTCAACAATATGGCGGACTATCATGAATTGCTAACACTGATTGGCCAGATTTAAAATTTATTGTTGATTGATTAATCACGAATTCAAGTTATTCAACTGTCAGCAAATATTTAACTTTAGTTAGCTTTTTGCACTATAATATTTTGTATTTTTGCAAAAAGTTTTGGGAGCTTTAACAACAATTTATTGTTGTAAAAATTAAATAAAAAGCATTTATCAGGTCAACAGATATGGAGTCAAGCAAGCAGCGAAAGGAAAACGAGGAAGCAGAACGTTTAGCAAGGCGAAACGAGCGTAGACGACGACAAAGGCTCGAGGAGACTGCCGAAGAAGATTGAAGAGAGATTAATTCGGGGAAAATACAGAGAAGCGCCAACAATTGACTATGGCGTGAAATACAAGGCAAGTTTGTTGATAATGCGAACTTATACTTGTGTTTTAATGCTTTATAAAGGCCGGCGTAGCCGTACTCATCCAGTCTATTCACTGTTTAAATTTCAGTGTAAGTTTATGTTTTGTAAATGCAAGACTGTCTTCTTATTATTAATATAATTAATAGGTCGTATTTTATACCAAATTTAAGCTTACATTAGGCGTAATAACATATCGATGACAAATGTTGTGCCATTTAAAAAAATTGGCAACAAAACAAGGATTAAAAACTCAATATTTTGTCATTTTGAAAAAATATACAGAAAGAATAACAATTGCCGTGTTGCTATGACAACAACCTATCGAAGTACTTCATGTAATACCGAAAATATAGTTGCATGCTCTTTGTTAGTGGCGAGGGGTTGCTGCATGCATGTATTTCTAGTATACTTATAATCAGCTGCCGTCATAATCATTGATTGGTCATAATACAGAATTAATGTTGGAAGCCACTGCAGATAATTATTAGTTACAAAGCCTCCAAAAACGTCAACGTTTCTGTTATGTATGTTGCCTGAGTTCAAAAACCCAGGTAAATGTACAATCCAACATAAATCCATGTATGAAGTCCATTGGGAGTCATACAGCAAACCAGATCCATACAGTATAATTTGCCTTATGGTGATAAGGTTGAAAAACAGCATAGCATATCGAATCACGTAATGAATAATATTGTGTCCCAAGATAAAATCTAATATTTGCAATAATAGCTCCAGTTTTGTACACATTGTGTGGTATTAATAAGATCCATGTGATTGGTGCTGAAGTTAATTTCTTCTTGATTTACAGGTGAGTTGAAATTGAGATTGTTCATTGTTCTGGAAGCAAGGCATTATATAAAATACCAAGAACACATTATCCAATGCAACCACACATTATCCAATGCATACGGTAGTTATATTTATGTTTGCTGTTGCTGTCATCTGTAAAAAAACAATGTTTAAGACTTCAAGAAAAATAGTGGTTAAGTAGTAAAACTAAAACTTTTTCTCATAGCTAATATAATTTTCTTCAAAGGTAATCTAGAAGGTTCATGATCCCTCGTGTATGGCGTACTATTTGATTGTTCAGTCAATTTTCTCACAGAAATTCTGCAATTATGGCTACTATGGGCATGTAGTTTTAAATTTACCAGGTTGCACTTACTTCCTAAATGGTGAATCATAGCCTCATCAGGTTTTAAATGTTCAGATCTCAGAAGAGTTTGTTCTGATCTCAGAAGAGTTTGTTCTGATCTCCGAAAAGATTGTTCTGATCTCCGAAGAGATTGGTTTGATCTCCGAAGAGATTGTTTTGCCCTCCCGAGTCCCGAGAGGTTTATTTTCCCTTTTAAAAGCCGTATTCCCTATTAAACATGTTTGCGTGGCTCCGGGGATCCATACAAATCACAAATTTTACTGTTATTAACACAAGTAAAACTAGTAGAATTCATATCTAAAATACTCACCAGTCGAGGATAAATCTGGACAGAGAAAGGCAAAAAATCTACAAGCTTTCCAAGCAAAAACGACGAAAAAATATATAGGAAACTTTCCCACGCGGATGAGATATATTTTAAAAAACAGCAGAACTCAGAATACAATGACGTAATTTTATAATACATGTCGCTGATTGGCTACAAGTGAACAAAGAAAGTGAACAGAAGTGTGTGAACGGAAATGAGTGAACGGAAATGAGTGAACAACTCGATAGCATAGTATCTAGCGCTTCGCGTAGATACAAAAATGACACAATTGACTGCAAAAAAACTAGATACAAATGACCTTGAGTATCTCTTCTACATTTCTAGATAGTTTTTAGACAAAAATAAGATTCGTAAATAGTTAAAGTGCCACTGCAACGAAAAAATCTTTGATCCAATTTTAAACACAACAGAACAACATTTCCATAGCCTTAATGGCATTTTCAGTTTCTCGCAGGGTTGCCAGATCACTGCATTTTTGAGGCCAAATCGTATTAGTGTAGTCAAGTAAACAAAGAAAACAAAAGCCAAGTACAAAGAAAAACAAAGAGCATTGTTGAAGATTTGGCCTCAAAAATGCAGTGATCTGGCAACCCTGGTTTCTCGATATCTTGTTTCGTTTTAGAGATATTAAGGTTTTTTGAAACATGCAAATTAGGTGTTTCTGACGTCATCTACTCACGAATAATAAATTACATTTATCAAATTGTGAATATCTCTGTAAATAGCAGGCAGAAATTTTTCACACTTTGCATGACTATAACAATTTGCTAGCTTCACACCATTATTCCTATTGTGTTGTTGCAACATAAACGGTTTTGGAATAAAAGCTTTCAAACAGTAAAATAAATATCTTAATTTTCATTTTTCCTTCACAATGTATAATAATTTAAAATCAATATATGCGATCTAAATGTACATACAACTATTGTATTATGTGCAGTGAAGTAAATATCGTTTAATAGGAGAGAAATAAGAAATTTTTGTTTTTCAAGATACAAGACATTTGCATCCGAACGATCTCCATGACAACAACATAGTGTGAACAGTAGTGTGCGTTTACCTAATCACTACACTCGTGCAAAGTTAGAAAAGGTTCTGGCCATTACATCCAAAGACATTCATTATTTTACATATATATAATTCATTATTCGTGAGTAAATGACGTCAAGAGACATCTAATTTGCATACTTTAAAAACCTAAATATCTCGAAAACGAAACGAGATTGTGAGAAACTGAAAATACCATTTTGACTCATCTAGAAATGTTGTTCTGTTGTGTTTAAAATTGGATTAAAAATTTTTTCGTTGCAGTGGCACTTTAAATTTGTTCAATAAAAAGCGTTTTTTGATCGAAATTTTCCGTGCAGATAGGCGGGATGCAAATTGCCCTACAAACGTCACCATCAGAAAGAACTTCGCCTAAGAAAGTTCCTATCGGCTGCTATTGAATTCGTCTTTCTATCGGCGTTTCTGAGTTCTCACTAGCAGCTTAGTCGAAGCTGTTTCCGATAGTGACGTTTGTTGGGCAATGTGCAACCAGCCTATCTGCACGGAAAATTTCGATCCAAAAACGCTTTTTATTGAACAACTATTTCCGAATCTTGTATTTGTCTAAAAACTATCTAGAAATGTAAAACAGATACTCAAGGTCATTTGTAGCTATCTAGTTTTTTTGCAGTCAATTGTGTTATTTTTTTGTTTGAAGCGAAACTCTTTCGTGTGTCAGTTTATTATGGTGGTGAAAGAGTTGCCAGCTCAGGATATTTATATAATAATGTAAGCAATAACGTAACGTGCGCTGGGATGTCTCTGTCTGCATGGTGCAAGCTGTTTCGATTGCCTTGCCAGTTGTTTTTGTTCATGTTGTGTTATTGTGAATGTAATAGTGTGTTAGTTTTGTGTGTTCTAACGCCAAATCTGGTGAAGTTAATAAACTAGATTAAATTTGGATAGAATCTTTTGGAAAAATTTTTGAACGATGTTTGCTCACGTCATACGAAAATTTTTCTCGCAAGGTAACTTCAATCTACCGCGCGCTTGCTGGAGCACATTTGAAAATGTAAAAGATGTAAACGAAAAAACGTTCATTAGAATACTGGATGACCATTTTTTTAGAAAAGTGAACAATTTGGTGACTCCATTATTTAGGCGTGTCGAGAGCTGTTTTCGATTACGGTCGGGCTGAATTTGATGGATTATGCGTGCTTAATCTCGAGCAAAGAATCTCTAACGGCAATATTAACAGCGATTGGTTAGACCGGAAAAATACATTCCTTACAGCGGTAAATGAATTTCTGCCCACGAAACGTGTGAAAGGCCGAAGATCTTTTTCCTTGAAATACAATCCTTAATCAAAAAGAAAAATATCTGGCGAAAGAGAATTAAGAAGTGCGTATTTCAAAGCGAACATTTAATAAACAAACTCAAAGATCTCGCGCTAAATTAAGAATATGTACATCTAAAGAAAGTAACCCAAAACCGTTTTTAGTCCTAATTTAAAATCTAAGGTCTCAAATGTTCCAAGTTTTAATAAAAACGAACGAGACAGAAAGAATTCTTGTCGATGTTAACACGGGCATAGCGAATACCTGTAACAAATATTTTGCATCCATCTTCACGAAGGACAAGGACGGTAGTTTTGAACAAGATCTCCCACAGGACAATATTCGTATAATTGATTATGTAACCTTATCGGAGGGAAAAATCGTAGCTGTAATAAGCAACCTAGACAGCAAGAGAGCGCATGGACAGACAGGATTGTATTAATCTAATTAAACAAATAGTTTAAATTTAATTAAACAAATAGTTTAAGGGGTCGTGAAACATCCATCCGTTGTGCCCAAGAAATAATGAAGTTAGCTGAGTCCATTAAGAGCTCCGTACCAAATACCGAAATAGCTGTATCTGGCCTGATTACGCGTGCAGATGAAGTCACTTTAACACATAAAGTAAGTGAAGTTAATTCAGAACTGAAGAGACTTTGCATGCAAAAGCAACTGAAATTTATTGATCATGCTAATATTTCTTGCAATGAATTGAATAGAAGCAAAATACATCTTAATAAAGTCGGAACCAAAGTAATGGCACGCAATTTTACTAAATATATTTATGATAAATCTGATTAGGATAATGCCAAGTGGGAGTCCATAATTAGTGTAGACGAATTGGCAAGTACTAATGACGAAGAATTAATAGTAGGCGTGAGCGAGTTAAATGAGCCTGATAAGTATACAATGCCATTTCAACGTGGCCTAGTAATGGCTTGTCTAAATATAAATAGTCTTCTTGCGCATATAGACGAATTACGAATAACTATGTATAGTACTAAAATAGATATTCTATGTATTAACGAAACTAAGCTTGACTCTACGATAGGAGATCATGAGGTCTGCTTGCCAGGGTTTGAACTTGTTAGGAGAGACCGTATTGTGAATGGTAGAAATGGCGGAGGCGTTTGCATTTATATTCGGTGTAACCTAAATTTTAAAATACGCGATGATTTAATTTCGGAAATTCTTGAAAATTTGACGGTGGAAATAAAAAAACCACGATCTAAGTCAATTTTAGTGAGTACTTGGTACAGACCTCCTGATTCTCCTGTTCGTCACTTTTCTGAAATTGAGCAAATGATTGGGTCAATGGACGCAGAAAATTTGGAATACTTTCTATTGGGTGATTTAAATGTCGACTTTTTGCCGACAGCTGCGTCATCAAACAGAGGAAAATTGGCCGAAATATTTGACATTTATGGTCTAGAGCAACTGATAAATGAACCCACTCGTATTACCGCCAAATCTAGTACCCTGATTGATCTTTGCATTACTAGTGCGCCTACTAATGTCGTAACTTCGGGCGTCATGCATTTATCAATCAGTGATCATTCCTTAGTCTATATGATACGCAAATCTCAATATGTACGAGACGGCGTAAGACATATAGAGGCTAGGACAATGAAGAATTTTAATAGCGAGAATTTCCTAAGGGAGCTTGAGCAAAAGCACTGGGATAATGTTTATTGTTTCGAAGATCCGAATAAAATGTGGGAAATTTGGAAATGCATACTAATGGCAACAATTGATGAACATGCGCCATTTAGGTTAAGGCGGGTTAGTAACAGAAAATCACCTTGGATTACAAATGACCTAAGACGTCAAATATTTAATAGAGATTATTTAAAAAAGAAAGCTGTTTCAATAAATGATCCTGAAGCTTGGGGTCAATATAGGCAAGCACGTAACCAAATCAATAATGCAATTAAAAAAGCTAAGCGCGCTTATTTTACCGAGAACCTTGATTTACATAGAGGTGATATGAAAAAAACTTGGAAACTAATTAACGATCTGAGCTCAAGAAGTGCATTCAAACCTAAAAGAATATCTGAAGTTATTGTGAATGAGCAAGTAGTTACCTCACCTGCCGATATGGCTGAAGCATTTAATAACTACTTCTCGAATGTTGGCAAAAATCTTGCTGATGAAATTCCCTTGGCTCAGTATGAACCAGGCGTTTATTTAAATCCAACTGATACAAGGTTTTCTTTAAAACTACCAACTGTAGATAAAGTTTATAACCTATTGCGCACTATTGACGAAAAGAAATCTGTCGGGCTCGATAAAATACCAAACAAGCTATTAAAAATGGCTGCTAACGTGGTTGCTCCTTCCTTGACTGCTATATTTAGTGCATCTATCTGCACAGAAATATTTCCGCAGGAATGGAAGGCGAGTAGAGTGTCACCAGTTTATAAAAATGGCTCTAGAAACAACCCGAGTAACTATCGACCCATTTCTGTAATTCCCACCGTCGCAAAAATTTTTGAAAAAATTGTCTATGATCAACTGTATGAATATCTCGATTCGTACAATCTTTTAAACGCATCCCAATCTGGCTTTCGATCGTTACACAGTACCTTGACAGCATTATTAGAAGCCACTAATAGCTGGTCGGTTAACATAGACAATGGTCTAGTTAATGGTGTTGTCTTTATTGACTTAAAGAAGGCATTCGATACGATAGATCACAAAATTTTGTTACAAAAGTTAGAAAACTATGGGGTGGACCCAAATGGTCTGAAATGGTTTAAATCATACCTCACTGATCGAACCCAGAAGTGCCGAGTTAATGGCCATCTGTCGAATTCAAAACCAGTGACTTGCGGGGTTCCACAAGGGAGCATTTTGGGTCCGCTACTGTTCCTGATATATATTAATGACCTTCCAAATTGCCTTAATTATGCAATGCCAAGAATGTTTGCAGACGATACAAACGTTAGTTATGCGGCTGACTCATTGAATGAGCTCCAAAATGTCTTAAACTCTGAATTGAAAAGCCTTCATAACTGGCTGATTACAAATAGGCTAAGCCTAAATATTGCTAAAACAGAGTCTATGACAATTGGATCTAGGCAAAAGTTAAGAACTATTGATGATGTAATCACTATTAAAATTAATGAATGTGAGATAAATAGGGTCGATTCAGTTAAATCCCTCGGGGTATATATTGATAACCACCTTACTTGGACAAAACATATTGATAAAATTTCAAAGAAAATTGCTTCGGCGATTGGTGCTTTAAAGCGAATTAGACCGTATATAACGACAAATACAGCTGTCCAAGTTTACCAAGCTTTGATTCAACCCCATTTTGATTATTGCTGCTCGGTCTGGGATGGCCTTGGCGAAACACTTAGTTGTAAGATGCAAAAACTGCAGAACCGAGCGGCAAGGGTCATTATGAGGGCCAATTATGACGCAAGTGCGGGTATTCTTCTTGATGCCTTGCATTGGGACAATCTCTCCTTGCGTCGTGAAAAGCTCAAAGCTGGCCTGGTGTTGAAGACGTTAAAAGGAAATGTGCCCCTATACCTCCAAAATATGTTCTCTGTTCGTGGTATTGGTTACAATATAAGAAATTCCGAAATGCGGTTAAATTTGCCCAAGCCACGAACAAATTATTTAAAACGAAGCTTTTCCTATAGTGGGGCATTACTTTGGAATAGTCTACCCCAAGATATAAGAAAGCTACAATCATTTGCTCAATTTAGAAAAGCAATAGCGGAATATTACAGTAACTAATAATTTACTCCCACACGGCAATCTTGGAAACCAGTTCATGGTATTCATATTTATATATATATATATATATTCTCATTCTTCTTTAATATATAGTTTAACTTACCATTTGTAAACTGAAGATTTTTACCGTGTTTAAATAAAATTGTATTGTATTGTATTGTATTGTATACTGAAGCAGACAGCTGTATACAGATCGCGCCGTCACTTCCAGCTCTTGTCAGCAAGTCCTTAAAGCCCGTTTACACCTGCAATTTTTGCAGCGATTTTAAGTGCGATTTATTTTGCTGACGTGATCGCAAGATATAATCGCCAATGTAAACACTCTACAATTTCAGTGCAATCTAAGTGCAAATTTCAGTGCAAGAAGGTGCGATATTTTCGATCTTGCTCGAAATTTATCGCACCTCACTGCAATTTTTGCAATAAAATTAGACAAAAAGAATTGTTCCACTCTTGCATGGTTGTTTTTTGGCGTGCAAAAATGGCGAAAAAAAAACAAAACAGACGCCGGAATTTAAAAACGCATGCTGGACAGTCGAGAGAAAGTTACAAACAGAGCTTCAAAGCTCGTTCACTGATAAGAAGCATTAAAATGTAGCTTTTAAATTTGATTATTTGTAAACATTGTACAACTTATAGATATGTAAACGCTTATATTTCAAAGTCAGTTCGTTTTTCAGTTTTAGATCTCTGCTATAATTTGCTATACTATAGCTTGTTTATAGCGGAACAACTTGTGAGAAAATCTCCTGTAATTTCATTTTTGTTTCTTAACATTATTGAAACCATTTTTTGATTTCTTCTTTTACTATTGAGATACAGATATAAAAGCTAAGACAAGGAACTTACGAACGCAATACGGCAAAAAAGTGAGAGCTTCTGTAGCGAGTGGTTACGAGCCAGAATGGCAATTTTATGGCTCCTTGCATTTTCTGCGAGACAGTATTTCAACGGTGGAAATCACACCAACGTCGGGCGTTCCAGAAGTCACAGTCGTTGCATCCGAGCTAGCATCAAACTAAGTTTCATTAGCACCGAGTGGATATATAAACAATAAATGTATGATTAACGACCTGGGTGAATTGAAAGATGAAGAAGACGAGACATCTATATCAAGGCCATTCGACATCTTAACTGACGCAGTCGCAAAACTAGTCAAAACGATCCTTGCAAGTCGGCAAAGTCAAAAGCGAAAGTGCGACAAAAAATGGCGAGTACTGTTTTGCAAAAATCCTTGACGGTACTGGACAAGCTCGCGACTGAACAAAAAGCGCACCGAGGAACTTGATGCCCATGAGACGTTTAGTATGCACGTTGCATACTCGTTGAGACAAATCGAAGACCGGCGTACTAAAGAACTGGTGAAGCTAAAGATTCAGCAGCTTTTCTTTAATACGGAGTTTAACGGACAGGATCAAATGCCATCATGTTCGTGGATTCATTCTGGGTTCTTCCACGCAGCGCCAGTTGAGCAGTAGGCCACATGGCTGAGCAATCAAGGGAAAACCTGCCAAATAGTGAGGGCTCGCCCAGCAAATCACCCACAAATGAACGTGGTACAACATCAACATGTGGTACAACATGGACAGACATGTTCTCGTTGTTATTGCAAGAAATGAAGAGTATAAACTCCGATATTTTGGCACTACAAGATGCCTTTTTCGACAAGTTAAATACTATAAAATAGCTAGAGGCCATGTGTATGATGTTAACGATCCACGAAGATGCAAATCTGTATGTTTGTCTTGTAAACATGTCTCGTAACCTGTCATTTAAAAATACGTGTTGTTTTATAGTTTTATGTACCGATTTGAAAATCTATGTTTGTCTGTAACTTGTCTTGTCACCTGTTTTATCAATCTGTAGCTTTAGTGTATACATTTGTCCTTTACAAATGCTGTAATTGGCAAAAGCTGTTGCGTGTATAGCTTGCCATGTAGATTCTATTATTTGATATTAATTGTATTTGTGTTGTATGCTATTTGAATTGGCAAGAACATATAAATAATAAATAATTTTAATTTTAATTTTACAAGCTTTGTCACAATACTAAGAAAACATTACAAATTGTGACAGGGAATCACAACAGCTTTTGGCCAATTACTGTGATCCCAAAATAACAAACATACAATTTACAAATTTTAAATAAGAACTGGATGTTGCAGAAACAACATCCATTGCACACATACAAACACGCATACATTACATTACATTACACACATACATACAAACACACTACAATTAATTTAGAAACAGCACGTAATAGGTTTGGTCAGGTCCCTTGCCTGGTTACATTTAAGACAAATTGTTGTCCAAGATCGAGGATCATCAACGTTTTAGTTCAATTCTAATGCAGTATGGTAATATGCCCACGATTTGCTATTGGCAAAAGTAAAGTCGTACGATGTAGGCAATTCCGCCATGGACTTAATTTGGTCTTACTTGCATCGTCGAAAACAAAGGGTGAAGTGCCATAATGCCTTTTCTGATTGGCTTCCTGTCTAATGTCATGTACCTCAAGCGAGTTTACTTGGGCCGTTGTTGTTTTAATATATACATGAACGATATAGACTCATTGGTAACAGGAGAGTATGTTATCCAATACATCTGGCGCCGGAAGTAATTAGCATTTAAAATGGCAACGGGTGATGACGCTAACAAACGAGCATGTGTTGTGAATAGCGTGAAGCAAGGTAAGTTTTATAGTGCTTGGCGATAACGTTATCGCCAACGTTATATGGTAACGTTATTGACAACGTTGTCGTTAAAGTTATCGGTAACGTTATCGGGTAAGATAGGAAACACACATTGTTGAGTCAAGAGGGACATAAGCGCGGGACTATATTACGAGACACATTTTTGCGTCCATGTGTCTCTTACGTCAATTGGCTAAATGTTTGGCAATGTCGGCAACTTTTCTTTGAGGGACGCAAGGACGTCGGGACATTATTGCGGGACATTTTTATGTGCCCCGCTAAAAGGGAAACTCAGATGGGACACCTTTTCGCGTCCCTGTGTCAATTAGCTAATTGACTTGCGTCAATTAGCTAATTGTTTTGCAAAGTCGGCAGCTTTTCCTTGAGAGACGCAAGGACTTCGGGACTTTATTGCGGGACTCTTTTTGAACGTCCCGACGTCTTTTGCGTTCCTTTTTATCAAATCACATCGTTACTCTTACTGGACTATTTAATCACATCATAAGCACTTTATTGCAGGACATTTTCAGGCGTCTTCATGTTCTTTGCGCCACTTTCTTGAATTTACCTGGACAAATTTTGAGCAATGTCAAGAACATTTTTCTTACAGGGACACATGTTTGGAAGAGACTTCCTCATGCGGGACACTTTTAACAGGGTGCAGTTAGTCCTCAGACGCAGTTCGTAGCATGCCACGAATGCGTAAAGATTGTCCCATTTGCGGAAAAAGGTATCTGGTGAAGTTATCGAATCATTTAGCAGACATTCATCAAATCTTGGCAGTACAAAGGAAAGATTATCTTTCTGCAGCAAAATATCCAGCAAAACCAAAAGACATGTCGAGCCGAAAAAAAATGCGAAATGAGTCCGACGATGAAATGTCAACAGTTTTGAACAAAGATATTTTCAGTTCATTGGACGATGACAAAAGTTCCGAAGAGACTGACGACTCTGACGAGGAGGCCGATCCCTGGAGAGCATTAATAGACGAAGCAACAGCGGAACTTCATACAAAGTACCATGAACTTGTGCAAAGTTTTGAAAATGAAGGATTCAGTGAAATTGACGCCAAGAAACAAGCCTTTGCGGCTATTTTACCAGAGCTTCGAAAGGAATTGGGGAATGTTTAGGTAGATCGCCTGCAATGGATGTCGGAACTGAAAAGGGACCCTGTACATAGAAAAATAATGAAAACCAGAGACCCATTCGTTGCCGAAGATGAGTTTGATCCTGATGAAGCTTTGGTTGCCTCCGTTAAAAAGAGAAAATTTCTATTGGAACGTATGTTAGAAAACAGACAACACTTCCCCGACGATGATGATGATGAAGACAACGCTTGCGTTCCTTGTGGATTGAGAATTGAATTACATTATCGTTAATACTACGTATGTTTAAATATAACAGTTGAAGCAGACGTATTTTTTGATCAGTGTTTGAGTTCAATTACCGCCCTCTGCACCAGTTCCCTCGTGCTGGACGCCAAATTCAGGCAAACCACTGGTTATAACGGGACAACTCCAAACTACCCGGTAAATCGTTTATATAGATTAAAAATAAAAGTGGACCAAGAATCGAGCCTTGAGGAACTCCACACGTAACTGTTTTTGAACAGGGTAATATACTAAGTTCTGTCTGTTAGACTGAATTTCCTAAAAGATTCAACACTAGTGATCCCATGCCATACGTTTCAAGTTTCTTTAATAGAATATCGTGATTTATCGAATCAAAAGTTTTTTGTAAGTCTAAGAAAACTGCAATATTAATTTTACCACGGTCCATATTTATAAACCACTCATTTGTGCTATCTAAAAGGGTTGATGCAGTGGAGTGAAACTGTCTAAAGCCAAATATTGACGATCAGATAGCAAATTGTTTGAAACAAAATAATCATATAACAGTTCATATAGTAATTTTTCGAAGACTATACTAATAGCAGATAAAATAGAAACAGGGCGATAATTATTAAATAAGTTTCGTGGACCACTTTTATGTAAGGAAATTACTCTTGCTACTTTCCAACCAAAAGGAACTGTAAATTGCTGTATTGAAAATTTTAGTTAAAGAATCAGCAATTACTGGAGCCGCAATACGAATTATTTTGGCTGGAGTTTAATCGATTGCAGTGAAGCAATTATTGAAGGACTCGGCTAATTCATTTGAGCAAGTGATTTGATCGCTTTGTCCCGTAATATAGTCCCGCGCTTAACTTACCCGATAACGTTAATGATAACGTCAGCGATAACGTTACCATATAACGTTACACGGGGCGAAAAATGTAATTTGCCAAGAATTTGCGCATGAGACAAACCCGTGCGCAAAAATAGTGACTAAATTTGCCGGCGAGTTTGACCACATGCGTTTTCTAAGTTTGCAACACTTAAATTTGCTAGAAATCTGCGTACAGGTTTGCATCTAGGCAAACGTCTAAGCAACTTTGCAGATATAATGCCCGCGGGCAAACCGGTGGCAAAGTTTGCCAGACAAAAAATAGTTTGCCTCAAATTTTTTGACCGGTTTGATTGCAAAGCTGCTTGCAAATTTGCATCGTGTTGCAAATATGGACTTCTCAGGTTTTGCGGTCAACCACAATTACGCTTATATCGGAATTTTAGTTGCGTGCTAATATCTAAATAGATTACTTAGTTGTTTGGGAAACATTCAACAAATTATTATGGCAAGTCTTTTCAGAAAAAAATGCGGCAATGACTCGCGATCAATATCAGTGGCCTGTTGATTAATAAAATATTTTATTATATGAGTATAGAGATTTACGTGTACTATTCGGCTGAAATGAAACTCGTATTTCACTGCATACTGTATTTTTCACATGTGAAAAAAGTCGTATGAGCGTTTTGATTGGTTGTGCGATATTTTTTCACATGTGAAAAAGGTCGTATGAGCGTTTTGATTGGCTGCCCAAAAAATTCAACACCTGTTCGCAGGCTAATGTAAACATGGAGTCCGATTTTGTCAACTTACTGAGGAGAGAGCGAGATTTATGATATTTTGTCTGCAAAAAATCTCTAAAGATCATGAAGAAATACATTTGTGGTTTCATTAACATGAAATAAACCTCATGGTTGTATTTTCTGCACGAAAACAAATCGTTAAATGGTAAGAAATTTTGTTTTTATATTTCGCTTGTATTTTGTTGTCTGTCAGTATATCAAATATTTGGTATCTCTATACTCATCTTTACACTCATATAATAAACAATTTACTTCATGGTTGGTTCGTTTGTCCGATTTTTATTATTCACTCGTTGTGAAGGATTGCTAAACTCACTCGTTCGCTGCGCTCACTCGTTCGTTTAACGATCTTTCACAACTCGTGAATAAAAATCGTACGCTCTCACCAACCATGAAGTAATCTCTGTATCGTAACGACTAACGTATATAATATCGTGCGACTATCAACATATATATCACAATGATCCTTTTACAACGACCATTTGGCAATGGTTATTAATTCAGCCTATATTAGAGTTTCTTGTGTCAATGATTCATTTAATTTTTACTTTTGGTAAAGTAACTTTTCAACTATTAAGCCGTGGGAAAATTGGCAAAAGTATTCCTCAAGCAAAAACAAGTTTGCTGTAGATTTCGGTACAGGTTTGCGTATGCAAAATTCAGTTGCAAAGCTAGTTGCAAATTTGCAACGAGTTTGCTGATGTGGATTTCTGCAATCACAATCAAATAAATTTACCATATGCAGAAAGGGTTGATTTAAAGCTTAAGATATCAAAATAAGTTTTTGATCGAATAAACATATTGAGACTTAAAACGAGAATATCATCGTTAACGTGTCGTCATTCGCATTGCAGTTATACAGCTTCTCGTAAAGAGTTTTTGCCGTTGTGGAATTAAACAATCACTACACCTCCGAAACTCTTAACAATTATTTGTTGACTTAAACACGACTTTGATTTCAAAACGCCACATTTCTCGCATCTAATCCTAAGCCTCAACAGCGAAACAGGCAAAGTGTAAACCTAGGCCTAGCTTTATAAATTTTGCCTAAACACCAAACACTACCACTCGTCGAATGCTGGCCTAACACTACCACTCGTCAAGCGTTGTTCAGTTTCTATAGTGCTTTTATATACGAAGTGTTTGCAACTTATGTCCGTCAATTAAATAGTCAATGAGATAGTCGAACATGGCTAAGGTATAGGTACATAGGTGTCCATAATCTAAATGTATAGGAAAAGCTTGTAATTACATAATAAAGCTTCCAAGCAATAATGGTCTTTAAATAACGTTAACATATTTTTGCACTTCCTAGGCAAAAATATAGACATCGATCTGAATGCTAAAGCTTGCCTGTAATTTTTACAGCCAATGCAAAGCACAACGGCTATCATCAGGGAAAATCGACCTACTGTACCTATTTTTTAGTTGTGTAGCAGTGGCGAAGGCAGCCCAAAATGTTGTTATGCTATGCGAATATTATTTTAATGCTCCATATTGAAAGACCGTGAATAAATGAATACATCTACAAATTAAACTAATATTTTGTTGAACCTGGAACTTTTAAAGCAAATTTAAAAAAAAATCAACTTTTGACGTATGCAAAATAAATGGAAAACATTCCGCGAGCTTTTGGCGCGAAAGTTGACCAATCAAATTGCTCCTTTTGATATTGAATTTCGGACTGATAAGGGAATGTTTTTGAGACGAGATCCAAGAGTTCTTGCTAAAAAAGTTGGGAAAATGCATAAACTGGTGGCTGAAAATTAATACGCGGTACAATGAAACACACTTGCATCGTTCTGGAATGATATTAAAAGAATTTGCCCAAAAAAAGTATAAAAAAGTCAATGTTTTGTGTGCAAAAGATCAGCCAGCATTCAAAAGGGCTTCCGTACATTATAGTAAAGCATCGCTTTGTTTCGAATCAAGCCAAGGACTTGAGGAAAAATATCAAATGCTTTAAATGGAAGGTTAGTACCCTTTTTTTCTTTAAGGTCTATTTTATGACTATGATAGTTTTGTTAGCGTCTTTTTCAGGCTCTGAATCCATTACAAAACAGCTGGCATTTGAAATTATTTAAGACTGTAAATTCATTATCTTTATCTCGTTAACCGCAGCGTTTTTGATTTTTATATTAACAAGCGTAGCTACTATTTTTCACGAAACTCATGAACACTTTTAAGCCTTACAACTGAATTAACTCCGAGGTATTTTGTTAACTTTACTTGTTTTGTTTCCTCCAGGATGCTTGATGCTTAAAATTGTATACGGTACCATCATTAACATCTTCAAATATCGCGTAAGTAAAACAATGGAATGTTAAATTTACGTCTTTTATATATATTAGGTTCTCAAGTTGAATTTGGTTCAGTGTTACTTCAGTGTCTAAGTGTGAAAGTTTTGAGAGGAAAATATTTTGTGAACTGCAAATATTGTAGTTAGTGCTTGGATAATGCATACCATAACCACTGGAAGGAAGCTTAAATTATTACAGTTGACAAGGTTTATGGCAGCAACTAGCTTTAGCCATTAACCTTGTGAATTTACAACTAAAAGCAAATTTGAAATGCAAAAAATTATTAAATAATTTTAGTGAGCAAGAGGTCAAGCTTATTGATGTTTAGGAAGTTCACTAATCAGCAATGTCAACTTATACACTACCTACTAGTACTGATTAACAGGTTATACTGATAAGTTGACATTGATGGTTGATCACTTCTTCCCAAATTATTGAAGACAACTTATAACTCTTCTGATAAAAGGTCACCAGTATTTTTCGTTTTGTCTGTGCACTTGTTAGCTGATTTTAATTTTTTGGGGAGTGTGTGTGTGCGGGGGGGGGGGGGGTTAATGCTACTTAACTGCATGGTTCCCATGATAGATTCATGAAATTGTAAACAACAACATTTAGGTGACTGACAGCATTTGGTGATTATTTAACAAAATTTAAGTTGACAATGGAACATATCTTTTAGAAAATCACATCTTCCAGCAGCCAGCTCAATACCATGAAAGCCGAAACACAAATTTTTGGCCATAATTTTCCCACTGAATGATTAATGTAACAACTCGAATTTTACATGGTGAAAACGGATTCAATTAAACAACGGCTATATAAGGCATTTTGTTGTATCCAAACGAAAACATAACGCTGGGCATGAGAAGTCCTCAAAACTTTGCCAATGACAGTTTCTTGTATGACATTCTACCTTTTGCTTTGTAGAATTAGAAGAATCTTGGACATTTGATAAATATGGTAATCCATTTTTTACACTGAAAAATTAAATGATCATAACAGTCAGCAACAATGTGCCAATTAACAGTTTGGTGATTTCAGTTCTACCATGACCAGCAATGCGAGGAAATGCCACATGGTAAAAAAACTTTTTCTTGGAAAATTGCAACTACGAGGTTGACAAAACTGTTATTTTCAATGATGATTCAACAAGCTTTAATATTGGAGAAACTACCATGATACATGCACAGTAATATGTGTAATAAGATGAACCTAAAAGACTTACAGGTTGCATGCCCATGTCGTACAATATGTAAATACGAAATGCTGCTAGGTTTGAAAATTCCAGAAAGTTTTTCATTAGATTGAATCAGCTTTTCTGCAGTGCTAGACTGAATAAAGATTACCATACCTATCTCTTTAAAGAGCAGAGGGTAAATCAAAGAGTGCATTTTGCATAATGTTGTATATTGTATTGTATCCAAAAGCTTAGAAAAGTGCAATTGAAACAATAGATTATGAGTTGACTTATCTCAATTATCTATTGCTTGAATTGCATTTGACGCTGCAGAAATTTTACGACTAAATCAGACCTTAAAACTAAGCTTTCTTGGGCCTGCTTCATACTTTTGTTGAGGTCTTTATGACTATGTTAATCTGAGTGTGTTAATCTTTGCGATGGTTTAAAATGCGCGTTTTTAATTATCGCAAAAAAGCATTGGTTCTTTTGTAATATTATGTAAATAAACAGGTTTTTCGTCACTGATCTTTTAGTTTTATATTTGACCACGATACATGCATTTGTATTGTCTAAATTTTTGCCCTTTTGGTTGGCTACACAGCTGTAATGTCAAAAAACAGGTACTGTTGGTATTGTTGAAATCACCTAAAAAATACAGGAACGTTGACCTTTCGAGTCTTCCCTTGGAGTTAGTAAAACCTGTGCTCAAAACTTACTAGTTTTCAGGTGGTTTTTAAAATACCTGGAGTTTGTTGGCCGGTCTCCCTTGACCAGGTTTCTGGGCGAAAGAGCAAACTACGACAAAGTTATGAAGGGCAATTATCAGACGCAGAAAACGCTTATTGATATGCATCGCCTAGAGATTAGGCCATGTATAGCTGTTTGTATAGCAGTTTTTGTCTATGGATACCGTGTATTGTTTCATTGCACATGGTTATAATGGTAGCATACAAATGGTAACATTAAAATTTATAGCGAAAAGTTGGAATGCGCGATCGCGTAACCGTGAGTGAACCCTATAAGAAACACTAAGTTTGCATAGAGTTTACCTATGAGGCTAGTCTGCAGAAAACCAGTTTTTGGTTTGCGCACGAGTTTAATCGATACGAAAATCACCTAGCAAACTATACGTTTGCGTATGAATTTACCCACACGGCAATCGTGTCTCAAAATTTAGGTTTGCGTACATGTTTACCCGCGAGGCAAACCTGGCGCAAATTACCCGCGGTTTGCAGACCTGTTTACGCGTGAGCAAATTTTAGGCCAAAACTTTCATTTTGCCAAGGTTTGCAAGCAGGTTTGCACTATTCACTTCGCGGCCATCGACCGGTAGTCGAACTGGTTTGCTCGAACGGCAAATTAATGTTTTTCATACCCGGCAAAATTAGCAAATTCTGGCAAATTTCAACTTTGTAAAGTGATTTTCTTTAATTTTGCTTGCGTTGCAAACCGAACATTAGCGATAACGTTATTGCCAAGCACTATAAAACTCACCTCGCTTCACACCATTCACAACACATGCTCTGTTAAGTATAAACGTAACATGCTCGCCTGATGATGTCATCATCCTACGCCATTTTAAATACTAATTATTTCTGGCGCCAGATGTGTAAGATATATAGGTTTTGCGATAACTATATATAGGTTTTGCGATAACTGTTTAAGGGTCAATGCCGGTAATACGAAAGCTATAGTAATGGGAAAAAGGACAATGATTACATTTAGTAAAAGTAGGTGACACCTCCATTCAAATTGCAATGGTTATAAAGATACTAGGGGTTACTCCAGATATTGGAAAAGGTTTTAATTGGAAACTGGAGTCTGGCAACCATTATGAATAAAGAAGCTTTACTGCAAATGCAAAAAGACTATGCCATAAATAGATTTGTGAATGACAGTGAAATAGGCTAAATGGCTAAAACGTTTTGTATTCATATCTTCCGACCAATTGAATTTTCATGCAAATTGGAAGCGAGATCTCGTTTAGTATAGGGCTGATTATCTTCGTATGTAAACGCGAACATCTTAATATTAATGTCAAATAGCACGGGGCCGCTGCCAAGTAGGGTCATTCCTCCATGTAGAGCTAATTCTTTGGCCTATGTCTCAGAGAATAAATATGGCACTTAATTTGGATCGTTGGCCTTACTACCACTGGGTAATGGTTAAAGTCACATATTAATGAAGCATGTGTGTAATGTGTGTAATGTGTATAATGTGTATAATTGTGTAAGTACTGATCAATTATTGAAATACCTAATTTTATTACAGGATATGGAGTCTGTCGATGCTGTGATTGCCTCGCAAGTACAGCCTGCGATTGTCGTAGCTGAAGATTTTTATGTCTCCGATTTAATGTATGTCGTGGCTGAAAGGAACATTTTATATAAAGTAAATTAAAAGAAAGTAACAGATGCCCTGCTTGTTCTGTTGGCTACATATTATATATATAATATAGAATATCAAGCTGGAAAGAATGCTTGTTTCTTGGACATGACACTTATGGGCATTGTGCCAGTTAAATGCCCAGCTACAGTCAAAAGTATGGTGGGAATTGTGTCAAATATGTAAAGACATTGTATATAATTATTATAAATTAGGTGCACGTAAATCAGATGTATATATGTATTTATGACTTCATTTTTAATAATAGAAAAAGATGCATTTTAATTGTGGCTCCATATCTGTGGTGACTAGTTTATAGTAATAAGGCAAAAAAAGTTACAGGGTCAAAACAGTCCTTTAGATAGGTCCAAAACAGACTTAAAAATAATATGAATTTGGCCCTATTATAAGTGGGCCAAAAACAGCACCATTAAAAAGGGGCCATTTCAGGGTCACATTTTGGCCCCTCCTTTGGGGCTGATTTGGCTCTAATTTATAAGGGCTGAATTTGGCTATATTTAAAGGGGGCCAAAACAGTACCATTAAAAAGGGGCCGTCTCAGGATCACAATTTTGGCCCCATTTTGAGGGCCAAAATGGCCCCTTTAAATTTACTGTGCAGCTGCATGCCAAACATCGCTGCCATTATATCTGTAACCGACATTGAGATCTCGCGTGGAATTATTCCACGTGTTTTCGCGTGTAAAGTTGTTGATTGTTTGCAGTCGAAAGGGAATCGTATAAAAATCAAAATTGTCGAAGTTAATCACATTTACCAGGGGAATTTATGTCAAAATAAGACTGAATCAAGGAAAGAATAAAAGTACGATATTTTTACTCATATAATATCTTTACACAACAAGCGCCTGCTCACCGAAACCCAACTCAACACAACCTCCGTGGACAACTGCAACTGCCGTAACAAACACACCTGTCTACTGCTTGGGAACAGTAGCGGCGCCAGCGCGATAAGTGAGGGGGACATATTCATGTATTCGTGTTCTGCACAATTAATTTCTTTTGAAGTCGATTCGATTTCAAAAGAAATTAATTGTGCAGAACACGAATATATGAATATGTCCCCTTCACTTATCGTGGCGCCGCTACCGCCTGGGAAGTGCCAAACCAAGGGAGTTGTTTATCAAGCAACGGTAAAAAGAGATGATGACTAGCAAGAGCAAACGTATGTGGGTATGACCGAAGGTTAGTGCAGGTAATTCGTATGTAATCCTTATATTTAAGTTAGTCATTGGACAACTTTATCTGAAGAGTACCACACACACTATTCATGTGGCACGAAACTGAACAGTAACAAAATGCCCGTTCACAACTGTTGAGTTTTTGAATTTTAAAAGATATTTAACAGTTATTCTACGAACTCGAGTCGTACATGAGCTGTTTTTTTTGTGCTCTGAATTACTATCTTTTTAAAATTAATTGTGTAGCATCTCCGGCTTGTATTTGTGGATTCAGTTATGAATCCGTTACTCCATTGCCAGAAATGAGGGACATGCGCCTGCTTTGTACAGCGGATTTCTGCGTGAAAATTGGATACCGCGCGCTTTTTATCCAGCGGCTTTTAGTCTAGTAATAAAGAACAATATGGCTTTTAGCTCGAAGAGATCACGAGAAAATGTTGATTACAGACAATTGCATTATTTTAGAGTTTAGGTATAGGTAATTAGAACCATATTGCTGTTATATAAGGTCTTTCACAATAACAGTCCCTATACAAGGTTAAGGGGTTAGGCAAAAAAATCTTTTGCTTAAATTTATTTAAATCAAATAGATTTAGAATATCACACATCTAGTTTGCATAGCTTTGCATATATGTAAAATAGCCTTTTAAATATTTGAGTTTTGGCGCTTTTCGCGCGAAGATACAAGGAATTATAGGGATAGTTTATAGTAACTAGGCTACCTACAGCATGAATCTTCCTCTAGATACACAATTCTTCCTACCTATCCTAACAGTAGAAGGCCTGGTTTCTGAGCCTCTTGGGTCGGCGTTAGATCATGGTGGACATATGCACATATTTGCGCCTGGTATACATGTCGGTCAGCGGTACTTCCGCAATGAAATTATCATTTGATACCGCGGGAGATTCCTTTTTTGCGGGAAATATTTCCAAGATGGCTTCTCTAAATCAATTAAATGTAGAAAGCACGGAGATAGAAAGCGATGGTGGGCAGCGTATTGTTTGCTCTTCACAAAAAGAAATGCTTGATAAATTTGAGGAATATAAAAGGGAGACACAAAGTGGATGGAGATGTGTTAATTCTAATAATCTCTTTGGTGGGTACCTCATTTAAATAGTATTCAATATTCATATATGTAAATAACTAGATCGTAAAAATAAACATTATACATGCAATCATATATTATGCTCGTTAGTTATTTGCCGATATCATAAACATTAAATTTCATCATATGTTTGCGTGTATATATACGCAAATTCTTGCGATGTATTTGTTAACATTAAGATAGTCTTGCAAGTTGAAATTTTAAATATGCTTAGTAATTGCCTAATATATATAATCATGTAAAAATTTTGAACAACTGTTGCTGACCTGGTAACAGATTTCCAGAAGGGTGACATTGTGTACATGTTTTGAAGTTTGGAATATAACTGTATTGTTTGGCAAGATATAAGTTTTATTTGTTAAAAAAATGAATTTATTTGTATTCTTAACTATTATTTTACAAGATAAAACTGCTGAAGAAGTTATTGAATTAAAAAAAGGAACAAGAGTACAATGGAGCATGGTAGCATCAGAGGGTATTTCATTTCCATTTGATGGTGTGCCTTTTATTTGTGTTGGAGCAGCCAACTACCAGTGTCACCAGGGAGATGATATTGATAAAAAGGCAAAAATAAGGAGACAACAGCAACAAAAAGAAAAGGAGGTAGACTATTTACTGTAATAACTATATCATTGTGTGCTATCAATGCAGTTTGGCACCAGGTGAAATTGTTTCTGGTTTTTATTTCAAGATGCATGACCATACATCTAGAAAAAGACGAAAGCATTTTCAGCCAACTAAGAAGCTTGGATGCCCAAGTAAATTGATTATTTCTAGAGTTATAAAATTTCCAGAATACAAGGTATGTGCAATGTGTAGCATTTACAGTGTTGATATAATATTTGTAGTACAGTACATATATTTTTTATCAGAATTGTCAAGTACTCCATTGGTACTTCCCTCTCTCACAATTTTTGTGAGGCACTAATTTTGTTTAGTTATTATATAGGTCACAGTGACACCAAGTGGAGCAAAGCCACAACGAAAAATGAGAGAAGCATCCATTTCTTTGAAGTCAGATTTGCAAGCAGGGAAGCAGTTGAAGTTTGTTGATGTATTTGTATTGAAGGTTCCCGATGTGGCTAGTCACAGATTCCATTTAACAGAAGGCGAGGTACATGTGGAAAAAGACACCATTGTTATTATGGTTGTGAGCAATCAAAAGGTCATGGTGCCAAAATATGTTAAAAAAATGAAAAGTATAAATATTTTATGAAATATGTATAATGATTTAAAAAATTTTAGGGAGCAAGCTTGCGTGAACAATTAGATCCACGTGTTGTTGAGAAAATCAGGCAAATGGAAGTTATCGGTGTACGTAGTACAGCAGAAGTGCGTCGTCATCTCAAAACATTTATCAAAACAGAGTTGTTCCATGGAGAAGAACCTCCACCTGAGTTTAGCAGGCGTTACTATCCAACAGACAATGACATTCGTAACATTTTGTATGCGTCCCGAATGGGATCTCGCCAAGCACCAGATGATCAAACAAACCTCGACCTAAAATGCAAAGAATGGAAGGAAGAAAATCCAAATAATTTTATTTTTTATAGGGTAATTACATAACCAAACTATACAACAATAAAGCATTGTTCAAAGAAATTTGATAATTTCACAGATAGTAATAAATTAATAACACGCAATTTTGTTTCAGCCATCAACAGCAGAAGATGACTCCAAAACGAAGTTCCTATTTATATATCAATCTAACTGGATGAAACGTACGTCTCCTGTTGTGCTTAATGGATGCTACATACAGAACTTGCAGGTGCAGTACCATCAAGACCAAATAATGTCCCTCTGAAAAGTAATATTGTCAGGTATTAAACAGGGTACAAGAAAGTTAATATAAAAGTGCAAAATCACTTCAATGACATTGGCTGGTTATACAATGCAGTATTATGTAAACCATGGTTTGCGATAAAATGTTACAGCACTTTTAAATACGTTCCATAGTAAGAGAACGTTTTTGTCAAAGAATTGTGTGCCAAGTGTCTTTAGTGGACAATGATACCTGATTGTAAAACGCCTTTATTTAGTGGTGCTTTTTTACTGTAACCCGTAATTACTTGTTTGATGTTTTGATTATAGATACGCATTGCCACTATTCTTTTTGTGTGTTCGCTCCAATGTCGGCTATATTGTTGTTGCTGTTTTTATTCCGGAAAATGAAGATGCTGGCTCTATTTCAGAAGTTCTAAAAATCATTAGAGAAGAAAATTCCCGGTGGAATCCCAGAAATATGATGGTGGACTTCTCACTGGCTGAAATCGCGGCAATTAACGAATGTTTTCCAAGTAAGTACAGCATAAGCAATGGGTAACTAATGATAGTACTCCCAAAATGAGTATCTCCAAAATTAGATTTGTGTGGTGGTTGTACACTTTGTCTTATTTACTGTGATCTTCGTCCAAAATTTTCTGTACAAGATCTTTCTTAATCAATTTACAGGAACACATGTACATGGCTGTGATTTTCACCGTGAGAAAGCCTGGAATGAGTGGGTATCCAAAGGCACCA
The DNA here is from genome assembly GCA_963855995.1 of Muricea muricata. NCBI lineage: Eukaryota > Metazoa > Cnidaria > Anthozoa > Malacalcyonacea > Plexauridae > Muricea > Muricea muricata. The sequence continues at coordinate 48,522,093 of OY979717.1, forward strand.
ATGGTGTTAGTGAAAACAGAGCAGAAGTACTGCTATATCTTCGCAACATCGCCAAAAGTGCTAATGAAGATGCTCTTAAGCCAATTTATAATACCAAAATTATAAATTAAAGTTAACGGAGCAATGCGAATAATTGCAGGGAAGTCCCTCAAATATTTTTCACGCAGTCATATTGGCTGTGCTAAGTTTTCATGTTTCTGTTAGGTGTGATTTGAATCTTTCACGCATGGATCAAAGGTTATCGCTGTTTAACATCAGCTCAATAATCATGCTCTATGCATGCTGTGGGCACGTACACATCATGCCAGGTTGTCTTAAATAACCAATGAGAATTCTGAATAATACGGCCGAGATCTGATCGGCCAATAAAAACCGTCCGTTTGTAAGGATAACAATGCATGGTCGCTAGTCATATCTTTAATTTGTGTAAAAGCTCTCAAAGAGATAGGAGCTGCTACAATAATTTCGAATTTCAACGCAAATTGTTATTCATCGAAATGCCTCCTGTTCGTCGTAAAAGCGCCAAAGGAATTTCTAACCGCAATAATCGATCTCGATCAACGGCAGCCAATAGTGATACGGAGAGTTTACGACGCCAATATACTGAGAGAGGACTACCTAACCATGGACAAAAGAATGCTTTAATTTTTTGGCTACAACAGCACGCAACCACTTCGTCTTCGAGGCCAAAGGTAGATGCCGCAGGGAATGCAAATTTGCCGTCTACGTCGACATTTCCTTAACGTGACAACCCACAATCTTCGTTATTTACCGAAGACCACTTGGCGCATATAAGATATGATCAATTGTTTCTCGTAGTGTGGAAGAATCGGTAGCCGTTATAGCAACCAATGCGGCCCGTGCTGCTGTCGAAGCCATGTCCACGATGCCTCAGCAAGGTTGTTTCAACAACAGCCCAGCTGTTCTAGACGAGATCGCGGTCAACACGGCAGATTCTTGTCCAAACCCAACGTCGAGCGTCGCGTCTCAGTCCTGTAGAAGAGCTTTTATAGTGTCTCCAACATCGTTTCAAGCATGCGGGTATACTAGCTGTTGGCGCGGTTCTTCCCTGCGCTCTGGCGAGTACGGTACAACAGATATTTCAACAACACCAACGTCTGAAGGGGATTGTGGCACCTAGTTGAGTGTCGCATCTGATATTACATTTATCATGATGTGCGCTAGCTGTATATGGTATCGTAAGTATTCCGAGCATTCCAAAATTTTTATTCCATATTTCGTTTAAAATCTAATCAAAATGCACACAATTTGTCATTTGTGGCAGAACACGAGCATAAATAAGGCTTGCTAAGAGAGATTATTGTGTAATCTTACCTGATCTAATCAGCTGAATATATTTTAACGCGGTTTAGACATGCGATACAAATGTGATTGCTTTCCTAGATGAGATATATCTTGAGAAATATTGAGCACAAGATCTGTATTTGACACATATCAAGAAATTCTTGCCCGTTATTAAGACCAGTGGAAAAAATTTCTGCTTACAGAAAGGAAAATCTATTTCTTCAAACTATACTCAAATTTCAATGTTTACTTTCAAAAATTAATATTAATTCTAGCGGCATTCGGCATCTTATAAGAGTTAAATTTTGACACAGTCTATTTATTTCAAAATAGTTTCTGCTTAAGTCGCATAACCAAACACTATAATGAATTGTAAAACATAGCGGCTTGCACAGTGAGTTAAGCATCGCTAGCTGTCAGTCTGCGCGCGCCGCTCGGAATTGCAAAGTACAAGCTTCAGTATATCGATTAAAGGCGCAGTCGATTTGTAAAACTAACGACAAAAGTTTCCAAAAATATTGAAAATGAAGACCAGGGCAAAACAATGTTTTTAATATGCCAAGTTAATTTTATTCTTGCCATAAAACACAACTCACATGCAATCGTGTGAACGAAAAAAATAAATCTTGAAAGCATGCCGAACTGATTAAATAGTGATGAACAAATATTTCAAAAAAACTAGAATGGTCAGCTCTGTTTTCCGTATTACCAGTGGTTTCATCATTAAGTTGTAATATAGGAGCTTGTACCCGCGATGAAATTCTTCAGAAATGTAAATCTAATGATCTGCGCCGGAAACTCTTGGAAGAAGGCGCGGGTCTGACCCTTGCCCGAACACTAGAGTTGGCTCAGCAATGTGAAAAAGTCGGAGCCCAAATGGCCTCTCTATCGCTTCAATCAACCCAACACAGCAGCAGCAATGACCACCCGGTCAACCGAATTGCCCCAACTACCAACAGTCGTGATCAGCGTCCTCGGAATTTGCGTAGGCCCAGCGTGATACCACAGAAGGAAAGTACATGTTATCGATGTGGCAAAACAGGCCACTATAGTCGAGATCCAAGCTGCCCAGCTCGGGCAAGACCTGTAGCCACTGTGGTGGTCCCAATCACTTTGCTGCTGTATGCAAATCACAGTCGAGTCCCACCAGCAGAGTGTACCTTGTCCACCAGATGTCAGGTGATGAATCCGAGGATGAGCCCGCCTTTGCATTCCATCTAACAGATTCCAGCAACCGAGCACCCACTGCTAAAGCCAACATCGGTGGCGTTGACATGCAAATCCTTGTTGATTCTGGGGCAACTAAAAACATTGTTGACGTAACCACATGGGAATGGTTAAAACAGAATCACATCCTTTGTGAATCTAAAGTTGCACAGAGACACAAAAAGCTATATTCTTATGCACCCACCACACCGTTACAAGTGAAAGGTACTTTTTCCACCACTGTGAAAATCGGGCCTAAGGAAACCACTGCTGAATTCCTAGTAATCAACGGCAAAGAAACACCTCTCCTTGGACGTGAAACCGCCACCCTTTTGGGTGTCCTTAGAATTGGCCCACTCATCTCAGCTGTCTCCAGTGTCGAAGAAGAGCTTGCTAAACGTGAAGATGAAATAGAACAAGAACTACTTAGCAGAGTTGAGGAGGCTAAATCAGTAATGGAAATACAAATACTAGAGGAGTTTGGGAAAAAAGAGATCAAAAGAACAAGAATTCCAACAGAAGAAGGAGAAACAAGAACGGAAAGAACGTGAACGATTAAAAAAAATAATTGAGTTAAAGAATGTTGAAATCGATGAAATGAAATGTAAACTAGAGGAGAAAAGGCTTTTCATGGTTGCAGAAAAGAGGCAATTACTTGAGGGAAAACGTAACACACAGGGAGAAATTATCAAAACCGATAATGGGCCACAGTTAAAGGCTGCAGAGTTCAATGCTAAATATTGCACCGCCAATTGCATCACACATGAAAGGGTCATGCCTAAGTGGGCACAAGCCAATGGGGAGGTGGAGAGGAAGCATTGATCCATGGAAAAGCGGAAGAACGAATTGCAAAAGTATGTCACAAAATACCGAGGACTTCATCAAACAGCAACAGGAAAGAGCCTAGCTGGGCTGATGTTCAACCGCTATGTGAAGGGAAAACTACCAGACCAAAGCAAGCCTATACCACAAACGCCACCCGGGGAAGCAACAAGCCCGGCAAGAGACAAGAAAGTGCCGCAAAGGGATGATGACCGTGTTACACGATTTTAAGCTCACTCTGAGCTGTCAAAACAGTCGGACAGATCATTAGTGACATTATTTTATTTTCTAAGGGTGTTGTTGACATTGTTTTAGTTTGATGTAATTAGTTTACTAAAAGGGGGAGGGATGTAGTGTTTGGGTTACCTGTGCACGGCATGTTTGGGAGAGTTGAGACAGTAAATAAAGCGATATTTGCTATTGAGTTAAATCCGTTACAATCCGTGGTTAAATCCGGCCGTCAGGCGTTACACACATTGATGCTGCCCAGCATCTCATCAAAGAGCTTGGAATTGGTGTAGGCGGCCTGAATTGCATTGCAACCATGACACAATGCACCAGATTTGCAGTTCCCCACGAGAACGACCAAACCATTCAATGCCACAATATTGGGCATCACTGGGTGACATCTAGTTCTATTACAGGAAAGGTCGTTGTTTATGAGGGCATGGCCACAACATTAAATGACTCTCTTAAGCGGCAACTGGTGTGCTTATACAAACAACTTTGCAATGATGATGGGTCCCTCAACATTACAGTTCTTCTTCAACAAAAACAGAGAGGAAGCTCAGATTGTGGCCTTTTTTGCATTGCTAATGCTGTGGCAGTAGCTAATGGAGTAGATCCAAACACAGTTTCATGGCATCAAGATAGCATGCGTGAACATCTTCGTAAATGCTTTGAGCAAAAGAAAATTGAGATGTTTCCACATGATTTGAAGCAAACACCAAGTGCAGCCCTACAGAGCCATTATGTTGTGAGCATTTACTGCATTTGCCTAAAGCACATCGCTGGAGCACAAATGGTATACTGCACTGTTTGTGAACATTGGTTTCATCATGGTCAACCCAAGAGCTGTATTGTAAACCTTACTGCAAAACAAGCTGCAGCACTTGCAACAGATGCTCCTTTTATATGTGAGTATTGTGAAATTGATAGGCAAAAAAAGAAAGACACTCCCCATACCCCTGTAGTTACTGTATAGACTGATCTAACTTACACTGCAACGTTTACCAATCAGAGGAGGGCTGAATTTTGAAACTTGTAGGGGATCACACTCAAAGACCCAGAAATGAGTCTGAGGGTGTATATTATATAGCAAGTATTCTCAACCAATTAGCAGTTACAAATATGAACTTCTATTATCAGCATTCATATAGAATCATGTTTTGAAGGGTATTTAACTAAAATTACATTACTAGATGACACTATAATGAACAATGAACTGATCTAAATGGCAATGATGAAATTAGCCATGTAGACTGTGTCTTAATGATCTGTACTATGTGGCATTACAGCCATTCAAACTGTCATCTAAATCCAGTGAACTCAATATCTGATAACTGGAATAGCAACCATCAGTCGTTCAATAAGGGAAAAAATGAAGCATCAGTACCAGTCTTTTATGCGGATTGGAGGTCGGTTTTATTCCCCCTTTGCCAAATGAGTTGCCTTATATAACGAATAATGACTAATATACTGACGAATACTTATGTCATGATTTTTTTGTCGGTTTCAATTTTTGGTTGAGGTTATCATTGCAGATATGAGAATTTTTACTTCACTGTCTGAAGCTTTCCTCATTTTTTTTACTGATGAGGACAGGTCTAATTAGCATAGAATGACCAATTGTAATGGCTATAGCTTCACCACTGATAACTGGTCCATCTGGAAAAAATGCATGCAATATATTTAGTGTACAGTGTACTATATATTTTGTGCTAGATACTCTTAAATTTGTTATTGCTATTTTCACTGTAAATATGAACAATTATTTGTTTTATGTTAATACTAGTGTACTATATATAGTTTCTCATCAAATATGAGAAATTTATTGCTTACCTCATTTAGTATTTTTGTGCTTTTTATTTCTTTTTTTCAAATTGATTTCAAGCGAACGCAGAAATTACTATACTACTGAAAAATATAACACTATTCTTTATAATAACTTGTATAATATAGACTTAATACTGTAATACTGTATTTATTATTGTACTTGATATGAAGTATTCGTACCAGGAACGCCGCTAATAACTATATACAGCAGATTCGGTTTCTGTACATATGTTCACCATGATCTAACGCCGACCAGCTTCTTGTTGATAACAAAAACATGGCGAGATTTGTAGTTTTGAATCGTTTTATAAGTCGACGCAAACCTTGTGGTCGTAACATCGATTTACTTATATGTGTTAAATTTTCATAATATTCAACACTGTTGGGAACCCGATTGAAAAAACGTATGATTTCCAAACTTACACAACAAGTGCTTAATAATGTGTTGCGTACGAAGCGATGCTGGCAAGTTGCACGAAAAATGCGACCGACCACAAATGGACGATGAAAGTTGCTCGTTTGCGCGGAAATGGAGACAGTTCAAAATATAGATAGTACTGGACAGATGGATATTGGAATCGCATTGGCCTGGGAACCTTGCGGAGGTAAGACTAGGGCATGCAACTTAGTTTATTTTACTACCAAAGTGCTTCTGGTATCGTACGAATTCTGGCAAGTGATATATCTGCGATAGGACTCACAAAAATTTGAAGTATATGCCATTACCGATATATTTTACTATAGCACGTGCGCCATGTTTGTTTGCTAAACTCCGAATATGCGCAGTTCAAATGTCCCTCATTTCTGGCAATGCATTACTTTTTATATTGTCCCCGATATGTTGCTCTTAGATTTTCCTTAATGACGGCTGCAACTGAAATCTTGGGAATTGTTGGCATAATATGTCCGACTCCGCTAAAATAAAAATGTTTTTGTTCGGTTCTGACAATCTGAATTTGAATCAAAATAAAGCTATTTTGCAAACAGTAGTCAGAAGAGACTGCAAGAGTGGTCCTTTGTTAGTATGTTTCATTATTGCATGGTTTGGATAATTCAGATTTTAAAGACAGGTTTTTGTTTTTCTGAGGATGCAGACTAACTTTTTAACACTCGCACAATTCAAATAACATCAGTCAAAGTTACATGGCAAGTTGCAAGAAACACTGCAACACGTTAAAGCGCCTTTGAATATATAAACCTCTAAATTATTGTTGTTGATATATGTGAATGAATTTAATTTAATTTATAGTAGCATAGCATCAACAGTTGCTTTGGATATTAGCTTTTCCAATCACACACTTATGGATCTGAAGGATTGAATTAAGTAGAATCTTTATTATAGACTTTTTTTAAATTGAAATCAAAGATGAAAGAAATTGAACTTGAACTTATGTAGTGAGGATTTGTTTGGGCACAACATAGCATGATAATCAATAGAATACTTGGAAAATAACAGATACATGCAGAGCCTTTTCCTGGAATTGTGTTGTGCTTTATTGTTGTTGATATATGTGAATGAATTTAATTTAATTTATAGTAGCATAGCATCAACAGTTGCTTTGGATATTAGCTTTTCCAATCACACACTTATGGATCTGAAGGATTGAATTAAGTAGAATCTTTATTATAGACTTTTTTAAATTGAAATCAAGGATGAAAGAAATTGAACTTGAACTTATGTAGAGAGGATTTGTTTGGGCACAACATAGCATGATAATCAATAGAATACTTGGAAAATAACAGATACATGCAGAGCCTTTTCCTGGAATTGTGTTGTGCTTTACTCAGAAAATCTATTACTAAGAAAATCAAAATCGTCAGTATCTTAACGTGAATGATGCTTTAGCATGATCGAAATCTAAACAAGAACATTTTCTGACAATGCAGGTAAATTGACGTGTTATAATTATGCAGTAGTATTATAATTATTTTTTATCTTTACTCTAAAACGTATTTTGCACGACGAAGAATTGGTTTAACTAACATGATTTTAAAGAAACATCATGAGGAGCTCATGTGTATAATAAATATTAGGAGTGAAAATAAAGCTATCATGTATTTTTTAATTTGTCAGCAGTATATAACGTATGAAGGTCATTGATGAGTTGTGAGTGTCGCCATGTATAATTCTCAGCCGGATTCAGAATAACGAAAGTCAGAAAGCTGATTATTAAAGACCCAGTTAATGCAGTTTGCTGTCTTTAAATTTCACAGCAAACTATTTATCTTGCATTTAGTAGGCGAATTATTAAATTTTTAGCATAATAAGCTAGAAATTTTATAACACTGAAAGACAAAGAATGGCCACCATTATACACAAAGATTGACACAAATACATTTCGATTTTGGTTTAAAACGAGCACTAAAAAATGTGTTTTGATAGGTGTGTATAAGATTGTTATTATATCATCTTCTATAAAATTGAATGCATAACAAACTGTACCAAATCGCTTCAAACTGCGTATCAAAGGGAATAACCCCAATCGAAGTTTGGGGGCAACATATTCTTAAGCTAATTTTTCAAGGTTACAATAAAAAAATGACTATGATAAAGAACGTATTTAAGTGTACTTATGCGACAAATTTAGATTACTTGGCACCACTAGATATAAGTGTTCAACGGCAACTAACACAACATTGACAAATAAAAATTTGACCGCATTATTGATCCGAATAAAATATGACGTAGGCTAATATTATATTTGTTCGAATCTATGAACGTTTATCTGTATTTATTTCATTGTTTTTATCAGCGCCGATGATTAGATCGTCCGTAACCTAGATTCAGATCGGTTCATTCGTTTAATAAGTGCCACAAAAAGGCAAAATGCAACTCATGCAAGCGGCAGTGAATTTCAAACATTACACGAAGCATTAATTGACAAGAAGACTCACGGGTAAGGCCTCTACGGATGATTTTATGGTGTTCCAGTGTTCAATTATTTCCGTTGAGATTTGCTCTTGACATGTGCCATTTATAAGTGTTTTGAAGGAGCTATACATTTCCTCAGAATTTTTGCCATTATTTTGTTTCAATCCCACTGTTAACAAAGATGCCAAGGTCAGCATATTCATTTCTTCTAGTTCTACATCTTTGTATGCAGCAGTCTTTGAAAGAAGAGATTTATTTTCCGTTGTGAGACGTGTCTGCGTATGTTCCTTCAGTCTTGACATACTGTTTAATCTTTTGTAATCGGTATATTTTCAGTTTTTCTAACCACTACGTTATAGCTTAAAAGTGTCCGGTTTAATAAACGGCGTAATGTCCACATCCTCGGCGACTGTCGGTATGGCGAACACTTGTCGAACACGCGTTCGTTATGAATTTCGGGAAATGTCGTAATGTGAACGGGCTTGCTGAAAATAGAATTTGGTGTTTACTGACGTGCGAGCGTTTTTGTACACGGAGATTTTATGGAGTTATTTAGGGGACAAAATTAACTATCAAGTGTTGGCGCGTCGAGTTCGGATGTTGTGGCAAGGTTCTTGTTGTTGTGTCTAGCATGCTTTGCCGAAATTTGCGTTTAGTCGTGTTGTTTACCATGTTTGCCTAGCGCTTCCTGTCTTCGCGTCGTGTCCATGTATTTCGCGTGGCGCTTCAGTTTTTCGCGTGGCGTGGCGCTTCAATTTTTCGCGTGGCGCCTTGGTTGTTGGCGTGGCGTTGCGCCAGCAACTACCATGGACAGCGCGCATAATCAATAACTGGCTTACCACTTCATGTAACAGAACAAGATTTTACAAGAGTACTTTAGGGATAGATTTAGTTTGTTTGAGATATATTGGGGTATGATTTCCCGCCTTTTTGATAAAACAGCATGGCTGACCCCGTGAAGCATGTTGTGTCTGTGTTGAAAACTGCCTTAGACCAAATTCAAAGTAATATAAATGTAAATGATATTCAAAGAGGTGCGCACACTAGACCTAGCACCAGTGCTGGACCATCTCCTGTCAGTTCGGCTGTTTCAACAGCACAAACTCAAGGCATTCAAGAGGCTGGAGAAAATGACTTTGTAAATGCTGCTAGACGTGATTTCAGGTATTTTTGTATCACATACAGATAACAAATTCTATTGTCGTCTTAAAGGCTTTGTTTGTGTAACCCCACTTTATTTTGGCTTACCTTGGTTGTCGTTTGAAGGTCTGACCGTGCGAATTTGCTACTGCACACTAAGTTTCGTGCTCGGTCTCGTGTTCTTTGAAAATTATGTAGGTCAAACTAGCTTAGCGTATTGTATATAAACTTTGATGAAACATGCCAGCAAAGGTACAGAGTTTCCAACCTTGAAAATCACCTTCTGAAACATGTTTCATCAGGTTTCATGGATAGGAAAATTGCCTGGGCCCTGGGGTTAGGCTGAGAATACTTAGTGATTCATTTCTGAACTAAATTGATATGTAATGAAATGGTAACTATAAATTATGTACAATGACAATTGACCAACTTTAACTGTGTTACTGACTTAGTGTCAAAAGACTAACAATTATCTGCCCATTATCAACAAACATACTGAGAAAAGACTAAGCTTGCTTTCTGTAGATGAGCATACTTTTTTGATATGTATGTGTGATATGCATGAGTTGCCATTTAGGCACTGTTGCTATTTTTAGAATTTTAGCGCTAAGATTAGGTTTAGAGTAGAAATAGGTTAGAATTGGGATAAAGGTTTTGGATTGTAATTAAGGTTTAAAAAACGTCTAAAAATAGAAGCAACCCCTAAAATGTGACATGTCATTGAAATTTGAGACTTTTGTTTACACTACTTATTTTAATTACAGTCGGTCTTTTCCCAGCCTTGGTGGTGGAGGAAAAAGAATGCCAATGACAAATCCCAATCGTGTAGGTAAAAGACCAAAAGTTGTATTCCAACCTAGAAAGTCGTGGACACATGATTTTTGCTTGTTGTCTGACCAAAGTAGTGGTGTGACACCTTCAATTCACCAATTGTCTAACCTCAAAGATGCTGGGTTAGGGAGAAAGCGAATTGTTTTCCCAGATAAAAAAGCATCATTTGTGAAAGTTAAATCAGTTCTTGAGACAGAATTTCCCAAGCTGAAGAGTCAGGATGGTGCATTTGAGTTTTTACGGGCTGAGGGTGGAGGTAATGCTAGACAGCTATGTTTGATTTCAATTCCTCCTGAGGGATATAATATTCCGTACTTGAAAGATATGTTTGGTCCAAGCACTCTAGTGTATATCCGACCAATGAAAACTTCAATCTCCATGGAAAAGTTGCATGATGCCAATACAGTGCACGCTTCGCCCACAACTGAGTGTACTAAATGTAAAGAAAGAGTAATTATAGCTGACCTTCGCCATCATAACTTACAATGCAAACCCAATTCTCTGGACAATACTGAAAGTGAACAGGATGATGATTTTCTGATTAATGATGTTGCACCACTAATTGATGATGTTGAATGTCCATCAATCGTGGTTAATGATGAAGGTCCACCACGCATAGATCATGGTGAAGGTCCATCAAGACATAATTGGTCATCACAGCTAAAATCATTTCCAGATTCAGAGATAAAAGATTTAGAAGAAGCAGCTTTGCAGTCCACCTCAGTGGATGAAGCTGCTGAGTTTATGTTGGAAAAACTCAGTACCACCCAAGACGAAAATGCATCGATAGAAGACATTATTCAATCATTTATCAAGAAAAATTCTTTAGGATATTCTTCTGAAGATGAACACCTTGCGATAGACAGGGAGCCACTTTGGATGGATGTTATGAAGTTCTACAAAAAGTGTATTGGCAAACCAGACATCCTCAGAAGAGAGTTGTCAGTTTCCTTTAAACATGAAGATGGACTGGATGGGGGTGCGATGAAGGTTGAATTTTTCGCACTAGTATTGCAAGAAGTGAAAAATAGACTATTTGAAGGTAAGGAACCAAACTTAATACCAATAAAGGATGCTTCAAAAGGGTTACTATTTCAGCTTGCAGGAATGATAATCAGCCACTCAGTAAGCCAGGAGGCTTCAATTGGTTTGCCAGTACTTGCTCCTTATCTCTATGCATATATTGTTGGCATCCCAGAAGAAGAAATAGCTTTCCTGGTGAAAAAGAGTTTATTCCATTAGATGCATCTACAGCCATGCTGCATGATCTTGTAACTGGCCTTTATGCTTGCAAAAGTAATGCTGACATTCAGGTTCTGTTGGAGGAGAACCAAATGAGCGAAGCATTCTGGCAAGTGATAAATTCCTCTCGTTGGCCGAAGGAACAAGTTATAAACATGACTACAAAGGACTTCCTTCTTCAGCATCTAGTTGTGAATGAGTTGCTCACATCAAGGAAAAATGAATTGGATGAACTTAAAGAAGGATTAAAGGCACTGGGATTCCTTGATCTCATTTCTAAGAATAAAGAAGCTTGCAGAGTCTTGTTCTGTGCAAGTCATGGTCAATTGTTGAATCCTGATATCCTCCAAGGCATGATGCTTGAAATTGAGTCATCCAATTTTGCCCAGGAACAGTCACATAAGTGGTTTCTTGATTACATAGGGCAAAATGAAGACGATGAATTTCCTGGAGACAACCGTTGCAGATCCCTTTTGCAGTTTTGGACAGGTTGGTCCGTTGTCCCATTTGGAGGTCTAGCAAAGAGGCTTAAAGTCACCTTTCTTCCTGATAACAACAAGTATGTTCTTCCAACAGCGTCAGCATGTACAGCGACTATAAGATTACCTACAGTCCACTCTTCAAAGGTAAAGTTTTTCCAGTTTATGGATATTGCAGTGAAATATGGAAAAGTAGGATTTCCAAATCCTTAACTTTTTTGCAGACATACATGTAACTAGCAAACAGCATGCTGGACTTTCATTTTTCAAGTTAAACAGTACTTAGGTTAATGGACATCCATATCAGAACCAATAGAAAAAAGATGTGCTTTGATATTTTTGTTGTGAATTGTTTGTATTGTGGTTGATATTTAAAAGGGATATAAAAATGAAATTTAAGTTTGTCTTATTTGAAAGAACTTTTGAAAACAGCATAGGTGTTGATACTACTGTATATTAATACGGACATTCTAATACTATATTTACTTTTATGTTTACTTATTTACTTTTTATGTGGCTAACCCAGCTTGTGACATCTTTAGAATTGATCACCATTAAGTAATGAGATAAAAAATGAATCCAAGGTGACAGACAAGCCAATTTTTTTTCAAATAAAATATTTCATTAAATGTGCAGGATATTCAAAATATGTAAAGAAGATTAATAACTACAATCATGGAATAGTTAGTTTGGGACAAACTAAAACATAGTTGTTCTACATGAGAAGTAGAAATTAACGTTAAAAATATCGCTATATTTTCTCCCCTCCCTTTCCCCCACCTGCCAATGTTGGCTCTGGGGAACGACATCGCATCTACAGCTAAAAACACTGTACAGGACCAACATTGGTCGGTGGGGTAAGGGGGAGGGACGCTGGGGGTAAGGGGAGGGAAAGGGTAAAATTTAAATCAATGCGCGATCAGAGTTTGGAGTTCAGTCACATGTTTTTTTATTTTCAATCCAATCACGCGCATAGATTTCCATGACTGTCCCAGGGAATTATTCCATAATTGTAGTTTCAAATTACACCCGTTTTCATAATTACTCGCCGAGCCGAAAATAGAAACACTGACACGTCAGTTTTATGTTTCACAATCACAAAGCTTAAATTGCTCGAAGTTTTTAATTTTGTTGTTCAATATCAACCTATATGCTTTGCTTGTTTTATAAAGAAATGTGTTAAATGGTTTTCAAGTCATTTTAGGGATAATTATTGCAAAAAGACGATCTAATATTGTATATTTGTTTACGTTCGTTATTGTTATTTATAGCAGTTTGCATGATATAAAACTGACATTTGCAACTGAAACTATTTTCGGCCTGGTCGCGTAATTTTGAAAACGGATGTAAACTCAATTTTTATTGCTATATTAAAGTTACTTTCCTAGCATATGCAGAATATTGCTATGTACATTTGCACTAGAATTATGTGAATTGTTGAATATGAAAGTAAAAAAATAGTACATTTATATTGTAACCGTAACTTCAAGTTAATTAAAACTAACAATAAAGGCTAATTTTTGAAAGGATCACTGTATAAGTGATTGTTTGATACTGTCCAGTGACACTTTTTTATCTTATGTAAAAGAATGATCTGTAGACTGTGGTTTGATCCTATTTACTTTGAGGAGTATTGATTATAGTAGCATGATGCCAGTCCAGGTTGCTCTGTGTTTACACTGATTATGAAGCAACAGATAATCCACTGCAATTCTCAAAGAAGTCAATTAGCTGCTTAGAATATCAGAGAATTTTTGCAACACCTGTGGATTTTTACTAATAATTTGTTACTAATGTTCATCTTGGTTAAGGCTCACTTATTTCTGTGGGAGATTAAGAGTTGTAAAGACTAAAAGTCTTACTATTCTTGTGCTTTAAAATAGGGTATTTAAACAACAAATCCACATGCTGCCATAACCATAAAGTTCTTGAAGAGTTTTATCCAGATATATTTTCAATTATTTGAACTGTTTGAACATATAAGTCTATGCCATAACATGAAGATTCACTTAAAGGATTTATAGTTGAGCTGAGATTATGGAGTTGGGCTTCACTTATGGGACATATGATTTCAGGAACTTCAACTGAAACATCTTGCCATGTTTCACCATTGTATCTTGCTGATGGGAGGGGCCCTTCAAAATCAATACCATATGCACTCACATTTGACTGTTCAAAATCATTTAGTGTGGAGGTATTCACTATACCTGACACCCAGAGTTGAATTGGTGTCATGTTTGATTCTGATCTCAAGGGATGATTATCATAACCTTCTTGGAAAAGGCCAAGATGTCTATTTATTCTTGGTAAGAAAATGTAATGGAGGGAAAATAAGTGGATTGTGTTTGAAATGTCTAGGTAAGCGTTTTCTTCAAGATACCAAAATACATAATAGAAAATAAACGTGCATCCATGGAAAAGATCCCTCCAAAAACGTTCAATCCTCTGATTATGGCAGCTTTTTCCGGCGATATAGCTTCCTCTTCCAGGCCCTCTTAATGAATTTGAGAACATGAACCAGGCTACATCAACGTTTTCAATGCCTTGATCTCCTCTAACACGATAAGGAAGCCCAAATTTTTCAATAGCCTCTGTAAACAATGTAAATACAGTATTTGCCTTGTTGTTTGTACTTGCCCTTAAAAACATCACCCTTCGCGAATAGCCGTCAACACAACCATGGATAACGAACCCCCATCGTATGATCTTGTGGTTGCCATCCAGGTGCCAGAGTGAAAGAGGTCCGGGTACCGAGTAATGCCGTCGTCTCACCAAATTTAATTGCATACTTCTGAGTAATATACCCTCCGGGTCAACCCGCCATAGAGAGGCACGTACCCTTTCCCACTATATACGTATACCTCTAGCCAATAGAAATCCTTTCATCCTACGTATCCCACAGTTAGGAAATTCTGTGTATATAGAAGAAACAATAACGTCAAGATTTTCATTCGACACGGCAGTATACCGAGGAATTTCCTCTAACAAACCATAATGTCTGATTCATCTGCTTACTGTTTTTCTGCTTACACCCAACATTTCGGCTATCTTTATCAGTGAAAAGCCATACTGAAGGTACATCTTCAATGTTTCTTTCGGTATGTCGAGTGCTGGGCGTCCAACAGATCCAGTATTAATTACTGCAGAGCTAGATCTTTCAGAAAAAGAATGAACGTCTTGCTCTAGCAGTTGATTATAAACATCAATTAGAGTATTCAGAAGTTGGTCGCTGAAAACTCTTTCCCACAAACCCTGTTCCTCACTACGAATGGCAACTTGAACTAGTTGTTCCATTTTGTACAAAACATAATCAAAATCGTTTTGATCACCATTGAAACCTTCCAGTAGCCAAATTATCTCAGCCAAACTACTGGAAACATATAATCTTAAGTTACTTTCAGGAAATAGCATAGAACTCACACCGGACGACATCGCCAAAACGCTTTGAAAATACAATGTTTTACTACAGGCAGTACAGCTAAAATGAAGTAATCCACGTATTCTATTTTATGCGCGCTGTCCATGGTAGTTGCTGGCGCCACGTCAACAACCAAGGCGCCACGCGAAAAATTGAAGCGCCACGCGAAAAACTGAAGCGCCACGCGAAAAACTGAAGCGCCACGCGAAAAACTGAAGCGCCACGCGAAATACATGGACACGACGCGAAGACAGGAAGCGCAAGGCAAACATGGTAAACAACACGACTAAACGCAAATTTCGGCAAAGCATGCTAGACACAACAACAAGAACCTTGCCACAACATCCGAACTCGACGCGCCAACACTTGATAGTTAATTTTGTCCCCTAAATAACTCCATATGATTTGGAGACTTTTTTTTGGAAATTTTGCGCTTTTAAACGAAAGGTAAGTTTTATTTTGTGTTTGAAATAACAAGTTTATTCTATTTAATCGCTTATTGTCTGCTGTGGTCGAAAATTTTGGTCACAGTTAGATAATAAGAGCGTACAAGATATTCAGAGTTCACACGAGACAAGCTTGCCTGCATTGACTTATACGTTTGTCGACGTATTACAAACTCAGATAAAAAGGAGCCATTGTTGCTCGCGCTGGTCTTGGATCAGACACTTATTTACGTGAAAGGCCACGTACCAAAATTAAACCTTGCTATTGTGCAGGTGTTCAAATTGACCCAGCCATTGTGCGGGTATATGAAGGTATTAAGCCTTGGCACTGTGCGGGTATTCAAATTGACCCAGCCATAGTGCGGGTACATGAAGGTAGCCTTGCCATTGTGCAGGTATATACAAACCCGGCGTTGTTGGAATCAAAACAAAACTGCCTGCCTACTTGCAGGATATACATAACTGACGAAAATACTGACAATTACATTTACACTACTGAAACCAGACCAGTTTATGCTAAATCCTAAACAAATATGGGCATTACTATAGAAGTATATCGCTCAAGGATTGGATTACATAACATTTTTGTGTCTACTGTAAGTAGACACATATGTCATCGTGTGAGCACAATTTGGGGGTTGTTTGTATAGGAGGATTCTAATTTCGGAATTTTTCGTATTCCGCATGTTTACGCATGTGCCCATAAATGGCTTCAACATCAAACTCTTATCGCTTGTCATTTTATGACCTATGTTGAGCATCATTGCTTAATATGCTATTAAAAGTTCTAGTTTTAAATATTCTCTGCCCTAACCTATACCCCCCCCCCCCACAGCCAGTCTCAAGCCATCTGCAACGGCTGGTGCCATTGGCATTTCTACACTCATCAAAACACTCTGTAAAAATCGGAAACTCTAGCCAATACCCCTGGAGTTTACCAGTGTTACCAGAGTGTTTTCATTCTGAAAATTGAGACACTTTAAAGTATTTATGATTTGACAAATTCATGAATTATGTTATTATTCTAATTCATTATCTACATGATAAAATTACAGCAATCTTACTGACTCTTTAGCCTGTTGTAGCAAATATACAAAGTGGCAACACCCTTTTCATTGTAAATAAATGAGCCCAGGTATTTCCATTAAAAAACAAAACATGTTGACCGAATAGTTCGGATATCACTTCAAAGGTCAATTAAATTACATAATGTTGGTTGACATAAACAGGTTGTTAAACAGAAAAGCGATGTTAAATCTGCTTTAGATAAGTCAATAAGTAGACAGTATTGTCTGGGTGTAACAAGATAAATAAAGAAAGTATTAGATAAGGATGACTATTTTTGCATCACTCTGTCAAAAATTTGTACAGAATAAAATGACAAAAATTGAATGACTGTTGAGATTAATGCATGCTTTCTGATGCTCTGCCTCTCCAAACAATCCATGAATGTTTACTGTTTTGATTAAGAAAATGCTAATGTTTATTTAACAGAGGGAGATTCCCAAGCCCTTCTCACCTTGACCTACAATACCATTACAAAACATTTGTGGAGGCATGTATTGTAATGGTATTTGAAAAATATTTTGGTGCATTTTTTATGAATTATCTATGTTGATAATTAATTGCAATCTTATTAACTGAATATTTAGGGGGTGGGAAGGATTCCACAATTCTATGTAGTATGATTTTTCTTTCATGGAAATTTAATGGCATTTTTTACTGCTTGTTTGTGGAAATTTTGTCTAATTTATGGTATTTTGGCCTTTTTGGATGGAAATTCAACCAGAATCTACATAATGAACATGCTTAATGTTCAAAGGCACAAAATTCAAAGGCTTTAACCTGAGAGGACCTTTTGTTTATTTTCTTGTATTCTGTGGCTATTTAAAATGGCTGTTAATTAATCAATGATTAATGAATTTGAAAATTTTAATATCAAATGAATGAAAACCTAAATAAGTGTTCACATTCCCATCACTTCCCTCACATATAATTATTTAGAGTGTAAATAACAAATGTATTATTATTATAACCCAGTCTGATGAGTAATGTAGGGTAGTTTAATTAAAAATATGTAGCTACTGAATATTACATGCATGTATTATATCTTTTTACTTTCAGGTGTTCATTCAACGTGAGTGTACTTTGTTGTGTTGGTGCACAACCGGAACATATTTGTTTGCACTGACCACAGCGATTCGGTCAGGCTCGTTGCGTGAGTTCACTCTTTTTCAGGTGGCACCAGAAACTTATTAGGTTTGCGCTGACCTCAGCCAGTTGGTCAGACATATTGTTGTGAGTTCACATTGTGATTCACACAATACATTCAAGTGAAACATATTAATTGTCAAACTGAATCAAACTTATTGTCAAACTGAAATCTATCTGAATGCTATCTGAAATAGTATCTGAAAATCACTGAACTGTAATAAAATGCTGCTGAAAACACTGTATTACTGGATTGCCATTGAAGTTTGACTGAATATCACTTTCAATTGATACTTAGCAAGCTTATACATTTACATACTACATTTGTACTTAAAAAGCAAAACAATTACAACCATGAGTGTGTCAATTGAACAGTACAGAGCCAGAATAGGTTCACATGCAAATTTTGTCAAGCACAGAGAACTCAAAAGTCATCTTAAGAATGACTTCTGGAACACAATGTTAATGTTATTTTACATGAATGTGTTTTACTTACCAACATTAAAACGACTACTGTTACAACGACAAAGAGACAACGAAACTGTTGTCTGGTTTGTAAAAACGTTATATTATTATCATACAAATGTGCCATTATTGTTTAGGTTATCCAATGATGTTGAGACGAACCCGGGACCCACAGTGTATGATATTGTTGATCCAACCACAACAGTTTGCGCAGATTTTAGTCAAGGTGATAGACGATTTGGTTTCAGCCCTGGTAAACAATGTGTTGCTATGTCCCTCACAGCGATTGTATACAATCAATTACAAACTGTAAGTACCTGGAATTCTACTTCTTTAAATACTATATTAACAAATGGTAATAGTCTTTACATTTATATTAGCAATTCAATTAGTAAAGATTTTCTATTATTGACAGAAGTCCCAGAAATGATTTCACTCTCTAACAACATTTATACTTTGCAATACAGTGAGTCATATGCTGGTTCAGTTTTCATGACAGTCAGTAACGAACCATTTTTTTCACTTGAAGATGCTCTTAAGAATATTTTTTATCTTCTGAATTAGATTATAACTGTGCGCTTCTAACCGTCGGCTGCAACACAGTAGCTATTTTTATACATTGTCATAATAGACTGCATGTCTTAAAGGTATACTTTGGAATCCAATACTAATAATGTTTTACTTCAATATATTTTATATTCCATGTCTTAAAAGTCAATTAATTAAGGAAAAAAGAAACAGAGAAGTGTGCCAGTGGTATGTACAAATGATATATTATCATGCTGTTTATGTGCCATTATTACTTAGCCTTTCAAATGATGTCGAGGAAAACCCAGGTCCTAGAAGTATAAATGATATAGTTGATCCCACATATACTGTGCACGCAGATTTTAATCAGGGTAATGAATTAATGTTTGGTATGAATGCTGGTAAACAGTGTCTAGCCATGTCATTGTATGCAATTGTGTACAAAGAAATTAAATCAGTCAATATTTGGGATAGGATGATGCTAAACTCAATTCTGTTGTGTGGTAACAGCTTGTATGGTATTATCAGCCAAAATACAAATAAGACTTATTTATTATTAACTGATGTCCCTGAGTATGTAGACATAGAAAACCGTGTTTTTAATTTGCAGTATAGTGAAGCCTTTTCGGGGGCACTGCATATGAGTGAAGTTAGTCTTCCATATGTGACCCTTGAGCATGCTTTAAATGAATTATTTGTTTCTTTGCATTATAACAGTTGTTTACTTACGATTGGTATGAATACTGAAGCAATTATAATGCCTTTTCCTGGTGTGTTTAAAGTGTTTGATTCACATTCACGAGATTTTTTTGGAAGATCATTTGCAACGGGTTACTGTGTTTTAATATCAGTAGAGGGAATAGCAAATCTTGGAGAGTATTTTCGATTAACATCAAGGTCCAATGTTGTTATACCATTTGAGTTAAAGGGTGTAATGTGTATTGATCATGATGATATGGAGACAGAATTATGGGCAAGAGTTATTACAAATTCAGGTATGGTACATTTGCCTGAGGTATTCAAACAATGTGATGTAGACAGTAAAACATTGAGTGACACAAATTTTGACCAAACAGCATCAAAAAGAAAAATAATGTCAAATAATTCAACAGAACAAACTGAAACTAGAGCTACTAGTACAAAAAGTAGAGAGTATAGAAAAACAAAAAGAATAAGGAGACAGTATGAGTCAACAGAGCAAAGGGAAGCTAGACTTGCAAAAATGAGGAAATATAATAACTCAAATAAAGCAAAAAGAGAAAATGAAACCACCGCAGAAAGGGAAGCTAGACTTGCAAAAGCGAGGGAACATAATAAGTCCAGAAAAGCGAAAAGGCAAAATGAGACCACTCAGGAAAGGGAAGCCAGACTTGCAAACGTGAGGGAATATGATAAGTCCAGAAAAGCCAGACAAAATGAGACCATTGAGGAAAGGGAAGCCAGACTTGCAAAGATGAGGGAATATTATAATTCCAGAAAAGCAAGAACACAAAATGAGACTATTGAGCAAAATGAAGCTAGACTTACAAAAGTTAGAGAATATAATAATTTCAGAAAAGCAAAAAGGCAAAATGAAACCACTGAGCAAAGGGAAGCAAGACTTGCAAAGGAACGTGAAAGAAAGAGAGCTTCTAGAAAACAAGCATCCTCTCAAAAGCAAGGTGAAAGAAAAGTTAGTTATAGCTCACATCCAATTAGAGAAGGAACTTCCAATCTTGTAGGTAATTACTTTCCATATGAAAATATTGATGAATTAGCCCTTGTTAGAAAGTTTCATAACTCTGTATCTGCTGGACCTTGGTATATTCGCACTTGCTGTGACCAATTATGGTATAAACATTCTGTCTCACCAGCAGACCGACTAAGACTCATCAATCCTGATACTACCAAGTATCTACAAAGTGTAAGAAGTGCTGATGATATTGAGTGGATTTGTATAACATGTAACAATCACTTAAAAAAACCTTGTTTCTTTGATCTTAATGAACTAGAATGTCGACTTATTGCTCCTCGGTTAGCATTTCAAAAGATTTTTCAGGCTTCAAGGGGTGGTCAACTCAAGATTACTGATAATGTTGTTAATGTTCCAGCCGATGTAAACAGCACAGTAAATATGCTTCCTAGATTGCCTGACGAGACTGGTACAATAAAAGTTCAACTCAAGCGAAGATTACAGTATAAAAGTTCTGCCCTTTCATTGAATATCCGACCTCACAAAGTAATGCAAGCGGCAGCATGGTTGGTTAATACAAGTCCTTTGTATGAAGGTGAGGGTATCACCATTGATCAGAATTGGCTGAGAAGTTTGCCAGTATCAACAGATGAGACTTGTGACAGCATTGAAACACAAAATGATGCAGATAATGAAACAACATCAAACATTCCAGATGATCAATGGAGTGAAGATGAAGCTGAGATACCAGCAGGTACAACAGATAGTATGTTGACTACCTCGGATTTTGTAAGTGATAATGAAAAACAAGGAATATATAATTCGGAAATATATGACTCGTCTGGTTCAGTTTGACTACGATAATGTTGGAAAGAAAACCCGACAAGAAAACAGAAACCTTTACACCGAAGTTATACCAAACAGTTACAACGCAATTTGCTGTCGGTAAAACGAAGTCGGCTCAAGTTGTAAGGAGACAATTTCCTTTAAGACCAGCTTCAGCTAAAACTGTTCACAGATCGCAAGGTAATACTCAGCCACAAATCGTAGTTAATTTAAACACAAGAAGGGCTATCCCTCACATACATTACGTTGCTCTAAGCCGAGTGACAACGATTGAAGGGTTGTATATTACTGACCTTTGTGAAAGTAAAATTTTTGTTGATCCGAAAGTTCTAAAAGAAATGGAGTTGCTGAGAAATGAGTGTAAATTAAGTCTTTGTTTTACTCCCTTGTACATGTTGGAGAACAATGACTTGAAAATATGTTATCTGAATGCGAGATCTTTGCATAAGCCCATTAACGATGTCCGAAAAGATATCAACTATTTATCAGCCGACATTTTAATTTTCACTGAAACGAGGTTTAGTCCACATGATCCTGATGAAATGTACCCAATTGAAGGCTACGAGTTATTGAAAAATGATGACATTTCAAACGTTAGTCGTCCATATCATGGAACAGCTGTTTATTCTAAAGTTACAATGTTGAATGGATACCCTTGTGCGAGAAACTATCATGGGATCGAGTTAACTATCGCAAAAACAGTCGAACATCCAGACTTAATTATAATTGGAATATACAGATCTCCAAGGGTTGTATTATCTTCTTTTTTAACCGCCATTCGTACTACGTTGGGGGAAAATCCTTCTTCACAGGTAATATTTATGGGAGATTTTAATATTAATTGGTTTGATGAGGTCGAACGAAGATCATTGTACAACTTAATAATTAATGAAAATGGTCTTGAGCAACTTATATCTAGCTGTACAACAGATAATGGAACATTGATTGATCATCTATATACGAAGAAGATGGAGAAGATGATTGAAGAAGATGTCCAGGCAGGTACTCTTGAAACTTAACTTTAGTGATCACAAAGCAATTTGGGCTTCAGTTGAGGTAAGGAAGTAATGACATGCAAAAATATGAATAACATGTTACGAAGAGAACCATAATTCATTGAAATGATAAAGACGAAACCATAGTATGGGCATGGTTTGATAATCAGGCCAATATTTATTGGCCTGCCTCTGATTAATATAAAAGGTAAGCATTTTTGAATATACAATGATATTTCTCTTTTTTCTTTCAATTTTATTCATTTTTTTCTTTCAGGTTCCGGCAGCATATTTCAGAATTATTCACATCATGTCCAAGCTAGCCTGAAACATCAAAGATTTTGAAGTAAATATAATATTGTCTTCAATGCTAATATGATATTCGTGTTCAATACGCGCGTATCTAATCCTAGTCGTGCCTTCATTTGTGTTTAGTATCCTGTTGTTGCTTTTATAGGTCAGCTACAGTCTCTAAACTTACCTCTCTGCATACAATTATGTCCAGCTGTCTACTGATATTTACGTGAAAGAATTGTAAACTGTTTCTCGGAACCGGAAATACCAGGCAAGTGTTCTTTTTTCAACGAAAGCACCATTGAACATCTTCACACATTGATACAAGACAAAGGAAGCAAAATAACAAATATCTGGTAATTATTATCTGACAATATGCTCTACATTACGAATGATGAGATTCGATATTAACTGATTCTCAGACTGCTAAACGAGATAATTGTCAGTAAACCTTGCAAACAACCTGTCAATCCATTTGGGATCAATGATCTTGTATTATTGTATTCAACCGATTGATGGTGATACAGATAAGGGTAATCAAGCAAATCCGTATCGTTCAGAAAGTTATCTACATCGTGCTTACCGATGCATCTAGATCTTAAAATCCAAGCAATCTCGTGCTAAAGAATTAAAGAATGGGCCATGCAAACAAGCTGTGCGTTCATACTGGATGTACTGTATGTTGCCAATTATTCCATACGAAAAGACGACAAAATTACGAAGGCTTTTGTTGAACGTCATATGTGACAAATAGTTTGTTTATATATCAAAGCAGTAGCTGATTGTTCATGTGACTTTTAATAAGCATCGAAACGTAAAACTTCTGAAAGCTTCTTCTATCTTTAAATCCAAACTTATGCCTATTCACATTGATGTGTGCTGCCATCCTTGAACCTTACTCCTTTCTTGTGTGTTAAATGGTTAGTATTGTATTGTCCAACATGTCATTTATGTCTTTGTGTTTACTTCTGCTGTTTTGTTTCATTTCTCTATGTTCTCTCTCTTTTAAAAAATAGTGTATATGATTGTGCAAATCACACTCATAAAACTGATATTAGCTACGATTATGTAGATACTCTATGTTCTCTACTTATTGTGCTTCATGTGATCTTGATTGTTGTATAATTAAATCTACTCGTTTAACAGTCTCCAACGTATATGTTTACTTGCGCACGTTTTGTCAGGAGAGTTGTACGACATTTGCATTGTCCATGGGTACATCGTGGTCTAGCTTATAACTACAAAAACTTTGTAGTTACTACCCACATGTACGCTATGCGTACCTATTTTTTATCGATGTTAAGTGTCTTAATTCATAAATAATGTCTTTCCGCATCATATTATTTTATGAAAGTCGAGTTGGACTGGTCACCGGTAGTGGTCACGAGCATGGATATAGCCGGGAGACCTAGATTGCTGACGTATACCTAGCGCGCGCATTGAACTATAATAGATCTGAAGCGCTAAGTCCGGGGGGAGGGGGAATTGAAGCCGACTTTGTCTTCGGCTTTGCAGGTAGACCCAGTCCTTTTAAAGAATTTCGGGAAAAAAATATCATTTTTGTGTCCGTAAAATTCTTTATTTAAATCTACTTGCAGATCTCAAAGATTCATAAAATAATATTCAAACAATGACAGTTGAATTTATATAATATGTTAAAAAATTAGGCCAAAATCGTACTATCATGAAAAAATGTTGAAGCAAAGATGAAAATTACGAAAAATCCGCCAGACTTTGGCTACTTTTTCTGAGTTTTTGAAAGTTCAAGTAAGAACTAAGACGTGAAACCACAGGAAATATTTAACTCCATGCAAAATACATCCGTATGCGAAGTTTTAGGAAGATTGAACGTTTTAGGATCGAAAAAAATGCATTTAAAAAATATTGTTTACGAAAAACGCATGAAAAACGTCAATTTCTTCATGTTTTAAAAGGGTTAAAGCAAGGATTAAAAGTTCAGGATAAAGAGGAGTACCTGGCGTTCACTGCAAAATAAGTTTGGGACTGTCTAAAGGTTTCATTATATATTTTTTATTAGCTCAGGAGCTATGTTTTCTTTGATACGTACAAACATTTGTAATTTTTTAAAATATTAAAGTCAAAATGCTCACTTTTTGCTGCAGATAGGTGCAGTAGCGTAGCCAGTCCGACGATTTAGTCCCGCTATGCAAATTTCAAATCATTGTAATAATTCATTTCTTTAGAAATTGTTGTTTTTACAGTCAATGAACACGAAAATATTTGCATAGCGGGACTAAATCGTCGGGCTGGCTACGCTACTGGATAGGTGTAAGACAGTTGGAACTAAACAGGAAACCTGGTCTGAATCCAAAAAAATGATGTCTTTCGACAAAAACAGTGTATTTCTTGCTAATTTTTGCTCGAAAACAAAAATTCTCATTCCTTGAAAACCAAATCCGACCTCTCCCCAGTCTTTTTGAATGTTGATTTTCCAGCGCACCGGCTTCAGCCAATCAAAGGTTCAAAACATTGAAGTCATCGTTCCAGATCTATTACAGTTCAATGAGCGCGCGTGACCCCAAATAGAAGAATCCAAGATGAGTTGCAACCGGGCAAAAAAATTAGAAATAGTATTACGAAAAAAAGCCGGTTTTGGGCTTTTTTGATCGTTTAACTGCTGCGAATCACGTTCAACTGGACTTTTTTGAAAATGAATCACTATTGCGGAAGTTTTGAACCTAAAATGAGACTAGTGGGTTAGATACTTAAAAATTATCGTTCGCTGAAGATTCCAAAGAGTGGACGTTTTGACTGGTTTCGTCAGTTTGTGTGGATTATTGGACTTTTAACCCTTCGAATCACGATCGATCGCATATACTTAGAAAACGATGTTTACTATCGATGCTTTAGTTGTGAGCAGGAAAGCGGTTGCCGAGTTTTATGAAAAATATCGTGGGTTAATTTCCTCAGTATCAGCAGCTACGCCGGCTATTATGACTGCACATCTACCCCAGCTAGAAGGTAGAATTTAGTTTGTGTGTTTTGTTGAATTTCATGAGAAATGATTGTTTGTGTAGAATCTGCTGACAAAGTAGCACAATTGTAACAGCGAATGATTTAAATAAGTATGAAAGAAACCCATGTTTGATAAAACACAAAACAATAGACACTTCGAAAATGGTAAACATTTTTATTCTTTACGTTTCGACTTTACATTTAAGTCATCTTCAGAAGAATGCCGCGTATTTTAAAAAGCCAACTATTTGTAAGCTAGATGCTTACGAGTGCAAAGTTTGATAACGCTATTTAAACTATGTAATTAAACTAAACGAACGGAAAATTATTAGTTCTTTCGATGCACGCGCACCATGGTTCAATACCGGATTAAGTCGATGGATATGAAAAGCTTCTTTAAATAACAATAATGACTAATCGTTAGATCGATCAATTACTTTACAATTACTACAAATTAGGTCTACTAGGCTTGTAGAATAATTACAATCTAGTAAATTAGCTGGGTAATTCAACAAAGTATCAATATACTGAATTCTTCACAATTATGTACATGATTGAAAATTTCTGAATTATCACACTTAGCATGTTCCTTGATTCGCGTGTAGAGACACCTGTCCGTTTTGCCAATATAGGACGAACAACAGCCAGGACACGAAAATTGGTACACGACAGAATTCTTGTAAGGTTTGGGGATAGGGCTTTTCGGCGATGTAAAAGTGCCAGCATTCGCAGTTTGCCAGTGGGTGACAAACTTGACATGTTTATTTATGAGTCTGGAGATCTTGCGTGAGCAGTTTCGCACGAGACTACAACCTTTCTTTCCAATGAGGGGCAAATTAATCCAGATTGCTGGTATGTTCTCACTTTCTTCCGTTCTGCCGGGTTCATTGGGTTTGGCGGTGAATATTTTGATTATCTTGTTCACTGACCAACGTGGAAAGCCGTTCCAGGATGCGAAATCTTTAAAATCTTCTGCATCTCGTTGTTCAACCCATATGTTTCCAATTTGTTTCTATTAATTAATGATTATTGATATCAATGCATATAATTTGTGTAAATCTGAGCTGCTAAGCATAGTCTTAGAGACTTGTGATATTATAAAAGTGTAGGTGTACATACATGGGGCTTGATAACATGCATGAATCAAATTAACATTTAATATACTTGAGGCAAAGATCTGTTAAAATGACCAGGTTTTGTGTCAAAACTCAGTAAATATCTGGTATTATAGGTTATAGATGTACAAGTTCAAATTGTTGGTTGGCATTGTGATTTTGATTTTACTCAAAATCAATTTCAATATTGAAATCTGCATATAAAAATCTCACCATTTATCAACAAGCTGTGCCTGTGACAAATGTGTTCACAGATGAAAACAAGTCGTGAAAATACTGTACTTTTATAAAGCTCCTGCATGCTTGTTAACAAGAAATTTATGAATGATTGTAAATGCGTGGGAATGTAAACACAGTTTTGCAAGACAGTTTATTATAAAATCAGATATTCTTCAGGATTGCTACAGAGATAATTAAGCAAATGAATATAACTTGTAATATTGACTTCTGCCTGTAGGTATCAATTTTCATTTGTAATAAAATGATATTCCTGCAAGCCCAAAGCAGAACTGCTGCATGTCCCGATTATTTCATAGCTTATCCTAACTTAAAGTCAATCATGATGCCTCCTGCAAAACTTGTAGTGTACCAGTACTGAAGGTACTCAATTTCACATTTAATACTTAGCAAAAATCCAAATAATACTCAAAATCAAAATCACTAGAAGTAATAAGTTACATTTACTACAAGAACATACTAAACAACCAGTTGTCTACTCCAGAAGTCTTAACGAACGATATTTGATATATGATAAACATCGTTTTCAAAATATATGCGATCGGTCGTGATACGAAGTGTTAAGAACTCAAGGATACACGCAAACTGACGAAACCAGTCAAAACGTCACTCCTTGAAATCTTTATCAAACGATACTTTTGTAAAAATCTAGCCCACTATTCTCATTTTCCGTTCAAAACCTCCGCAAAAAATGTCCAACGTGATTCGCAGCAGCTAGACCATCAAAAAAGCTCAAAAACCTGTTTTTCGTAATACAATTCCTAATGTTTTTGCCCGATTGCGACGCCATCTTGGATTCTTCTATTGGAGGTCACGCGCGCTAGGTATACGTTAGCAATCTAGGTCTCCTATATCTATGGTCACGAGGCTCGTGTGAATGATTAAAATTAAACTCATATATGTACAAAACAACCATAGCTTTTACTAAATTAATTCTTGTAGGATTAAAATTAGGTATATTTAAATGGCGATATTAATACACATTACGATCATTTTAATAATGATCTAAATTATTAAAATTATTTAGATTTTGCATTATTAAAATGATTGTAATTGATAAAATTAGAACATAGTAACTGTTTGACATTCTACTATTACTCATTCGAGACTGGGTTTCCAATTTTAAATACAGTTGTTAAAGTTGTTAGATTTGTTAAATTTTTCAACGGGAGCTGGACTTCACGACATTGACATCGATAAAAGAGTTATAAATATGTCAAGGCCAAAAGAACATGCGAGGACACGTCTCACCTCGTAAAATGTCGAATGCAGAGTGTCTTATAGAAAGTACTGCCATACGACGCAGATTGTCTTTTTGATCATGTCTGTTGCCTGCCTTGAGGGCTACATCGCTCCCCCAAAGGACACTTTCGAAACATAACATAAAGATCTTCAGCAAACCTATGAAAACCCTACAGCGCGAGTTTCCTTCCTTGATATACACAAACCCACCATGCCATGGACGAAAAAACGAATGTAGTTTACAAGATATATACCATGTAAAGAAAGTTCATGGAGTTACATCGGCGAAACAGGTAGATTCCTAAAGACCAGAAAGTCAGAACACCTAAGAAACGTGGAACATTGCAAGAAAGGATCTAATGTGGCGAAACATGCGTGAACGTATGACCATATTATTGATTTTACGAACTCTATAGTAATCGACAGCGATAGCCATCGTACACGCAATCTAAAGTCTTGGTATACCGCTGTAACCAATAACGCTTACAATAACTCTATGGCATTTCCCAGACAATACAGGATGCTTACAAAGAAAGACACATAATATATCACTAAGGCACAGTTGTTACCATTCTCAAGGCTCCACTGAAAATCACTTTTGTGAGTGGAGCTCCTGATTAAATATTGCTATTATTTTTATTATTATTATTATCATTATTGTTATTATTATTATTATTATTATTATTATTATCATTATTATTAATATTATATATATATATATATATATATATATATATATATATATATATACTTGCAATTATTAACTTAGCACCACATGTAAAGGTCATGGCTAAAGGGGATGAACGAGAGGTAGGTTTTCAAAATGGCGGATGTTTTTTAAAATTTTTAAAGCGAGAACAAATCAACAACCAGACGTTTATAGCATTCCTAAATTGGGATTAGGTTCAGGGTAAGGTTAGGGTGAGCCTTGGGAATGATATGACCTCTCGTCTATCCCCTTTAGCCATGACACCCATGATCCACTACCCGCGCTACGGCGAAGACCCTGACACAGGCTGGTCACGTGGCACCCAAATTTTGGGTGCTTGACATTCGTACTTAGCAGGGGTAGGCTGGCCCAACAATGTTGCATGATGTTGGCTTCGTTTGAACAGGCCTTTAGACTACAACAGCGTAATGCAAACACAAAAGAAAGCAAAGATACGGTTTTAGAGTCAGATGACTTCCCGCTTCGTCGGTCTCCCTTGTTGTTTGACAATAATTTGTGATAACGCGTTTTTACCTACCCCTGCTAAGTACGAATGTCAATTACCCAAAACTTGGGTGCCACTTGACCAGCTCTATATGAAACTACACACTGAATTGGGCCGCCTATGGGTAAATCTGAATAAACAGGGAACTATGGAATTTTCCTTTAATTTGGTAAGGAATTATTGATATTTCATTACATAGTTCTGTATTTCATTTTCCAGAAACTCAATTAATATATACAGTATTTAAAGGTAGGTTGCAGTCCATAATGTAAACAAATGCTTGGTTTATATGTTGAACTACTATATTTGTAAAATATTATTTACTAACTGAATGCCTGGCACTGTTCTGGTTTGCTTTGCTCATAAATGAATGTAAACCAGTGTTTAGATTCAAAAAAATTTCAGTCGGTCCCCCTTTGTTATGAGCAGAACCAATGTGCAGAAGGGACTGTAACCTACCTTTAACTGTTGGGTTTAACACACTACTGCATTCTCTCAAATGTTCTGCCTTAAAGTTGTGCCTTACTTGACACAGTGTTTGTTTTGTAAAGTCATTTCTTGATTAGACAATGCTACCACTAATTTATGGAACTTCACAATTCGCCTGGTTGCAACTTTGTACTTCTGGAAAATCAGTCAATCATGACCAACAAAAGCTCTGAACACCTTATTTTTCCACCAGAATTATAACATGAAATTTAAGGCCAGTGTGTACTATTATGATAAAAGCACCACAGAAGAAAAGTGCCATTGTATGAATTGTCATTTGTGCAACTGTCAATAATTAACAATGTACTATGAGATTCTTTGTTGACTTGAGACTGTCAAAACATGGTTCTCATATGGCATTATTTTATTGACTAGTTGTTATGGCAATGTTCAGTTATCGATTATGCAACAATACCTATTCTTCAGAAAAGGTCATTCAGCTGAAATGCAAGGACACTATGTTCAATATTCATAAGAACAAGATGTTTACTACTTCATGTTTGTAATGCTGCCACAGCATATTGGTGGAAACTAAATGTATTCTAATAATGAAAGCACTAAAGATCATATATATACAAGAACAATCACTTTGCCTAGTTTGTGTTTTGTCTTCTCTAGTGCCTACAGTAATTTTTTTTCGTAAGTGGTTCCCAACACTGTGGTAAAATAAAACATAACATAGCCACATATACATAGCACACTATTGGTTCCAGTAACTTGTCAAAGATGTCATGTACAACGTGATTACATCCATTGATGTTAATAAAATAACTGCCAGTCTTGTATTGAAAACCTGTTTCACGTAAACAATTTTAACATCTTGACACCTTCACCAATCTCAATAATACTTGCATAATTGAACTGCATAATTCATAAACAATACTGTATATTTGGCCAAACTTACTTCTGTGTTTTCTGTTATGAGCATTATCCAGATTTATATTAGCAGGCATTGGCAATAAAAAAAATTATTGTTTCTTGTGAAAGAGCATGAAAAAGTAGGCCGATTGGCTGTTTACTAAATACATAAACGAGCATAGCTCAGTTATTATTCAGTCAAATTCAATAAAATTTTGCACATGGATACTAGGTACAAGACGAATCAAAAAACGTGTCTAGTTTTGTTGCCAAGGTAGCACTGCTGTCCCTAGGCCCTTGATACGAAATTTCTATAACTTGTTATATTTATCCACCCGGACATTTTTTTCGAACAATGATCTTCACATTAAACTTTAGGCATGCATATGTATAGCAAACAGACCTCTGGTAACATGTTGTTATAACCAGTTCAAGTATACAGCTATTTTATAAAAATTCTGTGCGGGCCCTGGGGACGACAGTGTTATTATAGCAACGGCGTTAAAAATGTTTTTGGATGTATCTTGCAATGTAGTATCTGTGTACAAAAGTTTATTAAATTTGAGGTAATAATAACTGAGCTGTGCTCGTTTATGTATTTATTAAAATCAGCAGTTTATATTTTGTAAAAAGGTGTTCCCTCCTCAGATGCCTGCTATCCCTCCACAGGACTACAAGGTTCCTGAAAATTAAACCCAACCAGCCCCCGTGTGTGAGAAAAGTCTGAAAAGGACCCTAAGTTCCGTAATTTCTGAGGGAAGTGTGAACGCCTGAGTAGGCGTCTTGTTAACATTAAAAAATTCCAAGAGGTTACTGTACAGTGTGAAATTGTTGAGCAACACATTTAATTGACAAGGTTTACACATAACAAAATGGAACGTAAACTAGCTTAAATGCCATATCATCAATTTCTTCCTTCAACGTGTCCACCTTCTAATTCAACGCATTTTATTGCTCTTGTTCTCATGTCTCTCATGGCCCGTCTAGCCATCCTCGTTCGTCGTAATAGTTAACATGCACAACTTGACGAAAACGAACGAATATTCAGTTATGTTAATGTCTATCACATGTTTTATGCAAACTATACGAGTACTTTTGAAATTAGTTCAAACGCATAGGCACGTAGGCAGCCATGGTTGACGACTTACATGTGATTGAGGTACTTGTTGCTGAGCTGGATGTGGTTGGTGGGGATGTGGTTGAGCTGCTCGTTGCTGAGGTGGACGTGGTTGCATGGAGTGTGGTTGACAAAGTGGTTGACGAGGAAATAGAACTTGTTGTTGGGGTAATGGCATTTGTATACGATCCTTATCGCATGATATGCTTCTTGACGTTGCTCTGGATTTGCAAAATTTGCATATTCATTTCGTCCACTCTTTCCATCAGACCCCTGAAATATACAGTAAATGCGTACATATACTACACATATACACACAAAATTGAATGGGTATTTTGTTTATGCCTCTACGCAAAAATCAATGTTTGATTACTGTACTTACTGCCTTACTTCACGATGAACGTAGTCTCGAACTCACCTACGCACAGAATTGGTAACCAATGTGTGGTAACTGCTCAATTCGGGATTTCTTTTAATACCATTGACTATAATATCCCACAAAGTACCGTGTTGCTGATATTGCTCTGCAATGATAAGCCTTCCTCAGTTCTACGTTTCCAATCTTTACTTTTGGTCGTGGAGGCATTGCTAGAAACATGTTATCTTACTAAACACGTGGAATTGTCCGTAACCTCCCAAGGGTTTAAAAATTTCCATGAGCTTCGTAATCAACTAGCCAGTATAAGAAATTTTTCATGATGCAACGACACGAAGAGTGAATATAAAATAAGTAAACCCTTTCAAATTTAATACCATGCATATTAGGCATCATGCAGCTATATGTAAACTTGACAGCAATAATTGCTTCAAATAAATGGTTCATAAAATTCTACGCTCTTAAACGCATGGAAAGTTAAGTTCCAACCGTATGAAGTCTAGTCCTCACTAGCGACATAAGCATAAGCAAAATAACAAACTTTAAGGATAAATTTTCCTCTGAGGTTTATAAAAACAAAGCAGAAAGAATTTTCTTTTGAATTTGCTTTTGTTTTGCCATAGCTTGTGCTCGTGGTCTTATGTTTGTGCTCATGCTTATGTCGATGCTTATGTCGCACGCTTCGGTGGATGTCTTTGTTTTGTTTTACCTTGTGCTTATTGTTACGTCGATTAATCTGAAATTGAAAGGATTGATGTTTTTACACACACTGTTCACAGTACATGATTTGAATGTATCAGCTTAATCACTTGACGAAAATTCAAAATTTCTCGTGTCGACCAATACGCAAGTGAGTTTATACGCGTTTAAGCAACCTTATCGTTCAGCTAATGAGGCTATTCGTTCGTTTTCGTCAAGTTGTGCATGTTAACTAATGCTACGAACTGTCGAACTCATTAGCGACTCGCTCCTCATAGCTTGTCCACGTTAGCTGGAGGTGTTTTAAAACCCTGTGTTTCCTGTGTTTCTTTGCTCTGGAGTAAATTATTGTCCAACCATTTTTGAACACAGATAACGCAAAAGAATGGATTGCATTTTACCTGTATGCTTATTCGTGTTCTTGCGGTTTTGGTAAAAAAGACTTAAATTCCCAAGGGTATTTTGATTAAACCAAATTCGTCTTACGTTGTGACATTTAAATTAGTTTACGTTGTATTTCGTTATGTGTAAACCTTGTCAATTAAATGTGTTGTCAAACAATTTCACACTGTACTAACTTCTTGAAACTTTTAATGTTAATAAATTATGCAAAAATTGGACAAGTCAGAGCTTTGAC
Source organism: Muricea muricata (assembly GCA_963855995.1). Taxonomy (NCBI): domain Eukaryota; kingdom Metazoa; phylum Cnidaria; class Anthozoa; order Malacalcyonacea; family Plexauridae; genus Muricea; species Muricea muricata. The sequence goes on from OY979717.1 coordinate 48,555,880, forward strand.
CCTGCTTCTTTGAATTATTGCAAAAATAGCACATTTTTAACTGAAAATTTGAAGAAGATATGATGAATACATATATCAAGAAGATATGATGTTAAACTTTCACTAGAGAGTATAACAATTTACAAACTGGCCTATTGCGTAAATAACTATGCTCCAAAGTTTAACGGGGCACTTTTTGGGACACCCTGCATAAATTTTCTCACTAAGAACCTATTTTAAATGACATACTAAGTGGCTTGAGGTATATAGGTAGTTTATATGTTCGAAACTGTATTAAATCAAGCGCGCATTTGTGGCATGCAGAACAAAGCGTCTTTGATGTACTATTAAATTATTTACAAATTCATTTCCTCAGCAAAAAGGCCTCGACACATACTTATACCCTCCATTTCTACACCAATTGTGTCTCCATAATGTCCCAACAACTCTTGTGGCCTTTTATCATCATCAACTAACTTTAGTCCAATTGCATAACGGCATGGCTATGAACTTTAACATCAAGACTGCTACGCTCTTTCAACGATGGCTGCCAACCATGGGCTACAGTTAATTAGAATAAGACGCGCCATATTCCTACTAACGTTTGCTTTGACGCCACCTTACGGTTGTTCCTTCCCCGGTCAATTTCTAAGTTGAATAATCTGCCAACTTCGCCAAAATCACGACATCACCAGCTTTGCCTTCGTCCGGTTCACGCTAGCACAGCTAATAAAGTCGAATTCGGGCGGTGCAACTACATCGTGTTGGTTTTCACTAAAAATTGCGGTAAACAATTTTTAAACAGGAAAAATATTGTTATTTCTGCAGTACTAGTTTGACTTAATGTTTGCTATGTACACGTACCCTGCAGTGATGTGAGTAAAACTAGATAAAGAATCCTTTTGAGATTAGTGACCCAAATTGTGAAGCCAGATATATCTATATTGAGATGAAATCGATCAAAATTTCTGCACATCTAATCGAAGACATAGCTCGCCACGACTTTTCCAATGGTTTCGAGAAGGTTTAAAACACGAAAATATGCGACCGGCAATGTTTATCAGATTCGTATTTGCTCAATTTTTACAGTAAGGGCGGCAATCAAAAGCTAAAAGCATGACCTATCGAACTGTGGAAGAATAATTTCTGTATGTAAAATATTAAACACTCTAGAGCTCCACAAATTACGATTACACACACCGTGTATTGTCATTCTAATATTAAATTTTTCATAGGCAAAAACAAACTGAATTTTTTTTATTAATTTTGTAATGCACTCTGTTTTTGTACTTTAAATATAGTAATAAAATATACTACCGTGGTCATGGTTTATTCACGATTTCATCATTTATTATATAACAGCACAAACAGGAGTGTTAATTTATTCACGATTTACTTCATTTGTTAAACACCACGGTAAAACGTCTATTAATAATGCACCAATCATCAGGCAAATATCATAAGACAATTATTAAACCAATGACACACACACAATATTGTGGAAGAAGGGTTGATGGGGAGAAATTTTCCGATTCTTATATAAAAAACATTGGCCAAAATGCCTCCCCCACAGACTCACTATTTCAGGATTATGATTATGATATAGCTATGTCCTCAGGGGGTAATGGCTCCCCCATGTTGGACTTTGCCCCATGGGGTAAGAGCTCCCCAAGATGAGCTCTCTAAATGTCCAAGGGGTAGTAGATCTCCGTGATGGTTATTGTTTACTTTAACATGCAAGGGGAAGTGAATTTCATAATTAATTACTATAAGATATATATATATATGTATGTATGTATATATATATATATATATATATATATATATATATATATATATATATATATATATATATATATATATATATATATATATATATATATATATATATATATATATAATAAATTGTTTTATGTGAGTCAATGGGGTCGGGGGTGACCTTTGAGAGCACTCCATCCCCATCAACCAAAGAAAAAATTTATTTATTTATAATTTTTTTTACCTTCATTTTGCTCATCTATTTATATTGCAATTAACTATATTAACTATCCCATATTATCTCATTTTAACCTGACCGAATGTAACATAGACTTTTTACACGTTTATATCCAATTATTCAATTCTATTAAACTAATGCTAAAATGTTGCAAAATCATTGAAGGGTGGGATGGGTGTCAATTAGTATAAAAGTATAAACTTGCTCACATGCGTGTTTTTTACTAAGATTTACTTAATGAATCGGATTTAGCGATTTCGAGCATGTTTTACTTCACAATATGGCTGGGAACAGAGGCGCCTTATATGTGCCATTGGCGTAAAATACATTTATTTCGAAGACAAAAATCACAGTTTACAAACACTTTCAAAAACTCATTAATAATTCATGAATAGAAACTAGTCACGTGCATGCCTCTTTATACCTGCTAGAGCACTGTTAGTTATTTATCAGCGGGAGGGGATTTCACTGATTATATTTTAAAATTTTCTATTGTAAAATTTTCCGTTCTTTTAGCTTCTTTAACAACTCCTGGATTGCCTCGTGAATTGCCTCATCTGAAGTATCGAAATGCTTCTTTTTTGCATAAACACCCGTTTCAACATCTTTTGCTGTTGCATCATATACCCAAGGTTCTTTTAGAGAGTGGACTCTCCCTGACACAGAATACTCAATAGTTCGACCATTGTACGTTCTCTGAAAAGAAAATGCAAGCCAACTATATAGACTATTAAGATAAAATTATGTTAATGGTGTTATATTCACACATGGAAGGTAAATTGTACTAATACTACCCTTCCTTCCTTTGTTCCAGCAATACTTCTCAGAAACTGTTCGATGGGAATTGACGGAGTTGGCGCAGGGGTTACTAAACGGGAAAATTGAGCTTTTTAAATTCAAATATAAGAATAAATATGATACGAATTTAAATATCACAAAGCGCGAAATGTGCAATGTGTAACTAAATGCATGTCTATAACAATGGCAAATAATACAATGTTTCCCCGCGACACTGCGGCTTGCATCCTGATTTCACTCTTATAATTTCTGGCCATGCAACAAAGAGGTTATAAATAACACTAAAAGAGGCACTCGTAATTTTTTTTCATATAAAAAAGGGAAACGATAGGGGGTTGAGCCCTGGATGCCTGATCATTCGCCTATTGACGTTAGCAGCTAATTAGCTGTTTTCCTAGAAATCAGGTGCGCAATTTTGTAATTCCGTATGAAGTGAATAGTGTTTTTCAAATGCCTTTATAATTAATATATCTTTATAGGTCAAAACCAATTTAAAAACAAGAAAAACGCACTTGAAGTAAACAACTTATTTTTGTCACGATGGCGAATGATCACTTCAAATTTTCCGGTTTTAACTGCTTTCCTAACTTTCACTGTTCATGCTTAGGCATAAGTTAAAGTGCATATGACACGAAATTTTATATTTTAGAACTACAAACTTCTTTCTGCGGTGATTATCGCAGACTATTTTATTCTTTAAAAAACATTATGCCAAGGGAATTATTTGAACGTTTTAATATGTGGTTGCGAGGCAAAAAAATGTCCTATGACTGGGAACGAAATTGCACCAAAATGACGTCACTGATGCGATGTATTTTATGCTCATTGACTCAATGTAACTCTGGGTAAAACCACTAACGTCCTTATGACGTCATTTTGGTGCAATTTCGTTCCCAGTCGTAGAAAGTTTTTTGCATCACTCTTCACTTGTTTAAACATTTAAATAGTCCCCTTAGCATCATCTTTTTGAAAAATAAATTACACCACGATAATCACCGCACAATGTATTCTATGATTCTAAAATATAAAATTTCGTGTCATATGCACTTTAAGGAAAAATAACATTCTTCCTATATGATATTCAATATGAATTTCAATAAATTTATCCGTAGCTTGCAACAGCCAATTAATAATTGCTCGACACATACCTTCAACAGGTATCTGTGGCGTACGGAAGGACATATATAACCCAAAAAGTAAAGCAATTACCAGTATGAGAAAGCCAAAATATGAGAAAACTAAAACGAAAATGCACATTGCGTCAAAATGAAGCAAAAAAACCTGAGACCGCCTATTGTAATTTTTAACTTCACGAAATATTGTATTCAGAATTTTTTGTGATTATATATCGCAGTATAAGCCGTTTAAAAAACATAATGCTAAGGGAACTTTCATTGTTTAAAAGGGAAGAAAAGGACTGTCATATATCTGGGAACCAAATTTCCCTAAAATGACTCCATGAGATGTATTTGCTGTTCTTTGGGGCGAAAATTTGTCCCCATGCTGAGGACATTTTTGTAACTCACGGCCACATATCAGAACACTCAAATAGTCCCGTTAGCATCTTGTTATTGAAAAAAAATTACACTGCGATAATCACCGGACAAAGAGCCTTATGACTCTAAAATCGTATCAGACGCACTTTAAACGACATTTACTGTGACATCATAAGGAAAATATACAGTCAATTGATTTTGACGCTTATTGTTACCCAGGAAACAAACACACTCCCATTCTATTTGGTTGCATTACTGTAACAACAATAGCGAATCAATTTCAAGGAATGTTCGTAGTAGGTTACCCAATATCTAAATGCGGAGGGTCCCTGCGATATCAATAACGTAGATTCTAAGTCGTGTGCATGTATATTACGACGTGTGCGGAGAAAATCTTAATTCTAACTTGCCCCTGTTTTCTGAATGCCAGAGCTGTGTAGATTATCAAAGTAGAAATCAGGGCTGACTACTCGAGACATCACGTCATATCATATTATTAATATAGAGGAGGGAATGTACAGAAAAACGTATTTCGAGAAATAATTCTATCCCGCAATTTAAGATATCAATTGAAGAAGACAAACTCTTGCGATTTTTCTTTTGTACGTGTTTCAAACTCATTATCAGAATGAAATACAATACTCATACAGAATATATACAGTAGTTGGAATTTTGTTCAATCCAAAAATACTTGAAAAACTAGATTCATATTAATCTAATATTAATCTAGTTTTTCCAAAAATACTTACTGCCTATTTTGCCGTTTTTATGTCTCTTGTCATAGTGAGGCCAGTCTTTTATTACATCTGGACACTCGAACATCTTATAAACAACAGATGCAGCCAGAGTGCTGGAAAAAGTCTGCCAATCTTGTGTTGCTTTTTTACTTCCATCGGCAAAATCTGATACTCCTTTGATAACCGCCCATTCTAACCCAAGATCATACGCTGCTTCATAAAGACCTAAAGTATTAAATATCAATTAGCCTGCGAAGCAGGCGCTCTCGGGCTTAAGGAGGGAACTTGAAAGAGCGCCCGCCGCTATCCGCCTGTATTTTCGATTTTTTCGTTTGGAGGCTACGAAAAAATCCCATTGGCTGGTTGAGACGATTGTAGTTAATTAACAAGGGGTATTATTGTTGTAACACAATGGGTATTATTTTTGTAACAGAATGGGTATTATTTTTGTAAACACGTTTTCCCGCGAAATGTATAATTATCTCGCCTGCCTAATAATAGAATGCGCTGTGATTGGTCAGTCGTTGAAAGGTTTGACATCTTTAATAAATGGGCGTGTTTCAAATTACGGTAGGATGGCGGCAGGCGCTCTTTCAATTTCCCCCCTTAAGCTCGAGAGCGCCTGCTTCGCAGGCTAAATATCAATTGACTTTTTCTTTATTTTTTACAGTATCCTTGTCTCTATTCAACATTGTTCCTGGGGTCTCTTTCCACCCTCCTGCCTTGCCGACGGGTGCCGTGGTATACCGGCCGCGTGACTCGTCAGATTTTGGCAGATTTGATTTTTTGGTATTGGGGAGGGGCTCCTGGGAAGTTGTTTTCAGGAAGTATAGCAAATTAATCATTAACAGGCCGATGTTCAGACAACATGGTTATTTCAATGAGTGTTTGCGAATTCCTACGAAGGAATATAATATAATTAGCATTGTATACAAATAACAGAATATATGAAGTAACAGACATAGTAATACTCTATATAGTCTGGTCGTTAGGGATCGGAAGTAATTATTATTCAAAATGGCGATGGGGTGCAGACGTCACGAAGGTATGGTGTAACGTGACGGGGTGAAAAATTACAGGGTGTAACATTACGGGTGTAACATTTCAAGGGGGGGGGGGACATTACGGGGTGTAGCATCACGGGGTATAATGTTACTGATTATGATGACGTTCTTAGGATGACGTTTTTACGGCAACGTTCACGTCATGCAGATGATAACTTTATTAGTCTAGCGTTACGAGCATTAACCCTACCCCTTAATCCGTTACAGGTGGTTTAACCCTAGTATTCAAAATGGCAGCGCGCGCTGATAAACATTCAAGTTAGCAGCTAACGTCAGCATGATAACGTTATGGGGATGACACTGTGGTGATAACACTATGCCTAATATGGTTGAGTTTTAGAACAATCTATTGTTTCAACGAATTACAAGCATAGAAAGCATGTACAGGTCTGTAGTGTTTTTGTTTTAATTCATTGTTCTTGAAAACGACCTTTATTTTCTAAAAGCCGTTTGAACAAAAAATTTCTCTTCTTTACGGCTGCCACTACACAGCTTCATCTGGATCAAACATATCGTTGTTCACACATCATCTCGGGTCGCCTTGATCTTTTTGTTAATGGGATCTTTTTTCAATGCTCCCATCCATGCCAGGTTATACATGTAGACATCGCCCAATTCCTTTTGGAATACATGTAGCGTTTTTTCAAAAGCTTACTGTTGAGTTTTATTTTCGTCTTGACCGTCCATGAGAAGCGTTTGTGAAATCTCTTCGTACTGTGCCCGGAGCTTCGAATCGATTTCCACTTCAGAACCGTTTTCACTTGTAACGCTCTTTTGTTCCTTTTCAGAGCTGCTGTTTTCATCACGCACTTCTGTGGTAAAGCTGTTATCGACATGACCACAGGAGAAGGAATCACCAGAAGGTTCAATCTATATCGATTACTAGTCACGCTTTACGCCGTTTGGTGCGCTCGTTTCATTGCCCTAAACAAGTGTATTGTTATTCTTCATCCATCACACCGACGTTGCATCATTTTGACAATTTTTGATCTGAAGAATTTGTGCTGGTAGCCGTTTCATCTTTCTAAGTTTATAATTACGATTAGGATTGCAAACAATTTAGAATATATTTGAAAGGATCTTTGATTTGATCTTCAAGGATGGTATTACGCACATTTGAATGATTGAAACAAGTAGCGAACTGCATTACAGTTGTTCAGCTCATGCAAAGCAGACAGGTTTCAACGAGAGCTTCCGCAGTGTTAACTGTCCATTATCTTACGAATGAATTTCAGTGCAAACGAATTCTCGGTTATGTGCCACAATGAACAAGTTCTAATGATGTTCTAATGTGGGAGGAGCATATTCAAGTTCTAATGTGGGAGGAGCATAACAAAGTTCTAATGTGGTTCTAATGTAGTTCTAATGTAGTTCAAAGTTCAAAGTTGTTCAAAGTTCAAAGTTAGTTCAAAGTTCTAATGTAGGTTCTGATGTTCAAAAACATAAGTTCTAATGTGGGAGGAGCATATTCACAAACCTATTTTGAGAGTTCCACAATTAAGTTCCACAGAAGCTTGTCAGAAGCTCCATTACAGAAGCTTTACAGAAGGTTGAAAGAATCAATGCAGTAGAGAATTTCAAGATTAACTAAAGGAATTGCAGGAAAAATCTTGAAAAACGATTAAAGAAACAAGAAATAGAAAGAAAATTTAATATTCATTTATAAGCCGCCAAATTTGGCTAACAATGTTTTTTGCGTTGCCACCCAATTCCCAACTTTCGATTATTCACATGGTTGAATACCATTGGTCTAGTTTGCGGTACATTAGGACAAAAGTAACCAGGCATACGAATGATGAATACGAGTTTTTCACTCATCTCCATACTTCTAAATGCGTAGTTATACTGTTGTTCTCCGTTATGCTTCTGCAAGCTAATATAATAGTAACTAGGCATGCGAGTAAACTTAAAATGTGAATTGGGTATAAACAAACAAAGGTACGGAGCAGTAAAGCAAAACATTCTGGAAAAGACAGAAATAAATGATTGACATTTTAATTGGTCTACTGCTGTGAAAAGGTACCCGTACTGTCAATAAGTAATAAGGGCAGTGTGTTAGTGTGGGATGATAAACCAATGGAACACAAGGGGCAAAAACGGAAATTCCTACTAGTTGAAGACGGAACAGTGTACAAAGTCAAACGATCGAAGTTGTAGAACAGTCTCTATGCGGCAACAAGGCTCCGAACCAAAGTGATCATAAAATATATTTCTGCTAACACGGTCGTACCCACTGAGCTTTACAATATCTGGAGAAAGCACTCGCCGCTTTGACGCAGAAAAGATGGCGCCGATTTGCAAAATTGGCTCCAGATTGGTCCCCCCCGTCAATAGTTTCCAGATACAGGTAGTCACCACTGACCCAAAATACGATGCTATTTTGCCCCCTCCCACCCCCCCCCCCCCACCCGTTTTCAGTGAAAATAATGTAGGAAAATTCTATGAAATAGTTCTAGTAAATAATTTTACAATATTTTGTACTACATTCGCAAAGTGGTGAAAAAAGTGTTTTGCCTTACTTGTCGGAGCAAGAATCCGTATAAATGCAGGGGAATCCTCTTTCAGGTAAGTTTCGCTTTCACGCAACATTTTGTATTTTAAAATTTGAGTAAGATTTCAATACGAAATTTCAATTAGTTTTTAGATCACATAAACCGTTAGATCTCATATATAAATGGTTTAAAGATTATTGAATGCTTCTTCTGAGCATTGTATTTTTATTACTAGCTTTGTTTTGTTTCGCTAAATATTGATTAAAAACCGTTCGGTAAAGGTTAGTGATTTACCGGGTTGGTAAAGGTAAGTGATTTACCGGGTTATGAGATAGTAAGGAAAGATAAAAAAACAAATGGGCGATATGGAGGGGGTGTTTGTATCTAACAACATAATTCGTGAAGATTTTTCTCTGACGAATTAGTATACCGTACTACTGAAATTAACAAACCTCTGAGTAGACCATTATTAGTAGGTACCTGGTATAGGCCTCCTGATTCACCAACGTGCTATGTTGATTATTTTGAAGACATAATTAATAAAGAAAGAAGACATAACAAATTATGACTATTTTCTACTGGCTGACATAAATGTTCATCGTATGCCTGATGTAGTATCAGTAAATGTTACTAAATTAAATGATATATTCGAACTTTATGGGCTGAAACAGCTTCTTACAGATCCTACAAGAACAACACCCTACTCGTCTACGCTAATTGATCTTTGTGTTACAAATGCCCCTTAAAAGATCACTAATCCTGGGATAATAGAATTGTCCATAAGCGATCATGTATTAGTATTTAATATATGATCTTCGTTCACTGTTCAAAATCCGCGCACGCGATTGGTCAAAATCGATCACGTGTGTTTTGGTTACCTGGCAACAACGAGTCGTTTGAGTGCGTTATCACAATAACGCACGAAAAGTGTGCAGTATTGAGAATGGCCAGGAGTAAAACGTCAAGAAAACTGTATTTACAAGTGGATAAAGCTAACAAGTTGATGAAGATATCGATGAATTCTACTATAAAGACCAAAAAGGAAAACAATCTTGAGAATTTCTATCGTCAGAGGTAATTAAACTTAGTAAACACCGATTATTCTCATTTTTTCGTCTGTGAACTCTCGCATGAAAGCTCATTTAACAAGTTATTTTTTGACGTATCGTTGTGTTTATTTGCTTGACTCAGCTTGTAAAGGTTGTTCGCTACATTTCTTCAAATTTGTTGTACTTTTTTCACGTATGTTTTTGAAATCGGATTTAATTGTTTTATTTTGTTTTGGTAGCGAAAGCGTACGGCTTTTGCTTTCGAGCACGACCAGTGAACTCAGGTCATGTATTAAATGTGTTAGAGACTGTTCAGTTCGTGTTTTGTTTACAAATACACGCACTTGCTGAATGTACAGTGAACTCAAAATTTTGTATACTGCACTCGGCCTCGTGCAGTGTACAAAATTTTTCGTTCATTGTACATTCAGCTCGTGCGTGTATTTGTAAACAAAACACTCACAACAGTCTCTAACCCTTAAATATGACGCATAAAGTACATTACAAACAAATAGGCTCGCGATCACATTGAACCAGTAATACATCCTCCTCGCACAGCACCAGTCTCCCCAAAAGTTCCTTTAAAAAAAGAGCCAGACCGAATAGTTGAAGAAGGAATTTTAACTCCAGCAAATGAACCCACAGATTGGATTGGGTGGCAAGCATGGTTACAGTGGTAAAACCTAACAAATTAAGAATCTGCATCGATCCTAAAGATCTCAATCGAGCGATCAAGAGATCCCACTACCCAATGCCTACAATTAAAGAGGTGGCTACTAAGTTAAGCAAAGCAAAGGTGTTCACAGTTCGTGATGCCAAAAGTGGATCCTGCAAATAAAGCTTGACGAAGAATCCAGCATGCTCAAAACCTTCAACACACCATTTGGGCGCTTTCGCTGGCTCCGAATGCCCTTTGGCATCTGCTCAGCCCCTGAAGAGTTTCAGAGAAGAATAAATAACACCTTTGAAAACATGAGAGGGACTGCGACAATAGCTGACGATCTGCTGGTATTGGGGGAAGGTGATGGTATCGAGTCCGCTACAAAAGATCACGACGAAAATCTCAAAAACGCTTTACAAAGAGCTCGGGAAAGAAACCTTAAGCTAAACAAAGAGAAAGTCAAATAAAGGATGATCGAAGTTCCATACATTGGACATCTGCTGACGTCCAAAGAAATCAAACCCAACCTGAAAAAAGTCGAAGCTGTGCAAAAGAGATTCCTCGGAAAGGTGAACTATATTTCCAAATTCCTTCCCAACATTTCAACGATAACTGAACCACTTCGCCAGGTGGAAGCGCAAGGTTTGAGTGGCACTGAGACTATTCAAATTGAAGTAAATATATTAAATTAAATCACGTCTGCAACAGTCATCACTAGTATGAAGTCACAGTTCGCGAGACATGGTATTACTTGAAGAAGTACGAGCCAATGGAAAGGTCGAAAATGCGGTAAAAACAGCTAAAAAGATCCTAAAGAAGACACAAGAAAACAAACGAGACCACTACCTGGCCTCATTGGCCAGGAGAAACTCACCTATACGGAAAGCCTCGATTCATCCTCAGTTCAGAGCTTGATAAAAAGAAGGACAAGAGCCCGCTTGCCGATATCAGCAAGTTTGTTAAAACCGAAAGTTCCAAGCATGGTTGAAAAACAGTTGAGAAACAAGAGAAGAAAACAAGCTTCCCTTTTCAATCGGGGAAGTAAATCGCTGTCAGAGCTGAACCAGGAGATATCGCTAGAATGCGGCCAGAGCCCGACACTACAAATAAGACTTGGAGGAAAGGAGTTTGCAAGAAAAAAATTGCTTCCCGATCATATGAAGTCGTGTCTGAAGGCAAATTATATCGACGAAACTGAAGGCACCTTGCGTTAACAAAAGAAACAGTTGCACTGCCAGATCTGGCTCTGAAAACTCCTAATCAATCCTTGCAAAATGACTCCCCGTCAACGCAGGAAAACCCACCACAAGAGGTAACCGGAGGAGTTACAGGAATCAAAATAAATCAGCCAGCTTTCCACCCTGGTAAACCAAGTAACCCAATAGAAGAAGATCATCTCGGGGAAGCCTGCTGAAAACTCCTGATTACTGCTAATGACAGTGATCTCTCGCTGCCTGTTAAAACCTATAGTATTACTAGTACCTTTATGTTTATTTTTATAAGGGAAAGGGTGTGACGATGTCTATCGGATTTTGAGCACCGGAGAAAGTATTTTAAGGTCAGGGGACACGGACGTATGATGTAATACTTCGTGTTGTTGTTGTTTATTGTTGTAAAAACTACAAACATGGACGTAGCGAAATAAGACTGTTCAATAAAGGCTTTGTACTATTAAACAGCTTGTTTTATCGCGCAACATCGTTACAAACTCCATGGATTTGATTCCATTTTACAATCGCTTGTTGATGATGTTAAGGGATTAGAAAGTCAGGGATTACACATAACCACAGATGTGTTTCAGGGCACTGTTCGAGTTAGTTTTGCTCAAGTGACTGGTGACAATTTGTGCCTTAATGGTATCTGTGGTTTTGTTGAAAGCTTTGTTAGCCAACATTTTTGCCGGACATGTAAGATGCATATGGAGGAAATGCGACGAGCTTTAGTTGCAAAATTAGCGTTGATCCGTAATAAAGAAAATTACTGTCGTTAACCAAGAAATTAGGTTGATTTTAGCAACAAGGATAACCTGGTTAAATTTACCAGATTATGTTAGGTTAAATATTGTCCCAGTACCTGGCTACAGATTAACACCAATCTGGTAAAATTTAGTGTTTTTAGAGTACCAATTTTCCTGTCTATTTCGTTTTTCTTTAGTTCGATCATCCTGTCGCCACTGCCTAGTTCTGTCCCAAGGCTTTTTACCACAAGTTTCTAGGCTCTTGAAGTTACCATATGCTTTCAAAGCAGACTTTACTACATGTATTCTGAATTTTGCTTCATAACCAGAAACGATGTAACGTGAACAATACGATGAGAACAATATGATGATGCATCTTCGAGTTTATACTTCTGCACTTCCTAGTATAAGCTTTACCTAATAATTGCTCATATAGATACAGGGGACTCTATTTATTTGACCGTTCCATTGTCTCCTTCAAAGAACTATTGACTGTAATTTTTAATTTTGACTTGGCGGCCCCCAGAATGTTCGAAAACGGTATTAAATCATGTATGTTAACTATTGCCTGCAGAAAAAAGTAACTTTTCATAATATAGTGACAGTAAGATTCTAGTGAGTTATTAATCATATCTACATTAGTAAAGATATCGATCACGTGACCAATAATTTCAAAATGGCGGCGTTTTTTAATTACGAGTAGCGAAGCAATTTTCACTTTTGTTCCAAGAAAAAAATTACCTGTTTAAGTCGAAAAAATGGAAAGACTTCAAGTGAATCACCAAAAGCATATGCATATACTTTTCGAGTTTAAATGATATGATGTAATTAGTTTATTTAAATAAAGTTAAGTTTTTAGCATTATCAATCACGGGCTATAGGACAGGCGCATTGCGATACTGTTTACGTACGTAAATAAGAAAATTATTAAAATGTTATAAACCGTATTGTACTTACTCATGAATTATTTAGACGTTCAAATGATGGGAGTGTTCTAAACGTCGTTATTTCGTTCGGAAATAGTGAAATACAAATCCTTGTTCTGTTACACATCGTCGCCATATTGAACAATCACCAATTTCCATCCCCCCTGGCGAAATAATAAGACGGCGAAGAAAAATAAGGGAAAAATAAGAGGGTAGGAACAATGTGGGCGTGTTTCGTCAAAGGCTGGATGCAGTGACACTTCCATATATGGCACAAACGTGTCCCATACTTCCATATATGGCACAAACGTGTCCCATATTTAATATTCCGTGACCTAGCAACACTGAGCGATATATTTCAATGAACAGTGATGATGCTTCCCGCCTATAACGATTTAAACCGGTCATGTGACACGGTATTGCGAACGTTGATTCGCTCAAAAGCATAACACGCCCAGAACACGCCCACATTGTTCCTACCCTCTTATTTTCCCCCTATTTTTCTTCGCCGTCTTATTATTTTGCCAGGGGGGATGGAAATTGGTGATTGTTCAATATGGCGACGATGTGTAACAGAACAAGGATTTGTATTTCACTATTTCCGAACGAAATAACGACGTTTAGAACACTTCCATCATTTGAACGTCTAAATAATTCATGAGTAAGTACAATACGGTTTATAACATTTTAGTAGTTTTCTTATTTACGTACGTAAACAGTATCGCAATGCGCCTGTCCTATAGCCCGTGTATCAATCGAAAATTGATAATAATGACTTGGGTCATTAAAATACGACTATAAAATAAACAGAACATAGATATTAGAAAAAGGGATGGATTGGCAACTCTTTTGTTATCTATATTTTATCTTTAGTTGAGCACACCGGAAGCAAAAATTGCCCAACTTGTATGGTAATCATGCTCATGAACTCAAATTCGTTTATGCGCATAATTACCATAGCGAGTTGTGCAATGTTTGTTTCCGGCTTATTCAAAATAACTGAACCGAGAATCGTGTATAGTATTGAATAGCGTTGCCGATCCATTCCCTTTTCTAATATCTATGATCACACAGCGACTTGAAGATGGGATTTTTATCTTCTCGTGGTGAAAACGATATTTACTCATTCACTGCGCTCATTCGTAAAATATTTGCTTTCCCCTTCGAAGACAAAATTCATATCTTCGCACCCCCGTGAATATCCTCGATTTATGTACAAATTATAATTCGCAAATATACTTCACAGCATAAAGAATAAGACATACCTTTACCCTCCATTTCAAGACCAACTGCGTCTCGATAATATTCCAACAACTCTTGTCGTCTTTCATCATTATCAACCAATTCTGGTCCACTTAGCATAACGGCCTGGCTATGAACTTTAAAATCGAAACTGCTTGGCCTTGTTTCTTTCAGCGGTGCCTGCCAGCCATGGGCTGCAGTTAGAATAAGACGCGCCATATTCCTACTGATATTTGCTTTCACGCCGCGGTACTCAACTTTTCCAGTCGCGGTCACTTTCTTAGTCGCATAATCTACCAATTTCGCCGAAATCACGACATCACCAAGCTTTGCCTTCGCCCGGTTCACGCTAGCACAAATGCCAACAAAAAGAACGACTTTAGGCCTCAAATCTTCAGCGGCATTTTTCACAAGTATTGCAGCCGCAAGCGGGCCCATTTGGCATCTGATCAGAGCAACATTCACATTCTGATCGCCAAATTTACCAAAATCTACCATTCCCAGATTTGAACACCAGCTTCGATGGATTTGTTTCATATAATGATAGCAACTGTTGAATTCATTGCTTGTTGCTGTAACCAGCAGAATATCTATCGGCAGTCGCGACTGTATCTTTTCACTATTCCAATCGTAACGTTTGGACTCAATATCTTTTTCACTGGGTATGATAAAGTTGAGTTCGGGCGGTGGAATTACATCATCTTGGTTTTCACTTGTCATTGCGATAAGCAATTGCAATTCTTGAACAGCTACAATATATCTGCAACGACTCTAGTTTAATTGATCCAATGTTTAGTGTATACGTGTCGCTTATAAGGGGAAACCCCTTACGTTGAGCATCTCCTGATAATTAAGCTATTGTTCATACGCATGGACATCAAATTCACGCTGTCGTGATTAGCATGACTAAAAAATTTAACATATCCGGCCAGGCAGTGAAATAAACGATAAAAATAAGTACACAATGACATAGCGTACATGTGGTTAGTCGCTAAAAGATAAGCAAACGAAAGATTTTAGACGTTTTTTTCTAATAGCAAACCGACACACATTACAACGTTATAACGAAGTCGATTTCATGCGATAACCAATATCAATCATGTGAAGCACTCTATATAGACAACATGTGTACGCCAAATATATGGAGCATGTTTTGTACATAAATATGCAGTTAATCTGCTAAGTAATTTCTATGTCGAGATGTTTTCGTCGATTCAATACTGCATTGATATCATATTTAAGCAATAAGTCAATAGGTATAGTTTCATTGTGCATTTCGTAGAACGAACCAACCAACGCGCTTAAAATTAAATGATCCAAAATAATCCAAGCAAAACGTTTTTTGTTAAAGTGCACATGAAAGACTTTTTATTTGTTCACTAAAAAATCGTCCGTAGCGAGACGATTCGAATGGTATATTGCGTTCCCAATACGAAAAATATTTTCGTAAAAAATAAGACTGGGGAAAACAAGACTGGGTCCAAATACAGACTGTGTGGTCAAATGGGGAACGGGAGTAATTCTGCCAGTACTAATTTGCTATAAATCACTATTGTTTTGGCAAGCATATGAGTGTAGAATGGCTTTGCGTTGGGTTATTTTGGCTGTAATTTCTCATGAGATTCCTTATGATGTGGATTAAAGACCAAAAGCGATAAAACAACGCAAGCGCTGGGTGGATTCTGTTAAGCGCAAACGAGTTCAATGGGAGCCTTCGAGTACAAGCTGCATATGCTCTAAGTATTTTGAACCGAACGCTTCTGTTTGCAAAGTAAATTTGCGTGGGCAAGAAACGATTGACATACCGTGACTGAAAAAGAAGATGAACCCGGCGTTTCATCGTTTACAACAGTGTTCGGTGCAGGCGAATCGACAAATGACGAAGAAAACTGCTAGCGCTTCGACGCAAGGTGCTAAGGCAGAAAAGTTATAAAGCAAAATTGCGTGTTTAATACGATATAAAATATCGCTAGTGTTTCTATTGAATTCTGTTGAAGAAAATACTATCAGTTTCCCCGAACTCTTTTGATGTGGAGGGCGCAGCTCTTCTACTGGACTATTTTCAAAACCCTCCACATCAAAAGAGTTAGGGGAAACTGATAATGGATGAAACTAGTAACTACTGAAGCAGAACCATTATTTCGGTAATTTAACACTTCAATTTAACCTCTAATTTGCATACGGCATATCGGTGTGCTACAAACGTAGCTTGTTAAACTATACATGGTCAGAATAGTTTACACCTACATGTACGAGTAGAGTATCTGCAGTCTACCAATTGTTTTTGCTTAAACCAGAATGTAGATGAAGAGATACGACGTGCGCAATTCACTCAAACAATTCACGTGTGTGATGAATGCGTCACATTGCAAAAGGTAAAAAGAGTTTCTAATAAACTGTTTGAAAAGATGCAGAAGTTGACTCTGAAAACTCTTTGCAGAATTACGTTCTAAAGTAAGCACTTTAAGTTATACTAGTAGAAGGCACGCTCCTACATCAGAATCCGTATGGCGCATTGAATGTTTCTGCATGCCAGCTGGATAAGAGAATAATTGTATCACTATACTAAGCCTCATTAGACCATGCTATATATATTTTACTAGTGATCGAGAAAAATTGGTAGTGGTAGGAGAAAAACCTCTTACAAGTTACAACTGATACAAGTGTTGACTACAGTGAAACTGAAAAGAGTCCAGAAAGTACATTTGATGAACCATCATTGATTTCATTGCAAGGATTGACCAGATGTCTTGGACTGTCCAAAGGAACGAGCAGAGTGGCAAATGACTTATATTATACTGCATACTTACTATTTCTATTCTTATATCATCAACAAATAAGTATTTAATGTAACAAATATGATGCAAATATAGATAGGTGACCCACCTTAGTGACCTTCAGCATTTTTGTGTAACCTCATTACCACTCTTGTGCACAACAGACTTAATGCGACAAACAATATTTGCCCAGCCTCAGAGAGGGGAAGGAAACATATGAGTTCAAAAAATTGATGTTTTGGATCAAAATGTCCAATGGCCTGGTTGCCCTAACTTCCTTAGGGTAGGAAAAAGATTGTTTGGAGCATCAGTGTAGGCTTGTGATTGGAATCAAAGTCAAAGAGAAACAATTTAGTAATAAGTTTGATAACTAAAACACAATTTAGTACAATATTAGTTATTTTTTATTCATTCTATTTTACCAATTTATATTGAATTGGTACTGTAATGAATTAGCCTGTTTGCAGCCTAAATTTGCTGAGAAATTCATCTAATTTCAGGCTCCGGGATGGTTATGAACTAACTATCCAAATTGTGTTTTCAATCTAGGATTAGCTCAAATAGGATTTTAAGACACCGAATTCTCATAATTGCATTTGTTTTAAATATAACTCTCACACCCAATGGCTATGGCATTAAAACAGTCGAACAAGAAATATAAGGTCATTTGCGTCAAAGAGCAAAAACAGTACTATGACTTATGTCTATTTCAATTTTGTATTAGTAAAATAGCTCAACACGTCAATTATTCAGAGTCAATATCTTCTTCAAACCTTTAAACACATCTGAATTTTTCCTCAATTTAATTTGTATTGCTTTGCATGCCCTATACGTGTACGCATGCTGATGCCTTATACGCATGCTGGTAATTGTATTCAAAGCCTACCCAGAGTTCCACAAACAAGTTAAGAAAACTCTCTGTATGACATTCCCAAAATTGCATACCAGCATCATGAGATACGCCAACAGTTCAAAGTATTTAAAGAACATATTAGGCCGTATATTCTGACCCCAAAAAGTGTCTAGAAAACGATTTTCATAGTACATGTCTGCGAACTACAATAATTTTTATGGGAGCACTGAGATATTTTTATGAAGCACTGAGTTCAAATCCGAAGAGTTCAAGCTCCGTAGACACGCATGAGTTTTCCCACAAACTGCTATTTCATCTTTACTAATCATCTTTACAATTTTTTCATTGCTCAACGACATCGATGGATGAAGGCACGCGGTTGAATAACTTTAAATTTCTTATTTCTGTGAACCAGTCTCCTCCGTATTTAACAAAAGACCGTTTTTCTTGGATTATTTTGAAATATAATTTTCAGCGCGTTGGACGTAAACAACATATCTTGTTTACTGTGCAAGTTTGGCAAGGTACCGATATTGCTTTCTAAAATCACCAGTTTTGGTTTTATTTCTATAACATCACAAGCACGTTAATGTCAAGTCTTTGGGCTATGTCTTAGGCTGGGAAATAATTCCTCACGTCTGATCAAACGGTATTATACAACGATGTAAAATGCCGATCTTATATTAGCCTCCTCCGCAGGCAACAATTATTTAATCCGAAAATCGCACGCTTTTAGACAATATTTTGATTGAGAAATAAATTGGTCGAGCAAAAATGGTCTACAGGGGCCTGCGAAAACTCATTGAGATCCCCATACACCCCTCAATATCCCGCCCAAGTATTTCACGATCTCCTGTTATCCCTCAAATCCCTTCTGAGGTGGAAAAAGTTGCCTGGGGAGGAGGCTAAGTTTTTGGGAAATTCAACAGGTAACTTATTCTTTTATTTGAGTTAACTCTTTACTGGTGTAGTTCTGTACGATAAGCGAAAAATATTGGAGAAAAGGCTTTTATACACGCCTAAATCCCTAAGTATAAACAGCTCATGCACGCTTTTCTGCATTTCGTCGTAAGTTTACGAGAAGAATTCATACATTTGTCACTAGTGAGAACATTAACTCTTCTAGCTTAAGTTTATTTAAAATTGACTCTGTCGTAAGTCTTTTACCAGCAACCCATCGACAATATTTCATTTTAGTTGTTGCCTGAGGTTGGATTCACGTTTCATTTGTTTTGAATACCTTGATCGCTTCAAAGGAACATTTTTGATCCTAACTGTTTCTTGAGCTATTTCAACCGTTTGACCAGTCATTGTAACACTCCTGAATCTGTCGAGCTCAACGATAGTATACCTACTCGGACACGATTACAAAATCGGGCGCGTTCAACACGTATTTCATCTCTGTTTTTCAGGTACATCGATGCCTAGTGGCCCTCCAAACCTCCCTCTTCACTGGTGATATCATATCAACCTTAGAGTTTACTACAGAAGAAGTATTATCTGCTCTACAAAGTGTCAATCCAAATAAAACAACAGGACCTGAAACACTACATCCCAAAATTCTTTAGGAATGTGCGAACGAACTGGCTAATTCATTGCGTTTAATATTCAACAAGTCGTTGGTTAAACTTCCCAGTGAATGGAAACAAGCCAACATAACACCAGTTTTCAAGAAAGGAAGTAAAATTCTGGTATCAAACTATCATCAAATTTCTCTTCTATATGTTGTTAGTAAATTATGCGAGTGTTGCATGCTTAGAAAGATTCTACCCGAGCTCATTCATCTTTTGTCAACATGGCTTTGTTCAAGGCAGGTCTTGTGTTACGCAGCTGCTTACCAGGCCTGGCTGCTTACATTTCTTCATGATTTGGGCACCTCGTTGGATGCAGGTGATGAAATAGACGTTATTTATCTGGACTTTAGGAAAAAGTTTTCATGGAAACCTTTTACATAAACTATCACTTTTGGTATCCAAGGTCATGTACATGAGTAGGGGTTCTCTATCAAAAGCAACAAATGTGAAATTTTGCGGATATCCAGAGAAAAAGGCAGTTTGTTAGATTCAGCAATATTCCTTACACCATTAATAACTGCCTACTTGCTTTGGTTTCCTCGTTAAAAGACCTGGGAGTGTTGGTAAATAATAAGCTTACATGGAATCTTCAAATATCATCTGTTGTGGCCAAAGCAAACCAAACTCTTATTTCCTACATCGTCACTTCGGTAGTTCTTACATTGGTCCAGCTCAAAGAAAACTTTTATATTTATTATTGGTTCAATCCCATCTTAGTTATGCTAGTGAAATCTGGGCTCCTCAGTCATGCATCACTGATTTGAAACAACTGGAAAATGTGCAGAGGCGAGACACGCGTTTTATTCTGAGCTGCAACAGAGATCCAAACATCCGACCCAACTACAAGACACGCTCATGATTGCCTTTAACCTGCTTCCAATTTCTTACTGGCAGGAGTGTCGTGGTCTGTGCTTTGCTTTCAGAGGTATAAACGGTTTATTAAATGTACAGTTTGATAAATATATTCAAATTTCTAATGGCAGAACCAAAAGCTCAAGTGAGAATTTAAATTTATACCCTATTCACCGTTATCGCACATCTCTATTTAGAGATTCTTTCTTTAAACGTATTGTAAACTTTGGAACAGTTTATACTACTTCAAACTCGAAAATCTTCGACTCTCAATTTTTTTAAGACTAATCTGTACAACATTAGCTACTTTAGTAAGTTGCACAATATTTTTGATACGGACAGATTAAATAGGTGGAAGACAATATGTCCTTATTGTAGGTCTGTTAACACACTCTTTTGCTGTTGAAAGAGCATGTAGTACCGACAGGTGAAATACTCCAAGTATTAATAATTTGTTTGACGTTTAAAATTTTATTCTTTAATTTTTTGGTCACAATGCGTTCTTTCCGATTTCACTTTCGATCTCACTTTCTTTAAAGTATAAAATAGTTATTTTTGGAGTGATATACATACTCTAACTTGTAGGTTAGTGTTCCTGTTCAGTAAGATTCAACCTTTACATCCTTTGTTATTTTTGGTATTTTCTGCCATCGTCATGTTAGTCTATATAGCTTTCTAATTTTGTTAGTTGGATCTGCCTTGGCGAGACTTCGAGTCTGTTTGCTTATCCCTTATCTTACTCGCTTTATTATTGTTAGCCTAGTATGTTCTTGTTCTTTGTTTACCTGATTGTTCATTGTTGCAAACTTCTATAATCAAAAGACTTAGCATTAACGTCTTTGTCATTTTATGGAGATCTCTCTAGAACTGAGTATTTTAGAAAGCGGTATCGACACTATCTCAAGATGTAGTCAAAATATGCTGTTTAAGTCCAACAAGCATAATTTTTTATAACTCAAAATAACTCGAGCAAAACGTTTTTTGTTGAAACGTTGATAGAAATTGTTCCTTTTTGAATGACATAATCGTGTCTACAGTTTTCTACAGATTTTCAAGGTCACAAAATTTGACACGTTGCATGCGAAAATTGAAGTCGGGCTGTGATGTCATAACCATGACACAGTTCTTTGTCCCATGTGTTTTAACCATATGGCAACACTTTGCGAACAAAAAAAATGTAGATGCTGTGTTGCTGGCGGCCCAGGTCGTGTTAGCATCTTCAATACACATTATGCGCAAGGTATATCTTTGCACGGTTTCCCTTCTGATGGGAAGGACCGCAAACGAAGGCGGCAGAGGAACAGATTCGTGATTAAAGCACTGGCCAAATTTCGTGCTATCTGCGCCTTTGTATTGACATGTTCGTCGCACTTTGAAGAGACGAAGAATCTTGGAATATCTGCTGCAGTAAGTTTGACAAGAAAGCTTGTAGCTGATGTTATTCTGTTAATCGATGTAGTGCTAGGCTGCTAGCTCACAGCTGAATTGGACACTTGGGATTTGGTTGAAATAGTACACACAAAAAACTAGAACAAGAGCAAAGAGAGCAAACACAGCAACAACAGGGCTCGCTTAGCTTCTATACAAGCTTCCGCATCACAAACAGCAACCAGAAGACAACCAAAATGCACAAAATGTCCCTACCGTTATAAGATGTCTAGTCCTCAGTGAATGACTAAATCTCATAATTTTATGACATATCTTTTGTCTAGTGACAATGCTATAGCAATTAAGTACAAAATGATGTATTGATCGTCAGCTGGTCTGCATGTTATCTATGACTATAATAACTTACAGCAAACTATTTTACCACTAACTCTGGTAAATTACTTAAACCTATCCTTATCCCAATCTTGACTTGTAGTACCTACTACCTATATAACGAACTGAAATTTGTGACTATATCGCAACCAGGTATATAATCCGACATAATAAGTGCTACTCTGGTTTTTGTTAAATGAATGAAATCACCGAACAAAGATTACATTCACGACCCAACGTTTCGACACTCCGGTCTAGTGTCTTCATCAGGGGTGGTCTGATGTTGAAACTCACGACCTTATATGCTGTCAAGGTGACGTCAAAATGACGTCACCTTGACAGCATATAAGGTCGTGAGTTTCAACATCAGACCACCCCTGATGAAGACACTAGACCGGAGTGTCGAAACGTTGGGTCGTGAATGTAATCTTTGTACTACCTATATAGTTATGTTGTGCAGAATATAACATAATTTGTTGGAGATAATGTGCAAATGGAGTCTGAAGCTAAACAAATAAATGATGTACAAATTTTGCACGTAGTTCTTTGTAATATAATGTTAAATTTTGTTAAAGTGCCACTGCAACGAAAAAATTTTTGATCCAATTTTAAACACAACAGAGCAACATCTCTAGATGAGTCAAAATGGTGTTTTTAGTTTCTCACAATCTCGTTTCGTTTTCGAGATATTTAG
The DNA here is from genome assembly GCA_963855995.1 of Muricea muricata. NCBI lineage: Eukaryota > Metazoa > Cnidaria > Anthozoa > Malacalcyonacea > Plexauridae > Muricea > Muricea muricata. Next base: position 48,578,788 of record OY979717.1, read on the forward strand.
GTTTTTAAAGTATGCAAATTAGATGTCTCTTGACGTCATTTACTCACGAATAATAAATTATATATCTAAAATAATGAATATCTTTGGATGTAATGGCCAGAACCTTTTCTAACTTTGCACGAGTGTAGTGATTAAGTAAACGCACACTACTGTTCACACTATGCTGTTGCCATGGAGATCGTTCGGATGCAAATGTCTTGTATTTGAAAAACAAAAATTTCTTATTTCTCTCCTATTAAACGATATTTACTTCACTGCACATAATACAATGGTTGTATGTGCATTTAGATCGCATTTATTGAATTTAAATTATTATACAGTGTAAAGGAAAAATGAAAATTAAAATATTTATTATACAGTTTAAAAGCTTTTATTCCAAAACCGTTTATGTTGCAACAACACAATAGGAATAGTGGTGTGAAGCTACCAAATTGTTATAGTCATGCAAAGTGTGAAAAATTACAGAGATATTCACCATTTGATAAATGTAATTTATTATTCGCGAGTAGATGACGTCAGAAACACCTAATTTGCATGTTTCAAAAAACCTTAATATCTCTAAAACGAAACAAGATATCGAGAAACTGAAAACGCCATTAAGGCTCGTATGGAAATGTTGTTCTGCTGTGTTTAAAATTGGGTCAAAGATTTTTTCGTTGCAGTGGCACTTTAAAATATATTAGACCTCATATGTGGCGATTTGTATTCTCGTGAGCATGTATTTATATTTGCTTCTTATAGCATGGTAGACGCAAGCTGGTAATGGTCTTGTAATGCCCTATCCTGTCATTCCGCACATCCACATAAAGAGCCATCTAAATGCAATTATCCTCAGTTATCTATAAAAAGATATCAAACTTAAAAGTGTTTAGCTCACATTTTTGTCTTTAAAAATTGGCTTGGACAATAACTGTAGAATTAACCATTGTTAAAAAAAACCTCTATTTTTGTGAAGTAATTTGATTTAGCACTATCACAAAACATCAAACTGACAGCAGGTAACACTTTCTTGCAATTGACATTTGCACCTGAATTCAACACAACATTGTATTTGACAAGTACGACCAGGTATATATCAAACAAAATGCCAGTCAATTGTTTCCAATGCTGTACGTTTAACAAGTAGACTACATTTTGCCGTTGCCTGTTCAGTTGTAGATATACGGTATCATGTCATAATGTGGTAAGAAAAAAAAGTGGCCCACGAGCCGCCTAGGCGAGTGGGTCGCTGATCTTCTTAACACATGACGTCTACCGTGTATCTATAATTGAACAGACAATCTGGTCTGTGGCAAATGTTTAGAACTTTTGTGCTTCGCTGTGATTGGTCAATTTTACGAATTCTGAAATCGATAAAGAAACATGAGCGACAAATTGAACGTGTAACACTTGTGTCTATTTATAACAATATTTCTCGACTTTACCACAATTAATACATGGTTTATTAAGCTTATCGGGGGAAAAGATCTTCAAAGTTACACCCATATCGATTTAAGCAAAATACGTACGTTATTTAATGCATAAAATGTCGATATTGAAGCAGCAATTTGTAATTCTTCGTGGCGACTCTGACATCAGTTGGCAACATGAAGTTGTGTATTACACTGCTTTTTTCATCTTAGACGTCGTTTTTATGTCTGAATTTCTATCCTATTCGGTGGATAACTTTTTGAAGACTATTGACTGTTAACTATATGGACTAAAATGGCTGGAGTTGAACAAAATAGGTACAAAACGAACAATGGGTGTATTAAACATTTGCCACAGACCGGGACAATGGCAAAAAGTAATCTATTTTTTTTATAATAAAAATGTGAAAAATTTTGCCAAAATAAGCTTTGTAGTGCGACGAAAAGACTTTAGTACGCCGTTTGACGTGATCATGATCTATACAAAACAAAGGACGCCATTGGCTGTCGATAATTCTAAAATTGCTGCGATAGACCACAGTTCTCGACCAATGAAAATATAGAATGAACTCTGATTAGTATATATAATACCACAAAAAAAGCATAATTACCACATGATCAGTACCACATGATCTTCATTCGCACACAAAACTATGGGGCGCCGTTTGTTCATTTATTATTTAACACAAAAAAGCTTGCCTGATTCAATGATTTATCAAATAATCCAAATTAGTGGATTATTTAATAAAGAATCCAATTCGGCATGTCGATTATTTGTTAAATAATCCATTTCCAAAATGGATTGTTTGTTATATAATCCATTTTCAAAATGGATTGTTTGTTATATAATCCATTTCCAAAATGGATTGTTTGTTATATAATCCATTTTCAAAATAGATTATTTGTTATATAAACCATTTCAAAAATGGATTATTTGGTAAATAATCCATTTCCAAAATGGATTGTTTGTTATATAATCCATTTCCAAAATGGATTGTTTGTTATATAATCCATTTTCAAAATGGATTGTTTGTTATATAATCCATTTCCAAAATGGATTGTTTGTTATATAATCCATTTTCAAAATAGATTATTTGTTATATAAACCATTTCAAAAATGGATTATTTGGTAAATAATCCATTTCCAAAATGGATTGTTTGTTATATAATCCATTTTCAAAATGGATTGTTTGTTATATAATCCGTTTACAAATTGGATTGTTTGTTAAATAATCCATTTTTCTGAGGTATACTTCATGTCTCGACAACTATTGGGTTTATTTTCCTACCAAAAAGGGAAGGTTTGAATCAAAGATGGCGGCAGGGCGAATAAATAGCGTCGGCAATCCGTTAAGGATCCAAAGGATGACTGACCATGACATCGACCAGGGAGACCAACGTACTGACCAGGTTGACCAAGACACCGATCCGGTGGGTCAATATTGTGGTCAATATGTGTGGACATTTGCTGCAGTTTATTAAGAACTCAGAGACCATAACCATAAATCCTAGTTTCAAAGTCGAAATAAATTGAAAACACCGGATGTTTTGATATGGGAAACAATGACATGGCCATGGGAGAGGGAGGGGCTTGGGGTCCCCCTGCTTCTCATTCAGGGTCAGAATTGAGATTTGTGTAAGTCCAGTTAAAAGATATAGGGGTGGATGCAATGGACTCGTGTCGTTTTGCTAGCTGTTTAAAGTTAAGATTAGTCATTAGTGAACACAGGAATATAGCATTAAGTCATATTCGTGTGTTCACTAATTTGGTATCTGGTTAAAATGGCCTGCTTTTCTCTGCAGCTATAGCATGTTGCTAAAAAAAGGGGGGGTAGGGTACATGGCTTAATGCCATATTCCTGTGTTCACTTATGAGTAATCTTTACTTTAAACAGCTAGCAAAACGACACGAGTCCATTGCATCCACCCCTATATCTTTTAACTGGGCTTACACAAATCTCAATTCTGACCCTGAATGAGAAGCAGGGGGACCCCAAGCCCTCCCTCTCCCATGGCCATTTCATTGTTTGCCAGATCAAAACATCCGGTGTTTTCAATTTATTTCGACTTTAAAACTAGGATTTATGGTTATGGCCTCTGAGTTCTTAATAAACTGCAGCAAAACAATGTTCACACATATTGACCACAATATTGACCCACCGGATCGGTGTCTTGGTCTACCTGGTCAGTATGTTGGTCTCCCTGGTCGATGTCATGGTCAGTCATCCTTTGAATCCTTAACGGATCGCCGACGCTATTTATTCGCCCTGCCGCCATCTTTGATCTAAACCTTCCCTTTTTGGTAGGAAAATAAACCCAATAGTTGTCGAGACATGAAGTATATATCTGGAAAACGGATTATTTAACAAACAATCCAATTTGTAAACGGATTATACAACAAACAATCCATTTTGGAAATGGATTATTTACCAAATAATCCATTTTGGAAATGGATTATGTAACAAATAATCCATTTTGGAAATGGATTATTTAACAAATAATCGACGTGCCAAATTGGATTCTTTATTAAAAAATCCACTAATTTGGATTATTTGATAAATCATTGAATCAGGCAAGCTTTTTTGTGTTAAATAATAAATGAACAAACGGCGCCCCATACAAAATATCCAATAAGATACCTCGTATATGTATTATTAAAATACAGTTACAGGTGCTATACTTTTTATGCAGCAATATAAACTAATATTCAGATACCATTTTCTCTTTTGCGTACCATTAAATCGTAACACATCTTACAGGTCATTTAGCGGAATTCTAACGTCACTTCGCATCTCTAAAGTCAAAGGAGAAGCCTACCTTTCTTTTACCTTGACATCGCGAGGCCGAGCAAAAGGTTCGCTCTCAGAACGCGTAATCCGAGTCTTCATTCGTTTCCTTCGCTTCCTGAGCTATTTGCGTTTGAATTATCAGTATCAGATGATAATCAGTCATTTCTCGTGTTTAAATCAGCTTAATGTAAGCCCGAGCACTCGTGTAAACATAGTGTAAACAAAGCACAGCCTGGCGTGTGTCATGGTTATGACGTCACAAGACAATTTACATTTTTTGCATCTACTACCCATTTTCAACGTAAAATTAACTAACTTGTACTTTGAATTAGAAGACAAATATGGTATCAAAATGATCAGAAAAAAATGACTTTACATATTTTGAAAAAATCTTAATATCAAAAATTTCGTGTCATTACCACTTTAAGATAAAATAGCAGTTTGTAAAAAGCTGCGGGCCCACGGAGCAGGAACTCTTGAACAGAGCGTGCTTGAAAGTCCCATCAAAATATTTCAGTTCCCAGACATGGACTATGAAACTGAATGATATCGGAGCACAACATAGGCAAAGAGTAGAGACTACAAAGAGGGGCCACTTCATTCAAAAAAGCGTAAAGTGCTGTCGTCATGATACGTCATGGGCGCCATGTTCCTAGCCAGTGCCCTAAACAGAAGCATTCCCCCAGGTATTAGTAGCCATTTTTAATAGTTCCGGGGGGGGGGTTGACTTCCTCTGTTTAGGACACTGGCTAAGAACATGGCGCCCATGACGTATCATGACGACAGCACCTTACGCTTTTTTGAATGAAGTGGCCCCTCTTTGTAGTCTTTACTCTTTGACATAGGCCTATATAGCGCCTGCAAGAAGTGTACAGCACTATAGACATATTGGTAATTAATTCACATATACGCTTCGATATAAGGTTTGCCCAGACTGGCCCCAGAGATTGCCCCAGAGTGAAACAAAGATTAGTGCATGCGCGGCTACCCACAAAAAGTTAAATTCCATATGCAACCACAAACTGAAAAATATGTATTTGTTTTACACTCTTTTTTAATACTTCAAATTTAGTTATGAATTAATTTTTAATAATCACTTTTGAATACGATCATTATGGAAGTTTCAGCATTTCAAGATTCATCATCTGTTTTAAAACGTTTTCGTTCTGTCAACAATCATTTCCATTATCTAAATCTCATATTCAACGATCTGGCGAATAATCTGTGTACTTAACATTAAGATTGGACTAAAACCCAAATATAACCAATAATTCAAAAGGACATTTTTATCTCATTAGGTAATTTACTCAAATGCAGTAAAAAATATTTATGTTAATAAGTAGGAGTACATGATAGCAAATAAGGCAATGGCAAGCGCCAACACAAGAACAAATGTGCCACCAGAATTGCTATCCTGACTTGTTTTGGTAAGCGGACCTTTTCCAGAGGGTGAACTTGTACCAGGCTCGGGCATGGAGGAAACATCTTGAACTTCAGATTGAGTGTCAGGCTCGATACCACACAACTCAGCCAATTCAGCGAATAATTCGATATGAAAGTCGAATGATTTCAAAGACTCATCGACCAAGCGATCGGCATCTTCTCTGTCCAACTGCAGCGAATCAAATCGGCTACGATACAGCTTTTTGAAGTTCTCAATATTAGGAATATTCTCGAATTCGTAAAAACGGATGCCGTCAGAACCTGAGAGCTTGTAGGTTTTCGTGAAGATTTTCTTTAAAATCTGGCCACCAGCAAGGTCACCTAAGTATCGCGTGTACTGATGAGCAACCAACAACATAGGATCTTCTTCACTTAGTTGTCGAAGTCGCAACAAACACCGCTTCGTTGATTCCAAAGGTCTAATTTCATCTTTCCAGTCACTGCCATAGTGATATTCCAAATCTTTAATGATCTCAGGTGTTCGTCTCAGCTCGACAGGAAAGTACACAGGTTTGACTTTCGGATGAGATTGATGCTTGTCACCTTCCTCTTCCATAGCGCTAGAAACATAAAAGGAAAAATTATTTACTGCAGACTATATGTAGCCAAGTACTGGATCAGGAATGCAAATTTAGGTTTACGACAGTGTACAGCTTCGCGTAAATATTTTTTTGCCAATGATGGTAAACTTTTAAATTCAAATACATGCATAGGGTCTGATCATCAACTGCGTCCACTACATCTTTGCACATTATTTTTTACCTGTTTCATATTGCAAAAGCTTAATAACCTTAATCAACATGCTCTCATATTTAAAGAGAAAATCACTTACTTGTAAATAAAGTAGAGGTTGGATAACAGTAATTTGTAGCCAGAAAGACTGATTTTGCCTTTAATCAGCTGTTTGACGAACGGAGTTGAGTTGGTTTTTCTGTGCTTTTTCCCAGTCCTTTCTTTCAACTCTTGATAGAGCACAACACCAGATGAAGACAGCAGTTCATCTTCCGTCGCCTCTCTCGTCTCACGCGCACCTTCACTGATAACTCTACTGGTAAGGTTCTCCTCCATCTTCGCAACCATCAGTTGACCATCCACACAAACAGTCTTGAACGGACAACCCATTTCAGTCGTGAAGACAGGACACTCGCCCATTTGTTTCTCGAGCTCAAGACACATTTCATGCAGGATTTTCAGGCTTCCTAGTACCTCACCATGACTTCCTTGCTCTTCATCAAGATTGGGGATTTCTTTCAGCTTAAGATAAATATCGCTCACACTTTTGCAGTTTTTAAATGCACAACCGTCCTTGAACTTCGGGCATTTCATTGCATTTTTAAACGCACCTGAAGGGGTACCGGTTACTTTAGTGAAAGGACAACTTGGTTGAAATGCCGGACAGGATTCTTGAGCATTGTTCACATTTGTTGTCATAATTTTCATCTTGGAGGGGCCGGAAGGCATGGATTCTCGGATGGAGGAAATGACTGAAGTTGCTGGTTCAACCAAACGCTTGCCTTCTTCACTGCGTACACTCTTGAATGGACATCCTTCATCTTTGTGAAACACAGGACAATCTCCCAACCTTTCTTCTAGAGATTCAGAAGTATCATGCATTTTCTTAAACATTTCAATCATCTTTTGACCAGACTGTTCACTTTCGTGCCCAGCTGAATGTGGAACATGCGACAACCTCTCGTAAACTTCTGCAAGAGTTTTGCCATTTTTAAAGGGACAGCCGTCTTGGAACTCCGGACACTTTTCAATTGCTTCTTTCATATCTTTATCTTCTATCTTTGCAAATGGGCAGCCATCTTTGAATGCAGGGCATTGCTCTTGTAAATTAGTTGAATGAACTGTCTGGAGTACTTCCTGCACGTGCTAGCAAATACATTAGACAACAAATTAATCGAATGCCTAACACGTACCCAAGTAGAGTGTTACTGTACGTGGTTTGTCCCAAAAAAGTGGAGTTCTGCATTCAAGTTTAAATTTTGAAAAAAATATTAAGCAGTGAAACTAGTGTTTATTTTCGTTTAAAAGTGTATTCATTCAGCTATCGTTGGATACGTTGTCTATGAAATCTGAGCGAACGAGTCACAGTTATGGTACGTTAATCGATTGCGACTGGAAGTTTTGAAATTTGAGATGGAGCTTCAGCTAATCCGTTAACTTGGAATAATATTTCGGCGACTGCACGAAGTACTGACGTGAAACATCAAAAAAATGCAGCAGTCGCTCTTTGGCACCATGAGCGCAATGGCTCACGCCGCATCTGATCACTGCATTAACTGATGGTCTTGCGATCACAAGTCAATGTCAACATGACCTTAATCATACACGCAGGACCGCCATGAAAAAATAAGTCAAGTCACGATCTCGCTGCCCTGTGTCACTCAGGAATATAGTCGGGAGAGTTTTTGTTAGGAGATCTGTCAAAGCTAACTCCGGTCCTCGTAGTCCTCGACAAATGGGCGACCGTAAACTGCATATCGTCCGTCGTAAATGACAATGAAACCAAAGGTTTCAGCCATATAAGCTTAGTCAACGACCCAGAAGGGGCCATTCTTTGATCGAGGGGGTACGGGGCGAAACGGATGAAAGAGGGCACAATGCACAAGTGACCGAAGCGGACGAAACTCATACCAAGGTAAGTTTACTAAATAGCACTGAACCAGCAAAAGAACCAGCGTGTTCTGTAAATCAACCGCCAATGCAATTGGCAAATCGGTTAAAACACTTTTTGCCCTGCGCTGGGAAAAATTGACATCTGACCCAGTGATTCTGGAATTTGTTAAAGGTCTCAAGATAGAGTTTCTGAGCGGTGTAACACGGACTAAACTCACAGGGCGAAATAGTCACTCTAGTGCTAAAGAACAAGCTACAGTTCAGTGTGAATTGAAAAATTATTACAAAAAGACGTTATTATCCCTTCAGCACAAGAAAAGCGAGAATTTATCTCTACTATCTTCTTGCGAAGCAAGAATGATGGGTCATATCGTACAATATTGAAACTAAAAGAGTTCAGTAAATTTGTTGAATACTGACATTTTAATATGGACACGTTAGATACATTACCTATCCATAAACATCACCAGAAGTTCCTTAAGTTTAGATTGAAGAAATTCTGTATCATCATTATACGTGCCAACCTAATGGCTTATCCAGTGTACCCAGAATATTTACCAAACTACTCAAACAAGCATATGCAACCCTGCGGAGGATGGGTCATATAATTTCTGGATACATAGATGGCTCGTATCATCAACCTGATACATGTAATGAATGTGCACAAAATGTCACTGCAAGCGCTAAACTCATTACAGAGTTAGGGTTTATAAGACATATAGATAAATCTGGCTTTCTTGGATTTTTTGTTAAATCCCTAAAATATTTCTGTTTCTCTAACCATATTCCTGTTCTCCAACGACTGGGCACAAAGGCGTCGAATGTACCAAAGTTACAACAGTAGCAAACTGTAGACAGATTCTGGCAAAGAAGAGATTGTGCTATAACTGCGCTCTCGGAAGTCATCGGGCGTCACAATGCCAAAGTAAAACATCCTGTCAAAACTGTCAGAAAAGACGTCATACCTCGATATGCGACAAAGCGCAGTCTAATGACACCAAGAAAGTAGTGATGACACCAAGTGGTAAAAGTGTTTTTCCTGTGGTTCTGCTCGAAGTGGATAACATCATAACACGGACACTTACTGATACCGGAGCGGGAAGCTCGTATGTCTCTGCTAAAGTGGGAAATCTATTGACTAAGATACATTGTGACACATCGACCAAGCGTGTAGAGATGCTGATGGGCTCTCATCTTACGAGAATGGAAACGTACAATGTCGTCATTGAATCACTTTACGGTTCCTTTAAGATGGATACGAAGCTAACAAAGGTGAACAAGAACGAGCTGTTGACAGTTGACCACCCACATTACAAGGACGTCAAAGCCAAGTATACCCACCTGTCACCTTCGCTGACAATGACAAGAAAGATCAACTACCGATACATGCCATCCTTAGCGTGGGCGACTACGCCAGAAGTAAAGGAGAAGTCAGGGTTCACAACAATTTGAACTCAAATGAAAGATTATACATTGCCTACTTCGCATACAAAGTTTCTTGTCTCCAGATTAAATGCAAGTCAAGAAATAAAGTGTCCAATTTGCTTAAATTTGCATGTTTCGCCGCCGCCATAATTTACAATGAAGCGAAGTCGCAACCAGGCAGCGGATTTACTCTGTGACGTCACTGCGCGGTTTCGCAGCATTTGCAGTGTGTTGTTTGCACAGAGTATAATATATAGCGCATATTTTCATGCGATTTTGCGACAAAGTAATTTTATAAAGTGAAATGGACATTGATTACCCGAACGAATCTTCAGGTGGCAGCTCGGAGATGAATGGATCGAGTTCAAGCGAAAACTTCGAAGTTGACGGCATGAAGGCAATCACACCTTACGCGTTTGAGTCTTCTTCAAAATCTGAAAATACCAGACTTCAAGATACAAACTGGTAATTATCAATAACATCTAATTGTGTAAATCATGTTTTGCTTGCAGTATTATATCTTTCATGCACTTAGTCGTATTAGACTTATATACTGAAAATTTCTGATTAACATATAATTATTATAAAAATTGATCTTGACTTTGTACTGTAGGTGTCTCTGTACCCCCTGCCAGATAATAGATAGGAAAGAGGAGAATGTTTGTTGCCAGTAAATCCCAGCTTGTGTTTCTATTAACAAGGAATCAGCTGAAACTGAGAAGATAGCCATCCCAGATTGCATAACTGATAACCCTGTGTTTCAGAATTTATGTTTAAATTTTTGGGTATTGCGACTTTCCTGGAGTCATTTCCGGCAGCAATATGGTGCAAAGGCATTTGAGGGGCCTGAACACATAAAAATCGAGATGTTGCTTACACGACATTTGTTCGGTGGTGTTGGGACATATTAGGTCCCCGTGTAGTAAGCTGTATTAGAGCTCATTTTCCACCACCAGGTTTAGAAGAGGACTTTGTTTACGAAGGGTTTAAATTTGCAGATTAGTAGGGGATTCTGACATTGCTTCTTGATTCGCTATTTTTGAATATTAATCCACTTTCCTATATAATATAAATTTACAATTAGTCAATTCTTGCTAGTAAACAGGGTTTAGTGACTGATAAACAGTTACAGGTGTTGTATCCTCATCATCAGTTTTGTCATTCTTCATCGAAAAAACTGCTTCCATCAAGTCTTGTACAAATAAAAATGACTTTCCAGTCTTTACTGGTTTTGCAACCCATTTTTTCTGCCCTTTTGGAAAAACCAACTTTTACTTTTCCTCCCCTTTGTTCTTTCCCCTTGTCACTTGTCAGTGTTGGAATTGTGATCAATCACAGCTAATTGAGTTCTGGCGACCATGCCTTTGTAAGAAAAATGAAGACGCTTGGGAACATACTTAAGCAGCTGAGAATGGTACACTTTAAGCTTACCAGTACGATGGAATTCTGTAAGTTTTTCAATATCTTTTAAAATTTTTTATTCAGAACTACTTCCTCTAGGACAATATATGCTGAAGATGTAACTTCTATCCTTCTAATTTTGTCTTCCTCTTTCCTTCTGGGCAGACGACCATGTGCACATTTTTTGAAATACTTGTTATTTTTCCATCTATGTTTGTTCACCACATGATCTAAGATGGATATCCACCTCTCCCGCAGAGCTTCAGCATTACGACCACAGGTCTGTGAACACCACCATAAATGATTGGATACACATTTTATCCATTTAAAAAGTGGCTCATTACCTTTTTTCTTGGCTTTTTTCATCAACTTTTTGGTAACCCACTTTGACAAGTGCCACAGATCATACTGATGAATAATTGAGGGGGTACTTCTTTCTTATTTCTGCTGTTATTGTGTGACGATCCGTTGCTAATGATCTAACACCCTTCATTCTCCATTGCATTGGATGACGAAACCTCAGAGACTTAAACAAGAGAGAAGTCGATTATGTTTCTAGTGGCTTCATCCATTAGTGAGTACTTTATGTGCCATATTTAGCATTATCATTCACTTCATGGTATACTCAATTATGATTGGTTAATTTACCTACAAATAACTGCGTGCAAATATCGATTTTGCTGCAAATAACTGGTGCAAACAGTTTACTGAGCATGCGCACTTTGAAAATAACTCGTCAGCACGAATTAAAAATATGGTAAAATATACGAAAAATTAAATATATACGAAACTGGGATGGTTTATCATGTCACCGGGGAACGAATTTGATCGTCAGACCATGCTTCTTATCCAGACTAGTCACGTAGATTATGAAGAACTCTGTCGTCTGGACGTGCTGGGACTCCAAGACTCCATGGAACACGTCAGCAAGTTGTTCATGCTTAGTTCAAGGATAACTACAACGGTCTAGCGAAGGATGGTACGAAACATGGTTGCCTTGGCGGAGCAATCACCCCCACCTCCCGACAAATGAAACCGGAAGTTTGCGTCGTATGAGTAACTTGACGAAGAAGTTATAACGAGATGGTCACATTGAAGAATACGAAGCTATTATCCGTACACAGCTTGAAGAAGGCATTGTCGAAGAGGCACCAAAACCAGCATCCAACAAAGAATTTTACATCCTGTACAAGGGTGTAGTGAGAGAGTCATCAGAGACAACCAAAATGCGAGTCATCTATGACGCTTCCGCAAAGTCAGACCCAGCTTCACCCTCCCTAAACGAGTGTCTCTACCCAGGACCCCCCTTGCAGAACATACTCTGAGACGTATTGGTACAAGAAAGAGCATTTCCTGTCATGGTATCCAGCGATATCCGTCAAGCTTTTCTACAACACCGATTTATAGACTTAATTCATGTGAAAACAACTTGAAGTGTTCCAGAGTATGATTTCATCCGCAATTAACTTTTACCTTCTAATGCGTTCTGTTAAAACTTACCCTCATGATAAACCATGGATTACCCCCGACATTAAGAGCTGTATCAAAAAACGCCAACTCGCCTGGGTAAGAAATGATGTTGAACAATATAAAATCTATACAAATAAGGTAGCAAAACTTTGTAAAGTTGCTCGCAGGCGATTCTACGAAGATAAAATCTGTTATACGAATGATATTAATCCAAAAAAAATGGTGGGACAATATCAAAATGCTATCTGGATTATCAAGTCAGCAGTCTCTGACGAGCATGACTGTGAATGGTTCTATACTAAAAGATGATAAGCTCGCAGAGGCTATCGGAGAAAGCTTTTATCGTGTGTCCAGCGATATTACCCCTTTGAACTTTCAACCCATCCCAGTTACAAGCGTTCCAGATTCATATACGATTTTCCCAGAAGCTGTCGAAGTTCTGCTATCTCGTGTGAAGGAGCGCAAGGCAACTGGCCCTGACGAAATTCCGAATTGGATTCTAAAAAGTTGCTCTAGCACTTTAAGCTTACCAATTTGTTCCATCTTTAATGCCTCAATTAAGAATGGCAACGTACCGAAATTGTGGAAATGTGCAGACGTTCTGCCTTTGAGTAAGGTTACCCAACCAAAATCCATTGAAAATGACCTCAGACCGATTTCCCTGACCGCCGTTGTTAGTAAGATTCTCGAACGTTTTGTGTTTAACTGGCTCGCCGCAATTGTAATGCCTTACATTGACCCTTTCCAATTTGGTAGTGTTGGGCGTTCATCCACCACACATGCTCTTGTTCATTTGGTTCATTCTTCGCTCGCTGACTTGGAAACACCTAACACCATAATTAGAGCATGTCTAATTGACTTTTCCAAAGCATTTGATAGAGTGGATCATAACATTCTCATGTATAAACTTTCGATCCTGGGGGTTCCCCCGGTATTATTAAATTGGTGTTCGAGCTTTCTTAAGGATAGACAGCAGCGTATTAAAATGGGACCCTACAAATCAACATGGAGACGAGTTATTGCTGGGGTTCCCCAGGGGACCAAATTGGGCCCCCTTTTTTTTCTCGTCATGGTAAATGACCTTAGATGCGCAGCACCATTGTCATTGTACAAATACGTTGATGACTGTGCGATTACAGAAACCATTAGATCGAGTCCTACGGAGTCATCCAATTTACAGCGCGAAGTTGACTACATAAACAACTGGTCGATCGACAATAATATGAAATTAGACGCTAAAAAGCCAAAGAATTCAACATATCAATGTCTCATGTCCCACATACGCTTCCAGCCTTGGTTATAGGCGATGAGTCTCTTGAGGTTGTCCATACTGCTAAACTCCCCGGCGTGCATTTGTTTGCCGATTTGAAGTAGTCAAAGTAAGCGTTTATTTGTTCTTCGAATATTGAAACGGAACGGCGCGGTTCAAAAGGATCTTCGAAATGTATACTGTACTTTCATACGGCCTGTTCTTGAGTATGCATGCCCCGTATGGCACTTTTCTCTACCTTCGTTTGTGAGTGACCAAATCGAACAAATTCAACGGCGATCAGTAAATATTATTTGTCCCGGATTATCACACATGGATGGATTAAAGGAGCTTGATTTAACTGCTCTTGTCGATCGTAGGGAATTCCTGTGTAAAAGATTTTACGTGAACAACTTTGGTTCTCTAAGTAATATTTCCGACTTACTACCTAAGAAGAAACGTCCATTTATATGACTTTAGAAATGCCAGAAATACTCCGCTTTTTAAGACAAGTACAAGTCGTTTTTATAACAGTTACCTTCCCACTTGGGTACGGAAATGGGACTTGCCCTGACATAACTAATTTTGATAGTATAGTTATACATAGTCTATTAAATAGAATATAAATATTTATATTGTACACTTTAGCATATTTTAGTCATTGTAAACTTGAGTTTTTCAGTTTTGTAAACTGCTATTCAAGTGTTAATAAATTCAACTGAATTCAATTCAATTCAAATCCGAGCAAAAGAGGCCGAGCGAGACATGTTACGATTCCATTGGCGTAAGGATGTGATGTCGCCCCTAGACACCTTTGGTTTACCAGGGTGTTGTTTGGACTTGCGCCATCACCATATATACTTCATGGAGTGATTGAATCCCATCTTGACAGCTGGTCCGAAAGGTATCCAGAAGAGGTTGAACATTTGCGTCGGAGTATGTACGTCGACGATTTACTTAGCGGAGGGTCGAGCATAGAGCAAGCTAAAATTCGAAAGGAGGTAGCTCGAGAAGTTATGCAAGATGCTACGTTCAAACTCCATAAGTGGAGTGCGAATGTGCCACAGTTGGAAGCAAACGACGGTCAGGAAGACAAGAAATCTTCAATCGAACAGTCGTATGCGAAGACACAACTCATGGTGAAACCAAGAGAGTCGAAAGTGCTTGGTCTAATATAGGACAAACAGTGTGGCACCCCGAAGGTTACATTCCCAAGTGAAAATATACCAATTACAAAGAGGGGTATCTTGCGTAAACTAGCCAGGATCTACAATATGACCCTCTAGGGTTGGTTCCACCTCTAACCTTGGAGGGCAAACTCATATACAGGGATGTCTGTGATGCTAAATTACCGTGGAATGTTGACCTCAGCAGCGTTCAGTTGGAAAAGTGGCAAGCGTGGGAACGTTCCTTGCCTGAAGAGATAGCAGTACAAAGGTCCATCGTGAGATACCAGGAACCAGTCAAGAAAATTGAATTGCACTCGTTTGGAGACGCGTCAACGAAAAATGTAGGAGCAGCCGTGTATGCGGTGGTTACACAGCCCTCGGGGACGACTCAGCAGTTAGTGGTTGCCAAGAGTAGACTAGCAAAGAGAAATCTATCAGTTACGCGACTAGAGCTTGTCGCAGCCCACATGGCAACCAACCTGTTGGTGAATGTTTGCTCAGCACTACCGAAACAACCACAGCCTTTGAAGCTTGCATGGCTCGACAGCACGGTCGCGCTCCACTGGATAGTGGGTACAACAGTTCGTTGCCAATCGTGTTGCGAAGATCCAAGCACACCCAACCACCTGCTCGCGACACGTACCGACGAAGGATAATCTCGCAGACGTCGCTAGCCGAGGCGGTCAAGTCACGACACTATGGTGGTCTGGTCCAGAATGGCTCCAAGATCCAGTGAGGTGGCCAGCGAACCCAGTAACAAAACCCTCTACGGAAACGAATGTTGAGGCCAAAGTTGTTCGTGAAGTCGCCTGCGAAGCCAAGTCGACAAAGCCAAAATCAAAAGAGTTCGATGCTCTTCTGCAACGAAGTACGTTGCGTCGCACCCTTCGAATATCTGCGTGGATAAATCGGTTTATTCACAACAGCCGCGGTCACGCGAAACGATCGGGTCCTCTAGATACTGAAGAAATCGTGATAGCAAAGTTCTGGTGGACCAAACACGTTCAAGAACGGAACACCACCGAGACTCATTATGACGAAACTAGCACCCAACTCGGTCTTGGAATGAACGAGCGAGGTGTAACGATATGCGTCGGAAGAATTCGGGAAAGTCATCCAATTTATTTGCCTCGGAATGAGATGTTCACGGAAAAGTTAGTCCAACGGGTCCATTGTGGAACGCTCCATGGTGGTATTGGGCTTACGATGGCAGCAGTCAGAAAAAGATACTGTATCCCCCGCCTCCGCAGTCTCGAGAAATTGGTACGGAAGAAATGTTGGTTGTGCAAGAGATTTACACTACATTCACCCCACCAGTAGCGGGTCGATTACCGGACGACAGAATCACGCCAGGCACAGCGTTCCAGGTGATCGGTGTCGACTTCGCTGGGCCGATAAAGTTTCGCAAGTGTACGAAAGCTTACGGAAAAGCTAACCTTTGTATATTCGCTTGCAGCTTATCGAGAGCGATCCATCTGGATCTCTTGCACAACCTGGAGACCAGTACCTTCATCATGTGCTTGAAACGGTTTATCACCCGTCGGGGTCGGCTAAGCGTAATTTATTCCGATAATGGTGGAGCGTTCATCAAAGCCAGCAAGTGATTGGAGCAATTGCGGAAGGACGAGAATCTGCGTGGGCCCACCGACGAATGCGAAATCAAATGGAAATTCAACTTAAGTCGTGCACCCTGGTGGGGCGGTTAATTTGAGCGTCTCATCGGAGCTGTCAAGTCAGCGATGTATAAGGTGATCGGGGGGAGGTCATCACACATAGGATGAACTCAGCGAGATACTGCTGGACATTGAATGACAAATCAACCGACGTCCACTGATGCATGTATGTTGAAGATGACGTCGAACTGCCAACCCTTACACCAGCGACATTCCTACTTCAGCG
The DNA here is from genome assembly GCA_963855995.1 of Muricea muricata. Classification (NCBI taxonomy): domain Eukaryota; kingdom Metazoa; phylum Cnidaria; class Anthozoa; order Malacalcyonacea; family Plexauridae; genus Muricea; species Muricea muricata. The sequence goes on from OY979717.1 coordinate 48,595,667, forward strand.
CACATGTCAGCTTCCTGAAGAAGATCCCTGTCGAATCGAGGTACGGGAACTAACGAAGCGAGCGAAGTACTTGATCGATTGCAAAGACAAACTGTGGCGGCGTTGGAGAAAGGAGTATCTGGTGGCGTTACGTGAAAGGCACAACATGTCCCACAAGAAAACCAACTTTCTACCGAAGCGCGAAGATGTGGTAATCGTACACTCCGATAGAGGGGGCGTAGATTGTAGAAGAAACGTACCCGGGGAAGACAACGCTATAAGGGCGGTCCGTGTCAAGACGTCAAACGGAACCTTGGAAAGAACAGTGCAGCATCTATATCCTTTGAAACTCAATTGTGATACCGCACAAACGTCACAAACTCTGAAGCTGCTGAGTATCACCCGCGAGCTGCAAGAGATGCAGCAACGGCAGCAAGAACGCGAATCGAACAAATCGCGGACATTGAGCAAACTAGTTAAGCGGTGACGTTTACACATGTTTAGTTCTCTTAGTTAAAGTCAACACGCGTAGGCTACATGTTATATACAGCTCTTCCAGAGTGTATACGGGGGAGTGTGTTCGGGATTATTACACAAAATACTTTGAACTTCGAAGTCGCATGTAAGGAAATAGACGAGACTATTTTAACCAATAAGGTTGCGCCTTTTACATGTGCTTTTAGATGGGTTTTTGTTGTTGGTTTTGAGCGAGCGAGTAAGATTGTAAACGGAGATGTTTAAATATTAAAATTATTGTTATATTTGCGAGTTAGAGAGTTTTATTTTCACTCGAAAGTGACTTTTCGTAGACACATGCCGGGGAGGCAGGTAATCTGCGAAATATTTTCTATCATTCTGGACTCATCAGAACTTGATATCTCATGGGATCTCCCACCTCGGTGTGATGTGACAGGATTGGAAAGCTAAACGGCACTTACCAGAGTTGAGGTTTAATTGAGATTCTATCACATGGCACGGAGAGGTAAGAGATAACGTGCCCACCCACATCCACCCAAGACCTTGATTGCTCTGTAATATGAAACAGATGCTTTATTTGGGCACATAGCAAAATGTTATGTTGTATAGTGTTGTCTGCTGCGTCTGATGAGCCCACCATGCCATAAAGAATGAACCTGCGTATGCGCTGTGCTATCTCATGTTATCTCTCACCTCTCCGTGCCATGTTATAGAATCTCAATTAAACCTCAACTCAGGCAAGTCTCATTTACTACTGCAGCGTTCCAGTTATTCAGTGGAATTTCTTAAGTTCCCTACCTGGTCATGAGCAACAGACTCCACTGGTTCCACTAAATGCTTTCCTTCTTCGCTGCGGACACTTTTGAAAGGACAGCCTTGATCTTTGTGAAACACGGGACAATCTCCCAACTTCTCTTCCAGGTATTCAGAAGTATCATGCATTTTCTTGAACATTTCAACCAACTTCTGACTGGATAATTCACTTTCGTGTCCAGCTGAGTGTGGAACATGCGACAACTTCTCGTAAACTTCTGCCAGACTTTTGACATCTTTAAATGGGCAGCCATTTTTGAATTCAGGGCATTTCTCAATCGCTTCTTTCATATCGTTATCTTCTAGCTTTGAAAATGGGCATCCATCTTTGAATGCAGGGCATTGGTCTTGTAAATGAGTGGCATCGATCGTCTGTAGTTCCTTCTTTACATGCTGTAAAGAAATATATTAAACAACAGTAAAATACTGTACATGAATGTTTATGCTGTGTTTAACTAATATTGCAAGTTCCTGTAGGCTAGTGTTCTTGTCCACCACGACTACAGCATTCCTAATGTAGTAAATGACAATGTAGTACACACAGTAGTTACATTACAAGACATCGTATGTTTTACAGTACAGATACCTACAGCGGGGGTAAGTTACAGTTTCCTTAGCCTTCCTCAAAACTGAAAATAATACGAAAATAATTCTTTGCAATTCTAAGGTGTCATTTCATTTGTTTCCCAAGTTTTTATCGCTGACATTGATAAGCAATCTGATTCAGAGAACCACAAAATCTGACAAATTGAAAAATATTCTGTTTTCCCAAGCGTAATTTTTGTTTAACAATAGTCAGGAATATTTTCCTGCTTTGCTCAACACTGTCCCCATCAAAACGTCATGTCAGCAATTCCTATCAGAGCATTGAACTGTAGGTTAGGGCATTTGGTCCATGAATGTACACTGTACTTCGTAATTATAACTCTTAACATTCCCTACCTGATCATGAGCAACAGAATCGACTGGTTCTACCAAATGCTTGCCTTCTTCGCTGCGGACACTCTTGAATGGACAGCCTTGATCTTTATGAAACACGGGGCAATCTCCCAACTTCTCTTCTAGACACTCAGAAGTATCATGCATTTTCTTAAACATTTCAATCAACTTCTGACCAGACAGTTCACTTTCGTGTCCAGCCGAATGTGGAACATGAGACAACTTCTCGGACACTTCAGCCAGACTTTTGGCATCTTTGAATGGACAGCCGTTTTTGAATTCAGGGCATTTCTCGATAGTTGCAATCAACTGCGTTTCCTCAACTTTGGCAAATGGACAACCCTCTTGAAATGCAGGACATTTTTCTTTAATATCAGAGGTTTGCACTATTTCATAATCATCCATAGCTAGACAAAACAAAGTAATCTAATTATTTATAACAACGGCAGACAATAGCGCGAGGAGACAATGGCAAAGTGAGAAAAACCTCCTTCGACTAGTATTTTATCACCTTTAGTTAAGGGGATATGACAATATATTCTCGTTTTTGCTTATCCATAAAAAAACTTTGAAGTAACTGGAATGTCCGTTGCTAGATTTTTGATAACATGCTCAGTTAAAATAATTACAATAGTTTGGCAATAACAAGTGATGTAGCCTCTGGTCTTGCACACTGTACATTATCAAGACACAAATGACAAGACAAGCAAGAAAGCATTCTTTTTTATTTATTCATGCAGCAACCTTTGACTTGACGAGATAATGCACAATCGAAAAATTAAACTTCTTCCGTATCCCGTAGCAAGAACGGGGTAAAACCTCTTCTCTCTTTACCACGCACCAAACTCATAATTTCTTGACATTTGAGTTGGGCAATTACTTTTGCTAAAGAGACAGATCAATGGGAATTTTTCTTAGCCCTTTACGTTGGCGTCTTCGCCCGCAATAAACACAGGGTTATTACAGAGCCTGAGATGAATAATTGTTCTAGTATAATCACAGAGGTGAGAAATGACAAAAATATGTTTCATATTTCAAAACAGGATCTGTCAAATTGACAAAACAACTGGTGGCCATTTTGAAAAAAACTGCTTAGGCCACTATTGTGTCATAATCACCCCTAGGCAACCAATCGGAGTACAGAATTTTCATTTTCCACCTATGTGATTACTAATGTACAAATAATGGATGTTTATGAGTGCAATGGTAAAATTATTTTCATGAGGTGAAAGATGGAACGTTCCTTTCACCAGAATTATTCAGACACGTTCTCAACAATATTATAATTCCTATGGGGTAGGAAGGAAAGAATAAGAAATTTTTGAAACCCCAGTGGGGTCAGGCACAAAAAAAAGAAATCTCCATTGTTAAGGAATGTTATAAAGATAAATTTCAATAGGGAGAGGGTATGAACACTTCAAAGGGGGGTAGGTTGTTAGTTTATTAGGAAATTTGCCATGGGGAGGTGTATAAAACACAGGGTTTGTCATTGGGGGGGGGGGGAATTCAAATTGCAATAGCCCATTTGGTGTAACAATAAATAGCTGACAACTATGATTCATGTGGCTGGCAAATAATGCTTAACCCTGTTTTCATCAAGGTTGCAACAGGTCGTTAATTTGTGCCTTGCATAGCAAACAGCACACTTAAAATTTGGGAAGGGAGTGCGGACTGGTATTTAAACGTTCTATGTGGTACCCTTCTTTGTGGTCAGTGAACATTAGTGAATAACTATTTCAGGTCTGATACCTCTGGGTAGAGGCAGACTCAGAGTTTATAAAAAAATGGAAACCTCTAAACCCCATTACATCTCATGTAAAACAAGTTTCTATTATTTTGTAAAAATACTACTTGATCGCCAACACCCATAAACATTTGGGTGCCATACAAAATTGCATTCAAAGCATCAGTGAAAGTGCCCTTCTAAAATAATCTGCCTCAGTCTTCTCCTTTTATCATTCTGGCACCACTTCCCCTTTTATGCTTATAATTAAGATGCATCAAATTCAATCAACATTATGTATATCATAGAAAACAAGAAATTTAATTAATGCCTCATTAATTAATTAATGCCAAGGAATTTAATTAATGCCTCAAAAGTGTCTTAGAACTAACAATTTTACCCAAGAACAAAATACCTCCTCATCTACTCCAAATGAAGACTATACCACAAAAACTGCTGATAATGTCATACCAAAACGTTAGCCTATTAAATGCACATGCTGCATTTTGCATTATACTCTTTTCTGTTATGCTCACCAGGCTTTTGATTTTCTGTTATGCTCACCAGGCTTACCCAGGAGAAAATAGGGCAGGTGCAATGAACTGCACTCCTTGGGATTGTGAATGCAAGCATTTTTCTTTGATCTATTCATTAAAAGGATGTAGCCAAATGCTTAGTTTAGAGACTGGTTTGTCAGTTTTTGAATATGTAATTAACATAGGAACATTGCAACAAACTTGAAAACGTGGGAATGATGCTTGACATATTGTGGCAAACATCTTTTTTAAATCAATTGCAACAGGCATGCAATTAATTCATGTGGTCATAAGTTTTTCCTGGGAAGGCCTGCTTATAGACAAATTTTCATTTTTTACTGGGGTGGTGCCATTAATTTTAGGCAGGTGAGCTGGTGTTTTGTCTTCTGCTTTTTAGACTCCCTCTCAAAACCCCAGCTCTAGAATATATGCAAAGTAAAGCTCAATCTGGGCAGGTTGTTTTTCTTCAGAAAGTTGCAAAAGTTCTTTGCACATAAATGAACTATACAATATGTTCAATAAAGATAGATACTCAGACAGTGGACTGATTATGCAACATAGAAATTAACATAAGGGCCCCTTAAGTCGGAGCCTATTTTTGTCACCACGCATTCTGCATGTTTATTATGTGGGTTCTGGCCAGTCAATTGCCTTTTCTGGCCATTAGAAACCTTGAACTGACTGTTTTGCCATTATTCTGACCAATCAATTGCCTAAAAATGGGGGGAGGGGCATGTTGCACTGCTGAGTGGCCCTACTGTTTATTGTCTATACTGTGATTATGCCAAAAAATGCCCAAATAAAGTACTTTAAGTGCATGTCCCTACCCCTGGGTATGCTCCACCCCTACTTTAACTGTCCAGACTGAAGACTATTTGTTGTCATTAAATGCCATTATTGAACTATCATTATCCAACAGCACTGATGCCATTATGATATACTTGTATTATTATATACTAGAACATGTGCTATTCTGACTTGCATGTCGGCCATGTCGCTGGTGAGGCACAACAGAATATTAACAATTCTATTTTGGGCACCAGCAGTAGTGGGCTAGCAATATTGTCTTGTGATTCCTCAGAAATTGGTCGCAAGTCATGAATATTGCGCTTTTTATAAAATATGGTTATGAAATCCTAAACGGGCTAAACCAACTTTAGTCTGATGAAGTCTTGCTGTGTGCATAAATATTTTGCAATATCAATGTCAATACATTTTTCTGAACATTTCTCGTTAAAAGGTAAATTGGGCAAGCTAATACTGCATATCGGCACAGCAAAAGCAAGACAGACAGACAAGTTCGATTCAAAGAATGCAAAATTACAAACACAATGCACTCTTTCACAGTGACGAGCCCACCAAAGTCTAATTATTATTCATTTTATATGCCTCAACGAGCTTCGCACGATTGAATTTGAAGGTACTGATAAATATATACAAACCTAAATAATTCTTACTGTGTCTTGAAAGCGACGTCTTAAAACTGAGACCAACAAAGTTAACCAAAAAACGCCAAGATAATCCTACGTCTACTCAGTACGTGTCTGATGAAACTCTGACCTTGTGTCTTTGGCTTGTGTGATCAGTAGAGCTTAGTGGTGTTGCCCAACGGTGTTGCCAAGTCATTATTCCAAAAAATCCCAATATAGCTCTCAAAAAATCCCAAGATTCCCTACTTTTTCCTGAAAAATCCCAAGATTCACACTTTTATCACACTTTCATGAGTTAACTAGTTCTAGGTCCCCATAATCGGGTGGAGAGAGTCATAGGCGTACGGGCACCGTTTCAACTGGGGGGGCAAACAACACTTGCCCGAATTTTCAACTGACCTATTAAATAAGTTATCTAAAAAGAATAACTGTCTCGTCCATGTCGTTTACCAAAAGTGTCAATTATTTGAGCGATGTCATTCTTGATGGTAAGGTTAGCGTAGGCACGTTCAATGTTGATCAGTGCAACAGAATATAATCTTTTCTGGCCCATTGTTGAGCGAAGATAAGATTTTATGCGCCGCAATCCACTGAACGACCTTTCAGCGGAGCATGATGTGGCAGGAATGGATGCCAGTATGGTTGCCACCTCATATAGTACAGGTAGTAGGTCGCATAATCCATCTTGAAACATTCTTTCGACAATCCCTGCAGCGGTTTTTGCTCGAGAGCTGATATCGTTATTGACAGAGTTTTGATACATGCTCTGTTCAACTTCAAGAAGTTCTTTATCAACTTTGTAAAGTTCTGCTACTACTTCAAAGCTTTTATCCGAAGGGTGCTCCTTGAGCACAACGTCACCCAAAGCACACAAGATCTCTTGATCATTGCTTTCAAATCGTGATTGCATTTCGCTGAGCACTTTGTCCAGGGATGGATAGAATGTATTTATGCGATGATGCGTTTGGGGAGTGATCACATGCGCGGTATTCGAAGATGCTGGTTCACCGATAAGTGCTTGCAAACGACGAGATGGTTTGTTTCGAGGTGCTCTTGCTTCTTTAAATACAAAATCAGATTCTTTGATGTTACTCTTTATTTCATCGGACATAACTTTTGCTCTGTTCCACAAGAGTTCAAAGCATTTTTCATTACGACAGTTCCGCAGCGTCTTCATGGTAAGGTCAGGGTTACGTTTGGCAGTAATAACGTCAATGTCTTTTCCTTGCAGATATTTACTTAAACTGTTTGTATTTAACAATATCACCTTTAAAAGGGTCACACCGAATACAAAATCAAAGTCACTAATGGCATTAATAAGAGCACGGCTATCAGTGTACGTTCTCTTATCCTTGTCATTTGCAAAAATAAGAAGAGCTTTGACAATTTTCGACATTTGTTCGGTAACTGCTTTTACCGCTTCCCATCGGCAAGACCATCTAGTGTCACTAAGAGACTTAAGCGTGAGAACAAGGTGATCACTATCTACCTCAAGAGAGTGAAACAAGGCATGTCGTTTCGTACTTCCTTCTAGGAAATTGTAGAGACTTTGTAATGTCCCCAAAGCGTTTCTGAGTGGTTCCACATCATTCATGGTATCTTGCAGTGCCAAGTTTAGAACATGCGCGTAACAATGTACATATACCCCTCGCGGTGAGCATTCCTTCATTCTTGCTGCTACGCCTTTTCGTACACCGCTCATATTGGATGCACCATCGAAGCATTCACCCACAATGTTTTCCAACTTTAAACCATACTCAGTGATCACTTTCTTTACAAGTTTAAAAGAATTTCCCCTTCAGTTGACTCCGTTGAAAAAAATCCAACGAATGTTTCCAATGTTTTGCCATCCAAAACATGTCTTAAGCAAATTGATACTTGCTCTGCCCGACTAATATCTGACGTTTCATCCATAATTAGAGCAAAGTTTCGGCTTAAAAGCACATCGTGAGTAATTCGCTCAATAACAAAGCTGGAAATGATGTCCAAAATTTTGTTTTGTATGGATGGCGACGTCCACTGGGCGTGACACTTTAATTGACTCTGCATGTAACTTCTCTTTAAGCCAGGGAATGTCTTCACATCTGAGGTGCAATAGTTCCAATAGATTACCTCTGTTTGTGTCAGACATTTCACTGATATTTTTTCTGTTCTCTTCATGCCCTCGTAAAGATACGCTTTGCTGTGCAGTATAAAATATGCTGGTAATGATAACACGTAAATACTCCCGATTCCGTTGAACATCTTTGTGGTGGGCTTCCACTAACTGTTTCATTACCGATGTTTTGTGGTTTTCGTTTATCTTTGAACTAATCCACCTTGCCATTGCGTCTTTGTGAACTCTGCTTTTTGCATGTTTTTTCAGTCGGTCACTTTTTTTCCAATTATCAAAACTGAACGTATTATCTGCCATGAACTCTTGACACGCAAAACATACAAAATGACGTTGTTCCATATTATAGCTAATCCAAGGATACGTGTTATAGCACTGTGGATTAAAATCTCTGCTTGATTTTTCATGACCGAATTTCTTTCGATTGTATTCTTTCAGTATAGGATGATTAGGCATGCGCGGTGACATTAAGGAAGGTATTGAAGGCTGATTGCTTTGGAAATCCACCCTTGAGTCGTGCAAGTTAAAAGAGGATCTCGACGAGTTAATTGAAGGCTCATTGCTACAACAGGCTTCCACTGATTCTTGAGACCAATGATTAATGGTGAAAATTTCAACTGAACTTTGCACGTTTAATGATGGGGTTTGGGACTGATTTAGCTTGGTATCTTTGAAGGACATTTCCAAGTTTGATAAGATGTTTGACGACTGGTTATGACACTCAACGACTTCGTTTGCGTCCTCTGATTTTTGAGATTGTACAACAGTGATCTTCTCTGTTGGATCTTGTAATTTGGCTGACGACTGATTTTGATTACCGTTTTTGTCCAATGGATGTGCATCATGTGCAATATCTGAACAGGATATTGACGAACAGGAGGTACTTTCACTCGCTGTCGCATTAACCATCGGACGCTTAGGGGGTTTTGTACTGCTAACGAAGAAGCTATTAATTTGTTGCTGATGTTCTTCAACCACAACGCTAAAATTTACTTTTTCACCATTGTGTACCATTTTTATATGACCTTCTTTATAGTCTGAGTCAACTTCTTTTTTGCACGTTAGGCAAGTCACTCGTTGACGATAGTGCCGTTTACGCACCGCTTTTCCGTTACTAGCCGACATGTCACAATGTTACCCACAAACCTGGAAAAACCGTGCAATAACAACTTTACGATGAAGGACGCCAATCCTATAGTTTTGTACTTTAAAACATTTCTGTTATTCAACTTATTTCGGGCTTCATTAGTTTAAAATTTTTAGCATGGCTGAAAAACGTGATATTTAAATGCTTGACTTTGAAATTGCACTTAAAAACCTACTAAGCGACATAAAAATTCCTGTAACTGCAAAGTTTAGTGAGAAATATTTTAAAATAGGAATATCATAGCCATGTAAAGTTTGTAAATTTCATATATGTATTGGCATTTCATCTATGCGTATATATTAGCATACATTTTTCTACGGTATGTTAATACATATACATCCGGAGGAAATGGGTGTTCATTCAACTTTTGCAGCAGTTTATAAACTGTAGAAATTTTACATGTCCATAATATCCCTATTATACAATATTTTTTCACTAAACTTCGCAATTATGCTAATTTTGGTCAGCTTTTTTTCAACTGTGGAGGCGATTTAACTGATTTTCATTTCTTTGCTTGTATTCAAATTTTTGAGATCACTAAGTAGGCCTATTTAATTGACTTGCAAAGATAACACAAAAATTCAAATTAAAATTCTGTGCGAATAAAATAGACATTAAATCGTACAGATAGTAGCTGAAAAAATCTGTTATTTTTTACCTCACCTTAATCTCTCTAGTACATCCAATTTTTATTGAATACAGCAGTTTTTGAAGAGGAACTAAAGCAAACTGTGGTGTCACTACTTATTATTAATCACATACAAAGTTATTTCAAGTTTTCATTGTGAATTGGCCTGCTATACTTCATGTTACAATGCCAAAGAAATTTCAAAGTTAATTAATTCTAAAATTTAGTTTTCAACTTTTCATACACACTGCATGACAGAGCTATGTTTGCCCGAACGTTTGTGAATCTTTTGCCCGAATAGCTACATCACAGAAATTTTTGGGGGGGCAGCTGACCCCCCTGCCCCCCCCGGCCCGTACGCCTATGGAGAGAGTTATTGCTTTACATTTAGGCGATTTAGCAAGTCAGCAATTTTAATAGAGAATCGAAATGACCAGAGCAAAAGCACCAAAATGCATGGGTCTTAAGCTCAACCTTACAGACTTTGCAAATAGCCTTATTCTCATCGCCGCCAACCATCATTAAGAGCAAAAAATGACGAGGGCCAGTTGTATAAAACTCTTAACCCTTGTTTAATCGCTATTTTGTAGTTAAAAAGTGATCAACTCTCAAATCCTTCATTGCGATTCGTCTGTTGCAATGATCTGAACCAGAATAGGAAATACTTTATCTTACGACCTCGGCACATGTCGCCTGACTATTAATGCATTATGGATACGTAAAATATATTACTGGGTATGATTTGCGTATTTTCTCTCAATTCTGAAAAATCCCAAGAAAAATCTCAAGGTCTTGTTCTTGAAATACAAATCCCAAAAAAATCCCAATGGCCCAAAAAAATCCCAAGATCTTGGGATAAAATCCCAAGATCTTGGGATAAAATCCCAAGGTTGGCAACACTGATCAAAATCGAATATGATATTCACCTTTTTATTTTCCAAACTGCTTCCACTTTTCCTCGTTTGATTTCCTTTTCAATTTCCAAAGTGCAAAAATTAAGATAAAAGTTAAAAATTTAGGTTAAAGTTCCCTATAACTAGAGGCAAATTCATTCTAACCTTAACATAACCGTTGAATGCACAACATAATTAAGAGGCAGACCGGGTAAGAACCAACCACTCGAATATGGCAGTAACACAGATTGTTCTGAAACTTCCAGTTTCAGTGTATGTTATAAAAAAAATATGATAATCTGTTTGAGTTTAAAGTTTTTAAGAACAAAAATTAGGGGGAAAACGCGTGAAACGACAGATATTCAATAATAGAAAGTGGGTCGATTTTAAAACCCTCTAGCATCGCGTATTTTTAGACAATATTTTTCAAGTTTCTACTGAATTTAATGCATTCCTGCCTAACATTTAGAATTAAAATTATTGAAATACATCCAAATTTAATCTAACTTGGCAACTTTTAAGTTATGCCTCCTGGACAGTTAATTTACAATGTTTTGGAAAGCATTAATATTACAGTACAATTTCTCCAGAAGGCCAAAGTGCATTGTGATCTACAATGAACTCTATGAACAACATGGACTAATGGAATTAGTTTAAAAGATTCAGGAAAAAAATTTGGGCATTTCGTTCATTTATTGGCACAAGAATTACTAAATTATATATAATTTAATAATCCTTGTGCCAATAAAACAATTCCCTCGTAACGAAATATGCACACGTCGAAAACCAGCAGGCCGTACACTATTTAGGGGGTACTTCTGACATTAGAATGGACTAACATTTTCTACTATAAATACATAAATCGAATAAATATTGCATATATTATCTTTCTAGAAACAAATAATTACGCTGAGTTTTTAAGTATAGATAATTTTATTAGTTTGGTACAACTTCCCAAAGGCCTTGCAATGTGAATCCATCTTTAAGTTTCTCTATTGCCAAGCCAAGCTCGGGATTGTACACAGGTTCTCGGTCTTTCGACTAACGAATGAAAAAGACAAACATAATTATTCTCAAAGGCTGATTACACGCACGATGTTAAATTATCCAGAGCTTAATTCTCCAGTGACAGTGGTGGAGCTAGCAAGGTTTTCTTGGGGTGATAGCTGAGCAGCAGAGAAACGAACACTGGTCAGTACTATACAGGGGGTATCAAAAAAAAAAGGTTATCGAACTTTGCAGTGCTCTAGCGCGTTGATTATTTGACATACAAAAATCATTCTTTCGCAGGCGCAAAGACCAGGATTTTAGCTTTCGATTGTCATCATTTTTGTGAAATTTGAAGAAAGATTGGGCAAATACGAATCAAATGAAAATAGCCGGTCGAAATCGCATATTTTCACCCCCAAGAAACTTCATTAATCATTTATCTGTCACGAGAAACAATTAACATCACTAATAAAATGCCAGGAGTTTACTACCTCAGCTAAAATTGGTCAATTAATTTTGTAATTTAATTCCCTAATGGGATTAAATTTCAACAGATTTTCAATAAACTCCCAATGGTGAAAAAAATGCGATTTCGACCTGCAATTTTTATCGCTTTTGTATTTGCTTGATTTTTCTTAAAATTTTATAAAAACGATGGCAATTAAAAGCTAAAACCTGGTCTTTCCAACTACTTAACAATTATTTCTGTATGTTAAATATTGAATGCCCTAGAGCACGTCAAAGTTCGATTAACTTTTTTTACACACCCTGTATACTGTTACGAAAGTGCACTTGGTTGTATGTTAATACTAATTATTCAGTACAGACATCTTCATACAGGCAGTAAAGTTAGGACATTAACATTGGCTATTTTAGACTACTGCCTTAAATTGCGATGCCTACTGGGTACGCACCCCTGTGCAATCTCGTGGTCATTCCCAAAAAAATTCACCACAGGCTAATATTTGCTAATATAATTATTTGTATAATTATGTTAGTATGACTCCCATTAGTTTATGAAAGAGCAGATTAAGGGTGATCACAAGCAGATTAAGCTCAAACTAACCTTGTCGCCGTCTGCAAAATAAGCCTAAAATTTTTAAAAAAACGACAATGAATTATATACAGAGAGAATAATAACAAGGGAAAAGATATTATTCTAAAAATATGAAGTCATAAAATGAGACAAAGTATTAAAAGACGATGCTATTCTCAAACCAAACATCCTGTTTTATTCATATTTAGTTATGTCTTAATAAATAGAACGTCATCCCACGGTACGTATAACATCTTATCACCCAAGAGGAAAAAACTATAGGCTGGATTGTTGAAACTTGTGGTTCGTAAATGCAATTCGAATGAGATTTATATTGATTATTTTAAACATAATTTTATTACGAAAATATTTTTTATACCAATATATATATAATACTAGTTACCGTGAACAAACAAGCGTACTGGGTTTTTTTTACTTCCTGAAATTTACACTTGCAATATATGTACGTCCTCACATAATCTATATTTCTCTCGATATATACAAGTTATACTTACTGCGAAAGCATCAGTCCCTTCGCCTTCACTGGTAATCTCAATATCGTCGTTTACTGGATCAACTGTTGCTTCTTGTAATGCATTCGGCTGAAAATGATTTAACAAGTTGAAAAAGTATACTCACGTTAACATTTTATTTACTTCATTACACAGATTTGCCATTCAAAAATATTACATAAAATTTCATACACAATAGATTTTAATAAACAGTATTTAAAAAACCAAGGTTTTGTTGGCTTCGCCGATCAAACAGTATAATATGTGTACAATAAATGTTCAATACTAAAATGTACGAAAATATACGATGTCGAAAAGGCTTCCTTAATTTCAATTGAAAATAGAAAAAGCGTACTAAGAGCTATAGATGTGTTATGATGTGGATATGTACATACCCTTTCCTCTGCCTCAAACTCCACTCCAAATATAGGACTAGCGCTGTAAACCTGAAAAACACAAGAAGATTAGTAGGGACGAGATTCCACTAAAATTCATTCATAGGTACAGTAAGTTATACTTTGAATGACAAATAACTTATTCCACAGAGCGTTCATATCAGAAGTCAAAATATCGAAATATCCGTTGTTTGCAGGCGGTTATATGTAGCGTATTTCATTTAATAGTACATCAGAAAACGACTTTATATGCTATACGGAGATCGTCAGACTAAACTGTCTGAAACAACATAATATATAAATATCTCAAAAATCATGTCAAATGTTACATGATCGAAACACACCCGTTGAAGACTCTGAATCTCTTTAACGGCATCTTGTAATTTTTCGGCAGGATCAATACGAAACCCAAGAACATATCCACCACTCTATTTAGAATATATAATTACGAGCATTACAAAAATGATTTTACCGTTAATTTTGTAATAAATTCTTCACTTAACATGAAACATTTAGAGGAGGGATTTGGCCAAATATTTATACCCGAAGTGATGATATTCCCCGATGGGGCTCTGTGCCCCCCTCCGCTATTTAACAATTAGATTACGAGCTCGAGATTTCTATGCGGTGATAGTTGATGAGGGCGAAGCCCGAATCAACTAACACCGCATAGAAATCGAAAGCGAGTAGTCTAATTGTTTTAGTAGAATCAGAGGTCAAACATGGAATATTCAACAAAAAATTTGATTTTTAAGCAATTTTTTGAAAAGAAATCTCTACAGGAAGATGATTGTTTCGCTACTCGGTATCTATCGAGGAACAGATAGCGAGTAGAGTAACCAATCAAATTACAGCACTTGCAATAGTATACTAGTATGATTCTACTAAATATGTATAGTGATCTTTGATGCCTTCCATATCTTAGTAAGACAAAAAAAAGGAAAATCTCAAAAATACCTGTTGTGATGTTTCCAGGACCAATGCCAACCCAAATTTGGAATCTCGAATTCGAACAGATTTCTAAGAAAAAAAACCATATTTTGCTGGAAGGCGCTTGTAGGTACATTGCTAAAAAAGGCTTTGCTGATTCTGGTTATAAGCGCACAACCAAAAACACGCCGTCTCAGCAATAAAAAATTTTAAATGACCAGTCAACTGCATGCGGTTGGGCCTCTTACTTGTCGATAGAAAAAGAAAACACGGTAAATATAAAAAAAAACCTAACAGTATTTGTAGATGACGGGAGTAAAAATAGCACTTGTAACGCTTTGAAATTAATAAAATAAGCATGTAAAAGGTGAAGAAATTACCCATCAAACATATAACTAACATCTGGACGAGAGGACTTTTTAAAACGACAATGAGTCTTATGTTGCAGACAATATGTTATATGGATACCGATACCTCTGCAGAGAGGAATTCTATCGTCTGCAGGTTCACAACCTTTTGAGCACTTTTATTTATAAAGGTTAAAAATCATAAGGTGCATGGATGGTTCTATTGGCCCTTAGCTATCCTTAGTTTAGGTTAACTGAAAAAATATTTACTCATAAAGAAATTGAACATACTACACATAATATTTGCTTGCCTTTAATTATTTGGATATATTTTCCACGAGGTCTCTTTGTCATAAACTATTACACCGTAATTAAACTATTTATTTAATACAAAAGCATAATCTATCCATCATACCTGATTACATTTGCTATTGGAATTTGAAATTTTGTTTTTGGACACTTACCATTTGCAGATAAGGAATGCTCACATTAAAACTGTCATTCATATTTGCATGCCAAACCAAGCGAACGTTTGTGATGTAAAATGTACCAAGATTACCCTGAATTGGCAAAAGTACAAAAATTAAATAAAATCCACATCGTTTAAAATTGAAAAATTCAATCATCAAGGGTTTACGGGTTGATAATCTCAGGTAACCATTATTTTTTTTCGAGTATATTAACGAAACATAACCTAAACATAATTAGATAATATACACACAATCATTACAACTTTGCAGAAAAAAAAACATACGTGTTTTTGATAAGCAAACAATTGTCACCACTTATTAAGCATGGCTCTTCAGAAAAAGTATTCTAGTCTTTAGCATTACATTGTTGTAAATATAACTTACTATTAATAATATTCAACTATTCAAACGAAATAAATTTGCATGTTCTTAAAGCCTAGCTCATTCGAAAAGAAAAAAGCTCCCAAATTGCATCACAGAAAAGTTAAGCAAGTTTCTTAGCAAGTTAAGAAAATTATCTAACCTGATCACTCGAAAGATTCCAAACACCGTTTATCTAAAAAAAAAACAAACAAACAAAAACTCCAACAACTCTTTATTATAGGAACATGTCGAGAGCAGGCATTCGGATATCGTATAAACTATGATGCAAAAACGTGTAGAAAGCTTACGCCGGGCTATAGGATTTACCTAAACACCCTTTGGTACGAGTATAAGTAATGGTTTAACCCAAGTTTGTGAAAATAACATACTCCCTTGATATTCCCATAATTATAGTAGCACAATAAAATACTTGCAATAGATGCTAAGTAATAAAAAAACATACAATCATTATGCCTTAGAACAAAAATAGAATGGGCTATTATAGGTTATTCAAACAAATGCAATACATTGTTACAATATATATGAAAGAAATATACGTAACGAATCTGTATGTTCTGACAAAAAATCTGCTGTTAACGGGCTGTTCCTTGAATGGTAAATCTTTGGTAAGTCTCTGCATGCTGTAAAATTCGTACCCACAATTGCTGGTAATTCTATTTCACCTTGTCATAAACCTGCTCCAAAGGAAGAATACGAAGTTGTTTATTTTCAATCAGTGCACCACGAAGTTTCAAGTCGCGATAAAGTTTGGAAGATTCATACGCCCTGAGTTGAAAACAAAAAGGCAGTTAGCTACACCTGTTACTTGCACATTAGAACCGCCCACTACACCACGCGGTTGCCGAGTACGCTTATTATAGACAGCTCCAAATCGGGTAAGAATCATACAATCCTAGTACAAAATTAAATACCTTTGAACTTACCACGGACCGCGCCTTCCAGTTTTATTCGACCATGACATATTGTTGCGAAATAATTGTTTACCATGATTGCTTTGTAGGTACCCCCATACATCGACGGAAGCTATTAGTATGCAAGCTCGCCCATTCAGTGAGGGAAATAATTAGTGTTGCTGACACAAGCGACTCATGAATAAGATTTCATTAACTTGACTACGAAGAGCCTTTAAAGTGTAATTATAGTTACCCATAAAAATAGAACACCACACAGTTTGTCACGCGGCAACAAAGCGAGGGAAGATCCCATATTTGTAGTTGTTTTGAAACATAAAACAAACCGTTCCACGTTATTGTATATTCGTCGATAGAACTTTACAGAGCGCGACATGAATAGTGTTCAGAGGGCACAGGGGTTGTTGACAGCAATTTCCTGGAAAACTGTGACACCACAAAGTGCCGTCGCGCGACAAAATAGGACACTAGAAACTGAGACCTAAATAGGTGTGGCGCAAAGCGAGAGGGGACCTTAAATAATTTTGTTGTTGGTAAAACACAGAAGAAAACATTCGTTGTAGGTTGCTTTATTATTCATCGAGAGATCTTAACATATTTGCTGTACGCTGCTGTATCATCGAGAGGGCCTAACAGATTATAATGTTTTGACAAATTTGGTTTCGGTATATTACGCTAAACGCCAAATATGGCAAGTGATAACTGTAGCAACTTTGTACCACTACCAATACGAGTACCTTTCGTTATACTTGTCTGGCGGGTCTGCCTGTGACAGGGTTTTTGAACATTCGCACCAGCCAGACAATTATACTCCGTAAGGTACATGAGCTTTAGTATAGCATAATAATTTTGAACTCAAAATGATGAGCGTAGAAGCTAGAAGCAGTACATACACTTTTGCTTCAACTGCTCTTATGATGATAAATGTAGCCGAGGCATTGCTACTGTTTTCCAAGATCAACCAGCCACATAGCTTTAAGTAGCCGGCTACACAGGGCCAGTTGCGTTAACGTGTTGTCTCAGATCTTGGCTGCATACGCAGCGAATATTGAATCACAATATTAAATGTAGCTGTCGATCATAATACACTAACAATAGGGCCATTTATACGAGCGAAAATAATCCGCGGCTTAAATAGGCCGCGACTTAAATAAGTCGAGAACACAGCCTTTTATACGCCAGTTTTACTAAATTTATTAAAATAGCCCAAAACACTCGTATAAATAGACTATAATGAGGTCATCGAAGTTTTAAATACCATTACCATGACAACAAAAGGAAAATGGCTCGCGTTAAAAAAAAGCTACGCGAAATTACTTTTGGACTTGCCTTGGTCGCGAACGAAGCGTTTTTACAAGGTTTCCCGCCTAAAATTGGCCGCGGCCAATTTAAGACGAGGCCCGAACCCTGGGCTAAAATTAGCCGCGGCTTATTTTAGTCGCAAAGAATTTGTGCGTTTATACAGACGTTCGCGACTTATTTAAGCCGCGGCCTATTTAAGCCACGGCTTATTTTCGCTCGTATAAATGGCCCTAGTGTGTTTGTTTTGCTCTCTGGAAAACTTACTAACACAGTATGTCCATGCACGCTCTTATAATGTAAAATACGACGCACAATAACACTCTCAAATGTACTCGCATTGTTTTTAAAAAAACGTGTATGGCAGTTCAGTCGTGTTCATGCAACTCTTGTGTTTCTAGCCATCGTTCTCTAAACTACATACTAGCCAGTTCGACGGAACAGTTTGGTTCAGTATTACAACTCTCAATCGTGCAATTGTCGCTCATATATGTCCAGCTACCTTTCGCTCAAATAAATTAGCCAATTCAAACTGCATGCATAGCCAGTTCGACGGAAGCTAAAACAGTCTGTGACTACAAAATATGGCTAATATAGAAAGAACATCGCGTTTGCGGCTAAGTTTGCGAATTTTGTATGCCTGTATTACGCACAGGAAAGGTCCGTTGAGACGAAAGTCGTGAGCGAAAGCCCGTATACAAAAGTCCCAGGAAAATTTACACAACATCTGGCCAGGAATACATTTCGCTGGAAAATTTTGCAATTTTACCATTTCCAGGTTGTTTTTCTAGTTGTAATGACAGATCTTGTTCATATTGCCAGTATAAAAATTTAGTCTATCCTGGGAATTGTCTATTGTAAACCTAGTGCTCGCAAGCCAGGCAGCATTCCCTACCCTATGGGTAGCCTAGTATATGTATTATAAAGTTTCCCACCATTAGAGCACTTCATCGGAGCTTGCATACTAATTATTTCCTCCCTGAATGGCGGAGCCTGAACACTAATCATCGGCAAACATTTAAACATTCAACCCATGAAATTGAAAATTTGTATTTTCGAACGCTGTCAAAAGTTCCGAGCGTGAATTCCGCATCGTTCCATGCAAAAATTGCAAAAATTTACAGACGTTTTTCGTATTTTTCTGAAATATTTAAGTTAAAACACTTTCTGTACATTTCCGCTTATACTAACCGCTTATTTCTCTTATTATTTAGACGTGGTTGTAGAGATATATGAAGTATTTTTGTATTGTTTATAGGTATATGTATCGGTTTTGCGTACAGTGGTGTTTTAGTCACGACCTTTTTCATATGGCCTGATACTCCGGCTATCATGCCGCATGTCAGATATGTTAGACGTGCATGCGCACACTGAGGGGAAGTCATAAAACAAGGCACTAACCTGTAGACAGACATTACAGTTGAAAACAATCGTGGGCTGCCTGACACCTATTCAACAAAATGAAATGGAGCTCGAAACGATAGCAATTTAAGCTGGATATTTTATATCATCCAAATAGATATAATTAGTAGAATCATACTAGTATACTATTGCTAATGCTGTAATTTGATTGGTTACTCTACTCGCTATCTATTCCTCAATAGATAGCGAGTAGGGAAACAATCATCTTCCTATAGAGATTTCTTTCAAAAAAATTGCTTAAAATCAAATTTTTTGTTGAATATTCCATGTTTGGCCTCTTATTCTACTAAAACAATTAGATTGCTCGCTCTCGATTTCTATGCGGTGATAGTTGATGAGGGCGAAGCCCGAATCAACTATCACCGCATAGAAATCTCGAGCTCGTAATCTAATTGTTAATTATACCAGCATGTATCGGCATGTAAGTTACACAGGCGAATTTCTACTAACTTTCAGGATTCATTGTGCAATCAACAATCTAATGTTCACAAGTACCTACACATATTGTTTGTTCTTACGTGACTTAACTTAACTTTTGTACTACGCAGTTTCAGACAGCTCTACAGACTACAATAAACATTATAATATCAGCAAGAACTTCTCACCAGATTAGTAAAGATAAATTCAAATCTTGTGTGGTTACATCTCGTGAGAAGATATAACGATTCAGTTTGACCCCGAAGTTTCTATATATTGATGTGGAAAAGAAAAGTTACACTGATAAGTTTCCACGCAAGAATATTTATATTCATGATTATTGCTAGCAACCTGTTGCATTAAAATTATCTAATTTTACTTGACACATGTAAATCTGCCCGAAAATCAGAAAACAACAATAATGAAATTGCGACAATAATATTCTGCATGATTCAGCAACAATAACGAAATTAAGAAAAATATGGTGTCTGCATCACTTCATGGAGGTTCGAAATATGGAGTACATAATCATGCGCAATAGCATTCAATGGACGACATGCATGATACATTAATTACAATACGTTCAAATAATTAAAATTACAGTACGTTCAAACAATTAAAATTTCAGTACGTTCAAATAATTAACAAAAGACTGAATAACTTGTGTAGAAACCTTAGTTTCAGCATTGTAGTCCAGCATGCTATATGAACAGCGATAATGTAAACGTATTGCTTTAAGATTTCGTACAGCAAACAGTGGTAAAATATTTTCATGGGATTGGTATGTATATGCATTAAATATCACAAAGTTTAAGTCATTATGTTTAAACTTACTGAAGTTGCAACTCTTGTGGAAAGATTAACAATACACCCAAAACCCACAGCTGAAAAATACCATACAGACGTAGTGCTTAGTTATTAAGACCAAGCTGAGAGAGTTGAAAATTAAATCAGATCTGGTCAGCTAAATTCACTTTTCTGTTCTGGTTGTACTGCTAAATTCACTTTCTAATCTACTCTTAGTTACAGTAGTTACACTCACATAAGTTGACGCGTTGCATGGTTTGAGAATGCCAAATAATTCGTAGGTTGGTAACAATTAATCTTCCTAAAAATCAAAAAACCTATCAATACTTACAATAACATTACATTATACACTCCAAGAGGTAATAGATCTGGAACAGATGTAAAACCGAAGATCTAAGACATACCTCTGTCACCATTATTGCCTTTTGTATCCTCTACTGAATCAAGCTTGTCAATTTGCACCTGTCATTAATATTTTATAAATTACATAAATTTGGAATGCTTACTGTATATCACACAAGTTATGACTTATCGCTATGAAAATTATCTGAGTCTATAATGTGTGGAAGATGTGTACCAGCCTACGGCCATTATTCTGCCTGAAATCCTTGGTTGGTTCAAAGTTCTTAAGCAACTAACAAGTTTGGTGACTGGTTTAGTGCCCTAGGCCTGCTACAATTTGTAAACGTTAAGCAAGGCAGAAGTTTAAACAATGCAGGGCTAACTGGAAAATCATGTTTTTGGCTACTGGTACCTCAAAACCCTAACTATACAGGCATGCACTAAGGATACTTTACTCGCAATTCTACTCCGACATTTATAAGGAGGATGTTTAAAAATCTAATATGACTTCTTCAAATTATTAATTTAGTATTGTTCACAGCTTGTTCATCTTTGCATCACTCATGGGATCAAGCTTGTGTAACAACTAACATTTTTGTCATATTCAAACAATACGATTGTTCTTGCAGAGTAAAACCACAACAATTAATTAATTATTACAAAATAGTTTAAAAAGCTATTAACTAAATGAAACTTTTAACCACATACAAATATTAATATGATTTTGATACACTAAAATTTCAATGCTGGCAAGAAAGTTCAATATTTTTATATTGAACTTTAATATATAAGAAAAAATATTCTCTACCTCCCCATTTCTCATTTTCATTTGTCTGAAATAACAAAAAGGTACGGGTAATTAAAAACAAATGCTGGATAACCATAATACTGAGTTATAATAGTATACATACAATACATTGCCAATCATGTTCCTATGGTACAATTCTGCAATGAGAGATGACAATGGAGTTGGCAGGGGGGGGGGATAGGGAAAAGGCAAAAATGTGCATCTCTCACAGTTGGATTTTACTGAAGCATATATAAAAAGAGAATTGCCAGAAACCATTCTGATTCAAGCACTCTAATCCTGGGACATTTCTTTTATCCCAGATCTTGAGTGTTTTTGGCAAGTACCTATGAGAGTAGTCTTTTAAGTTGAGCATTCTTGAAACTAATAAGGAAGTTTATTTAGGCATTCAAAACCATCAACTATATGAATAAACTAAATCACATATCCAGGAAAGATGTGAGGAATTGGGCAACAAAAAAATCTGGCCAGATCTACACCTCCAGATATTTTATCAACATACCCAAACATTTAAAAAAAACATATTAATTTCAAATGTTATTGGCAAACTTATTGATCATAATACATGTGATATACGGCATTATGCTCACAAAGTTCATCCTAATTACTATACTTTGCATTTAAAAAATGTAAAAATGCTCAACAGTACTTTACATGTAATGTAATACAGTTATTATTGCATATATAACGATTATATTGTTGACTAAGTGCTTTTTTATCATCTTTTAATCGTGACAATTCACAGAAATTTTAGAAATTTTATGGGGATAAATTACCTGGTATCCAGCTGGACAATAAGAAATATCCAGCCAGATACCACACTGAACTGTATGATTTTGCCACCATTTGGTTGGATATTATATTCAATGCAGCCCATACAGTGAATGCCCATGTACACACCATACAAATAATAGAATATCTATTATTTCTATGGTAATGCTGGACAATCAGAGCATCACCGAATTGTGAAGCACATCATCGTGCTTGGTGCTTTAGATCCAGTGTTCTTTATGGACCAGACTTCATTTTCTGAACGATGTGCAGCAGATCTTTTGTGCACATTTTTGTCGGTCAGTCCCATTGGGCACAGGCAAGTCAAGTGAACCTACTAGCTACATTTGTGGGTAAAGTGTACAACACTAATAGAAAACTGCTACTTTATCCTGTGCACACTTGGCAAAGAATGAAGTCTGGCTTGTGGATGTAAGAGCAAGACAGTAATAAGCTTCTATAGTATAAAGCAACTGTTCGAAATTCGTTTAATCTAAATGCTGATTGTCCACCACTGTGCACAAGCCGTATTCCAAATTCATCATTTCCTGTGGCTTCAACCTGCTTGACTTGATACACAATCCATTGTTTTATTTATATCAGGGCTTATTATCCACTATAATCACATCTTAGTTGATTAGTATTTGTAGGTACTCCAAACAATTGCTAAGTAGGCTCGCGAGGCAAAAATATGTCTATTTGTCATTTTGTCAACGATCCCTGACTCTCTGCAAGCTAGTTTTAACATATTCGAGACTTACTGTAAGGTGATGTCGAAGCGAACATCGCGGTCCTCCCATAACGCATCTCCCATATTTGAAACTGCATAAATGATCTAAGGCATTCTTACATCAGTAGCAAGCTAAAAACATAAATTGTACTATAATTTTTGGTGAAAAACACAAACAAAAATACACTTTGCTCGCTGCATGGAAACGAAAGAAAATCGGTGTTTCCACTATCCGTAAACGAAAACACCGAAAATTTGCAATTTATACTTCATCTTATTACACACCGGCCACAGGTCAATCGGCTCATGCTCCACGCAGTGCTCCAGGGCCCCATGTGGCATATTCTTTCTCGCAGGTGACGGGCAACATCAATGTGATCATATATATTCAGTAAATTTCAGTTTACTTTGGACTTTTGGAAAAATTTTGACAATTTTGACATAAATCAAGCAAAAAAATTTTAGTAAAATTTTTGGTAAAATTCAATGATTTGGTAACTTTTTGCAATATAATTCGATCATGGTTAGTGAAGCAATTTACCCAGCAAAATTCAACAACAATAGTCAAAGAGGTCGCAACAAACATTGGCTACACGTATATAATTTCTAGCATTACCTACACTCATCAATTGAAGGCATTTGAAGCCTGTAATCTAAGGCTGTCAAAATTTGCTGACAAAGATCTGGCCATACTGGAAAACATCATAGCCGGTCTTAGTTCCGGGGCAAGTTAGCAGGTTTGCAAAAAGCGTTCAAACTTCCTCCGGGCAAAATTTTCTAAGGTTGCAAACCTTCCTCAAAATGTTGTAAAGTTGGGCTTTACAAACTGAAGATCAGAATTAGTCTTGCAAATGAATCACTATTTTTTTTGGAAAGAAGGCATGTTTTCTGGAATGGATCATCATCTATTATTTTTTTGTTAGTTTAGTGTTTAGGATACATTATGTAGTGTGTTGACATAAAACCTTCCTCAATGACTGCCCATTTTGCAAACCTTTCTCACGGGTAATACTCGCATACCCGTGGCTTTTTTGCAACTCTGCAAGTTAGGTTCTACAGGTGTATCAAAGAAAAGTAGACTAATCTAAAATCGTTCTCTATTACGCGAAGCGGCTGAAAGTTTAAGCCATTTATGTTTACGACGTTTTTTATTAAAATAGATTGTTTTGGTATTTATAAGGTTGAATAAGCAGGGAAAAAATGAGCAATTTAAAACTTCAACACCCGGCGTGTTGTGTCTTTTACGACAAGTTAGATGTCGCATGCATGCGAAACTTTAGTGCTGAAAAGTAATTTTGACTTAGTGGGTGGAAGTTTGTCGGATAGTGTGTAATTGCTGTTCAAAATTTCAGAAAATTTGCTTGGGTCTAAGCCGTTCAAAACGGGGCATAAACCAGCCTATTCTAAGCAAAATTAGCTCATTATTAAGGCCACTTCTATGTCTAAACCTCGATCGTAGCAACAATAGCGGTGAACCATACTCCAGTTTCGTCTAAGTGGCCTCACATGCTGTAGTAGATGCACTTTAAACTGTTTTGCCTTTGAAATAATATTCATTTTGATTTAGGCATTTTCAGTTTCTCCATACGAAAATTGCACTGTATGATAAAGTACCCGATAAAATAATTTATTTAATATTGAAATTACATACTGTCTCGTGATGAATGTTTAATGATCCAAGCTTGGGAAAGAGAAATCCAAATTCTGAAATGGTTGGCTGTGAATCCAGAGTTAATACACCAGATGGTTTGGAAACTGATTAGAAGGACAATATAACTCAATATAACTCATTATCTATGTTGTCCTGCAAAGTTCATGCAAAAATATGGTCCTCTATCGTCACGTGTGTATTGTGTTGTTGCCAAATCCACCAACAGAAATTCTTGAATTACTAATGAGATTGCTCAAATTACGGATGGCTAAGGCCGGGCATACCCATTCGGCACGTACGCACGGAAATGATTCGTGCATCGTTGCTAAACCTCGCTAATGGTTAGTTGGTCAAGGATGCAATGAGAACATAACGATGAAGGATCTTACAGTATTTTACATAAACCACAACAAAAATAAAGACAACAAGCTATATTGTAATTCCCAACCACCTACAGTAGTCAATTCAATTGTAAACGTCCGACTAGTGTCGAAAATGCAAAAATGTGTTCAAAATTTTCCATTTGGCAATCTCACTAGTATATCAAAGGACGAGTACATTTCTTGTCGGAATCACCGATCGGTAGCAACAATGATTTTTTTGTAGGAAAGAAAATCATGCTTCCCTTCCAAAACGTTGCCAGTTTAACCTCGCTAGCTGCTTATAGTGAGTAATGGATCGTTAGAAAAGTACCTTCAAAGACAGTCAGTGTCATGATAGGGACTAGGGACCAGTTGTACGAATGGTGGATGGCGCTATCCACTGGATAGTTATTTTCTTCACCTACCGCAGAAAGCTATAACAGCAGTTATGGTCACTTAAACCTGAAAATCTTTTCTTCAATACACGTTTTACCATTTAGTGAACATGTTTAGAAAGTTTGAGAAAATCACTATTGGACAGATAGCGCTATGCACCGTATACAGCACACGACAGAAGTGGATCTTACCATCCACCATTGGGACATTTCTTCGTTACGCCCACATCGTGCAAGCATATGAACGTAACATATATTATAGTCTATTATTCTTAAAATTCTCTTAATTGTTTGTGTGAGGTATTTGCTGAAGTACACTAAACGGCTGCAGAATGGCGTCATGTTTGTTTCCCAAACTGCCACTGTTGAGATGCACCTCCATCGCAAGGAACTGCTTTCACGTGTTCGCTCTTACTGTCACCTCGGTCAAGGCAAACGTTACGACGTAAATTGAGGATTTTTGAATCCTAAAATAAAGTGAAAGAAAGAAAGTAAGTCGGTATATGTACTTTAAGTGAATACAGTATACTCGAATATCAGCTGCTAAGCCTGTAAATACCCTATGATCTAGAATTCAAAACCGCAAAAGTACGTCGGTGACAATCGAATTTGCAGTTGTTCAAAAAAACTGTGGAACGGAGTGCTATTATCTTATAACTAGCAGTGGACATTATAGCAAGAGGGCGAAATGTGGCCAGTGAATAGAAACAATGAAATACTGAATTTGCAGGCACATTTCAGGCCCCTAGCTATTACCTATTTGAATATTGTTGTTTACCTTCCCTATCTCATACATTTACCACAAGTCACTTAGACTCGAGTTTCATGCAAACCATACTTTATATTATAGTTACTACCTCGTTACAAACATAGGGACTGTTGTCACAAAATATTGCCTATTCTACATGACACCAATACGGTTCTTATTACCCATTTGAGTATTTCCATTACTAGATATTCTCATAGATTCTCTGTCTCATAGATTTACATTTAGTCACTCAGCCCAGACCCGCATGCCATATCATATTTCATATTACATGGAGGCTGCACCATTATGAACAAAGGGACTGTTGTCACAAAATATTGTTTTGTTTTGCTAGACACTAATATGGCTTCTATTTCCTGATACTTAACAATTAGTTACCGAAGGCGAGGTGAGCCTATATTTACCGAGCAGAAGGCGAGATGAATATAGGTTGTAATGTTGACTAACTGTTTTGGTATAATTTCAATAGTACTGTTATGCATGATAAAGTGCAATATTCATATAAAATGCAATTCTGATATGAATATAGTAGGGTTTGGAAAATTCGTAAACAAATGTCTGTAAAACGGCAGTGAAAATTTACAAAAAAAAAATAATTATCATTCAAACTAAACAATTTAAAACGTTTAACAAAGGGTATTTGTTGTTTATGTTCATGCTAAAAATGAAAAATAGTTCGTTGGAAAGGTCTGTTGAAAGATTTGGTGATTTTTAAAAAATCTACCGCTCTTTTAATGTTTTTCGTAAGTTTTAAATCGTAAAAAAAGTATTTAAGGAACTAGCTGTCAACAATTTCTCCCTTTAAAAAAGCTAGATATCGAATTTGTTGCTGTGTTTATACTTTGTAGTAATGCCTTTCTCCTCCATTGGTTTTAAATTCGTCAAAATTATAAAACATCACAACGATTTTTATTGTCGACCATTTTGAATGTATCATTTACTAGCTCTACCAGTAAATAATGCCTCAGATTTACTAGTCAGTCATCCAATCAAAAACCTTCTCAGACATTATTTACTATTGAAATTATACTAATATTTATTATATGCCTCCTATTACCTATTAATATTATTACATTCTTAGTTATAAAATTTTCAGTGTCCCAATACACACATCATTTTTTTAAAAGACTGAACTGTGGCTTTAAACATTTCAATATTTCACCTTTCACTACCTAAACCCAGCGGTAGGCAAATGTATCCAATAATTTTGTGGGCTTTGGCACACCCGACACCGGCAACGTTAGTCCATGAAATAATAGAATGCATGCATTGTTTAATGATGCTGGCCAAAAACTAGTTAATTATGATTAAAGAGGCATGATCAACCACAATGCAAAGCATTAGGCAAATAACCTATCTGGTAGGGTCGCGCGGGTTCTGACAAGTTTGGGCTATGTGTACATGAGTGATTTTTATGGGCTCGTTTGAATTATGTTCGACATATCAAGAATGAAGGTGCTTCGATTTGTAGAAAACTTTCTTTGAAAGAGCTTCCGAGAAAGTGCGACAATATCCACACGTTTTGGTCAATTTTGGAAAAATGTAATCAGTACAGTGAGGTAAGATGGTTTCGTTCAGGAGCCAGTTGGTGCAAAAGCCAGTGAGGTTAATCCTGGGTTGACGCAAGATTTAAAAGAAACTTTCCAGCAGTTTTCTTCAGAAATCTTGTCTATGCTTTAGCAGTATTTTCGGTCTCTGAAGATTTGAAATAAGCGGATGTGTCGAAATAGAGCAACGCTACCCATGTAGGATTAACGCTAACCCGGGTTTGAACAACTGGCCACAGGATTGTAAGTAGCGCAATCCGCTAACGCGGTTAACTGATGCATCTTCTGCCAAATTACAATACTTATTAACGTTTCGCAGAATTTGTTCCTACTTTGCATAAGAATTATTCGTTATTCCTTTCTGCTTGCTCTATAGAAGCGCCTGCTGAAAATAACATAACATTCCTGTTAGATTTTTTTATAATACGAAATAAGTTTATTTATACCTTATGCTCCCATTTTTGGTTTTGGCCCAAGTTATCACATTCTCTGAGATATAAATCGTAACCGTTGAAATCCAAGCAATTATCTTCCGACTTGATTTCTCCTTTGCTATTTAGAGTGAAATACTGCAAGAGATGAAAAATGGAAATGCGGGTAATCACTACCACAAGCCAACACGACAAGACTAATGAAGCAAACAAGAATTTGAAAGCTGTTCTACTTGAAAAAAAAAAAAGTCAAATCGATTGATGTTTTGAAGTTCGAAAATATTTCATTGTCAGAAATTATTTCTGGCATGCTTTGTACTAGAAGATACAAACACTTGCGATGGTAGACGAATCTGACAATAAGTATTTAACTGAGTTAACACACACCAGCAGTTCTAACCATACCAAATTAAGACAATTATAATGATAATGATATTATGCCTTACTCGATATGTCTGATTGCGGATTTACGTCTTACCTGATTTCCTCCCTGACCATGACACATGTACAAACCCAAAGGACTATCATCTCGCTTACCAAGGGTATCAAAACACATACCACTTTCTGGATTACGTACCTAAAAAATAACAGCAATGACGAAATAGACCTATGCAATCTGAAAGCCACATAAATGCCGCATGTTGCAACATCAATTGCGTAACGTTATTAATCAAAATAAAGTGTACTACCAATAAACCGGGAGGTTACTATACATGCACATAGTAAGATAATGTGAAATTCAATTCAATGTCTCATTGCAGATTCACTGTTGTCGTTGTTTATGCAAAGGTGGCAAAATTTTTTTCTTTCTGCAAAAATTTTATTGAGCAAGTCGTTGAGGTAACAACATAATTGTTGAAGAAATTGAAGAAATAAGTCTTATTATGCTCAGTGGTAGTGACCCTGCAAATCCGGCAAACATGACTACAACAAAAGCGCAGCAACAAAATCATGGTAACTCCGACTCCAGTCGATAAAAAAAACAGTGGAGATTCGACCTCCGGCTAACTGAAGCTTAGAAAGACCGTTGCAATGTTCGTGCTTGTACAAGAACTAAACCTAACGCCAAAATGATCTTAACACAATATTACGGTTCCTTACCTCACCAGAGAACAAGTAATTCGAGTCTGGAATAGGAAGTTCTTTAAAAATATTTTCCAAATACCACTTGAAACTTTTACAATGAAGTCGTTTACGTAAATTCACTCTTTCGCTAACATCATCATGCTGTTTAGACACCAGATCATATCTTATATTATAGAAATGTTTACTATATTCATCCATCCATACATCAGCGACGCGCATTAAGTTCTTGCTAACAGGATCGATACTCGAGCCAGGACGGACTGGGAACGAGTACGGGAACTTTGGACGGAACACGTGCCCAACACGTGAACAGGGTAACATTTCTATGAGACCGCCGCACATCCATATCTAGCGAAATGGAAAGAAAAGTAGTGGAGTTAAGTGGTGATTTTTTTTTAGAAAATTGAAGCCAATTGATGATGGCAGATATGGATAGTGTTCAGTTACGTTCAAAATCTGCGATAGTCAGAAATTCCTCACAAAATTTTGCAATTCCTATCAGATAGTATCCTGGCTAAAACCAGTTTCTAGTGTATAAATGTTTCTTTCAAGTTTCAAATGAACCTAGGTTCAGGGATATTTCCAAGCATTTTTTCTACTATACGACCGTTTTCGTAAAGAAGATCGAGTTTTTTAGCGAAAAGAATACAGTATATTTTCGGTCCGCATTTTGGCACAAGTATCCTGCATTAAACAACGAGAATAGCTAATACGTTAAACACAGATATATATTTATATTGTTAGGAGCTTGAGAGACATCGAAAGTAATAAGTTATGAGAATAACTCGCGGGGTCATTACGGATCACATAGTTTCATCAAATGCTGCTGAATTTTTGCGCGAGCAAATATTTATCGCGCATAAGTGGTTCAATATGCTAACCTGTATGCATTTGTAAATTCTAAATTAACGCTCATTGGCTGAGAGGCGTGTTGATATAACTGTATGTCAACACGGTAAATTTCTCGTGGCTCTTCTGTTGAAGTAATGCTTTATTTTTGTGCTTATAAAAGAAATGTATTACACTTTTTTCGCCGTGTTGATATGCCTGTACAGTCATATCAACACTCGTGAAAATTGGAAAAACTGGAGATTTAGTGAAAACACTCCACCTGATCCGAATGTTGTAACCCAGTAAAATTATTATCAGGTTATTGTATCCAATAAATTATTGGGATTATCACGGTTAGGGTTGGGGCTTATTTCTATTCATGAAATGGGAATTATTTATAGTGTGGTTTATTTCTATTCATGAAATGAGAATTCTAATAAGTATCAGAATTATCAAACGTTGTAACCAGTACTTTTATTGGGTTACGACGTTCGGATGGGTTGAACACTCCGCCCTGCGGACGTTGCGTTTCCACATAATTTCTTGTTTTTCCAATTCCAACTCGAGCTGATAGAACTGTACTGTACATCAACATAGAAATTTTTTATATTTCTTAATTCATCTTTTCAGTTTTCTAGCTTTCATACGGAAATATTTGTCAGTCAGTCAGTAAATGGAAAGGTGCCTGAAAATAACTCTGTAGGATGAAACCAATTCAAAAAAAAAAAAGAATTGCAATTCGGTTTTTAACCGGTACAACAATATGGACTAGGGCATACTTGATCAAACTCTAGACTGCTGGTCCGCACAAACCCACTGCAGGCTAGGATCAATTTTGTTTTAATCTTCCAACAACTTACCCTGAAAGAAATCTCTAAATTTTCTCCACCCCAGACATCCATACCGGTATCATACGAGCCCATTTCGTCGAAGTATTCCTTACTGATAGAAAATAATCCGCCGGCCATTACAGGAGTCCTAAGAATATCAATAATGATTAAGCATATTGTCTGTGCCATCTAAAACAGTCCGCTGTAAATCAATTTGGCACAAGATTTTTGTTTCAGAACAAGTATCAAAGTTTTCATAAATGTTAGATTTTAAAATCAATTTATAGTAAAATTTTGCTTTAATAAGCCGGATTCGGAGTTTTTTTCCCGGAGCCGGAGTTTTTTTGGCCAGAGCCGAAAATTACCGACAACTAGATTAGAAAATTCCAAGAGACGAATGGAAGTACTCCAATCGAGAACAGACCAGTGACCGCGTAGCACAGTTATCAGTGTCTTGGACTAGCACTAGCATTCCAAAGTGCGTGGGTTCGATTGTTTAGCGGGTGTATTTTTCAGCCAGCGTGCATAACACGAAAACATAAATTTTAGCACATATGAATTTCGCCTATGTTGGGGAGTAATAAAAAAGTGGAAATGCTGTATGTGCACAATTAAACGACCTTCTTATTGTCATTTCAAAATCTTTTCAAGGTGCTCGCAATTCGTTGCTTCAAAACCTAAAGTTAGATTTTTTTGGCCTTGCTGTAGTACTAACTCCTGACTTTATTAACTATTGTAATTTATCTCATTCCAGAAATATTTAAAGAATAAACAACCTTATTCCATCGGTTTCATCTTTTCTTCTTCTCATTTCATATTCAGGTATTGGTTTCCACCCAAACTCTAATCTCCAACGGAATATTCCGCGTTGAAATGGCTCGCTTACGCTGTTGTACTTGAAGTCTCTATCTCCAATGGCATCGATGACTGGCATTACGACATTGGACTTGTTCTCAGCAATACGAGTTAGCAAGGGCTCTAACCAACCAATGGTACATTCACAATGAGCATCGAGGAATGTCAATACTTCTGCTTTAGCAGCAGCAGCTCCTGTCAATCGTGCCCTGATCAAACCTTCTCGTTTCGGCAGTCGTATAATTCTTACAGAGGTTTTAAGGGTTTTAACGTATTCGTCTAATTTGTCTTTTACCTCGTCTAAAACGAAAGATTTCATAAACAGCTTATTAAATACTATTGCCAAAATATTTCCAGGCTTATGTACATGGGGGTATATAATAAATATTGAGGCTATGGTAAGCAATTATGGTTGTTAATTATAAATCAAAAATACTAAAAAATAAAAACACGCTCGCAGAAGAAAATAATCGGAACACAATGCTTTGAGAGACCGGCTGTATAAGAAGTGATTAACGTCGACTATGATTGGTGGACACGTCAACCAATCGCAGCAACGTATTTTGTACTGTACCTAATCACGACTTGACTACAAAACAGCGATTAAAGAAGTGATTAAGAGTTTTAAACAACCGTCCCCTGAACAAAGATTCGGAAAAGTGTTCTGTAAAATTGCACAAACATTCAAACAATACACTCTTGCATGTTTTTTACGTAATGGCCTGGAATTTTTTAAATGCAATTTTTAAATGCTATGCTGGGTTTATAAAGAAGAGCTTTTGCAGTGGTTTTAATTCAAATTAGCTGCAACCTGTTGCATTTTAAAATTTCACAAGTTCGAATGGATTAACTAATTTATTAAAAAAACAACACAAGGTCTTATATATATATATATACACACACACTAAGTCTTACAAAATTCATTAAAAATTCATGAAGAAAACACAAGAGAAATACATGTTTAATCAATATCTGTAAATCGAAGGCAGATTTTGTCTTGATTTATATAGTAACACAATTTAAGTATGATTTTCTAAACAAATATCATTCATTTCTTTGAGATTATGAAAGAATGCAATGTTTTCATCCAGACATTTTATAAGTATGATTTAAGCATTTGCCTCCAATCTGTACCTGACCCACAACTGCTTGTCTTCGGCTCACGTTTGTACATCAGAAACAGATTGGCTACTCATGCTTTATCTCATGCTTGTGAATTTTAGACCATGCATACAAGACCTTGTGTTTTTTTGTTTGAAGAATTAGAGCTGCCACAGGGCAGATTATTTGAATCTCAACTACTTTAAAGGGTCTACTTTTTTATACACCCTTTATATAGTGTGCTGGGCAGTGAATACACTTTATTACAAATGGTACATAAACCAAGTGATAAATTTGGTTTCAGTATAGTATGGTAATCATTGTATGACTGGATCAAAATGTTTTCACACAACTAGCTTCTTTCCTACTATTGTACCATACCTCTAGTGCTTGCATCATCCACTAAAATAATTTCCTCCAGTAAATGAGGTGGTGATCTGTTGATTACGCTATGTACAGTCCGTAGCAAAGTGGACCAAGCTTCATTGTGGAAACATAC
This sequence comes from Muricea muricata, assembly GCA_963855995.1. Taxonomy (NCBI): domain Eukaryota; kingdom Metazoa; phylum Cnidaria; class Anthozoa; order Malacalcyonacea; family Plexauridae; genus Muricea; species Muricea muricata. Next base: position 48,629,270 of record OY979717.1, read on the forward strand.
TATAACTGTTGTTTTGGGTAAATGAAGAGGATATTTCTTCCATCTACACCTAAAAAACATAGTTAATTAACATAGTTATGCTCCCATAATACATTTTTGTGGTACTGAAAAAAAAATTGATATCAATAAAATATCCATCTGGTAATATCAATATACATATATTGAATATTTTCAAGTACCATAACTTTCACGTAACTTAATATGACTATCAATATACAATATATAATATATGACTAGCCTTGTCTGGCTTGTGTACTGCATATGGCTGTTACAAAACATTAGCTATTGTATTCATATTTTGATATTATATGATACACAAGTTGTGAAGTCCTAAAGAATCTTAGATTGGTGAGAAATTCCTGAAATTAATGGCACTGACTATAATTACGCATTGAATGGCATCAGGCAAAGATCATTTTCTATCAGGGGATCACTCACAAAAAATGTGACTCCAGCTTGAGAGTCATTGATGTTGTACATTTAAAATGCTAGGAATGTTGTATTGAAATAGATTCAAATGGAACATTGTTATCAACGATGAACAGTGGAGAGGGGTTTGTCTGGCATCACAGTCTTGAATTATGGTGTAACCAAAACACCACAGTGTGGCACACTGTGGGTGGAAGGTTAAAACAATAGGGAAAACATTCATAGTTTGTGAATGATCTGTAGAATTAAGTGTAGCGGTAAAATTTACAACATATCACCAGTCTTTTTCCATTTTTGTGAGAAGGTGACTGAACAATATATATGACTACTAAACACTCATAAGTGACACATTTTATGATCATTGTATTACAAATAATTACATTATATTTATAGTAATTGAAAACAGTAACTGAAATGTCAATAGAACAATTGAAATTATAATTTTTCTTTATAATCTTATAATTTTTCTTTATACCGGTACGTCAATTTATCATATCAAAATATAACTCTTGAAAATACTGGCATTTACTGGATAAAGTTTAATTGGGTGAATGAGATTATGGAAAAGTATTACTTTTTGTGGTGGATATTAGAAATTAATGGTAGAATGTTGTGTTGCTGGTAGAAAACGTGAATGGCAAAAAACTAACATTAGAAATAGCTAACAAAAATGAATCTGGATACTCGATATCTTGTTAACAATGGTTTGGAAGCTAAGTGAACTTATAATGAGATATAGTTCACATGTTGATGTGAGCAAGAGACACACGGCACAATTTGAACTGATTAAATAGACTTATAGTACCAGTATTATAAATAATATATGTGCAAGAATTTAGTATGTGAATAGCTTGATTTTAATTGATTTGATTCTTGTAATTTGTAAAAATGTGCGGCCACGAAGATACTAACGATCATTTCTGTCTGTTTTTCTGAGCTCCATAAACTTGAGCTTGTTTCACAAAGGTTACCAAAATTAAATACATTTCTAGGCTTTAAGAAAAGCATACATATTTCAAAATTTTCCTGAGGGAGCATGCCTTCAAACCCAATACAAAGCTCATGCCTTAGGCACTCATGCTTTTGACAAGTAAATTTCAAATGCTAGCTAACCCTCGTTTGGTGATTCGGTGATGCTATTAGACAATTGCCACATTAGGCCGAAAATCATTGTTGTGTTCATGCAGAAATCACCATAGCACAAACAAAGATAAAAAAGGCGTTGGCCAATTCTCTAGACTAAGTTGAGTTTTTCCCAATAGTATACAATTGAGAGAGAGAGGGGCATATTTTTATAGGACTAGCTGCCGTGAAAAATTATTTTCATTTTTGAGGACAATGTTTTCATGGCCTTATAGCTGATTAATCATAAATGCATTGCTGCGTAGTGAGACTATCAACTTTTTTCTCGATGAGTTAATTGTTAAAATTATAATTACTGTGTTGTCATGTTCTCATTGACTTATTACATTATGTTTTTCATGGGCCATGGTCATTGCTAGCCTGTCCAGTGAATCCACTATCCCACACTCACTGTGACAGAGTGGATTGGACTCTGGAGCACAGGCAAGGCCATTGGTCACTGTGGTCTGTGGTGGCAATGGTGGGCAAAATTTCTTTCACAAACATACTGGCCGCGATCTGTCGCGGCTAAAAATCTTGGAATGCACTATGGTTTGAAAGTACTTGTATGGTTGTACCTTAAATATTTCTACCTACTTTGAATTTCTGAAATCTCTCAAATTTCGTTCCAACGAGATCTTGTCACTGACAATGCGGTTAAAAGAATGTTGTGTGTACCCCTCTTTCTCCTTATCCTTTTCCCAAGAATCAGCATGGACAGCGACACCGAGTTCCCCCGGTTTATTGGGGTTGCGATGCGGTGTCTTGTCATAATCAGCATACACATAATGAGCGGCGTTGCCGGGGTGCTTCCCAAAGCCGCGCTTATCTCTCAGTTTTCTATCAAGTTCTACCGAATTGAAGTCTATATTATCGTAGTACGACTTGCTGTTGCGTTCGTTCACGAAAAAGCCGACCGTGAACAAAATCCATAAAGCCGATACGAAAATAATTCCGTAAAATATCGTACGCCTTCTTGATAACAACGCCATGCCGAAGTACGAGATCACGCAATAATTCGCTGTTTAAGAGATAAAACGCTTTCGAGGAATGCTTCAGCCAGTAGCGAATACTAGAACCTTGCCATATTAACAATTTGTACAAAGAAATATACTGAAATCAACAACAAACCACACAACACTACAACAGCTTTTGATTAATACTTTCCACCATGTTCGGTTTTTACGAGCCCGCAGTACATATTCTCAGTGGAGTTAACCAATTAGAAGAAGAATTCGCGAGTGTTAATTGGCTGTTAAGGTGTAGTTAAGTTATTCTTTATTGAGTTGTTAACCCAGGTGGTTCTTATATATTGGCCCGTATCTTTATACGTTGTTTTAATAACGCCGTAAACGCATGTATTTATTTGCAATGGCAAACTAACAACACAAAGCAACATCACTGTTGTTATAACAGTTGTGAATAATATGAAGGCGCCGCGCTACAGCTGTTCCAACATGGTTATGAAATTATAAGACGCTGATATTACTTTACGCCAGTTTTTGACATGTGTCACTCGCGACTTTGAATAATGACGGGAACTCCGACTAGATCCGGACTCAAAACTCCAACTAAAAGCTCTCAAGAATAATAATAAATGCAATATTTACGTTGCCCATAATAATACAATACGTACAGTCAAACCCATCGTTTATCGTATACTCGAACCTAATTTTTTCAAGTTAGCCCAAACAGGTTCTTGAAAATTGTACGTTGCATATTGTTCTTATTAGGTGGCAGTGTTTGTCTCCATTTCATGCCAAATCTAACATATAGAGTTAAATTTGCCATGTTTTAGGATAAGTTTAGGGCGAGTATTCTTAATGAGGTTCCTATATGCGGTGTTTTACCCCAGTAGCCCAAATGCAATATTACGCAACCATCGCCACGCAAAACTACCGCCACAGACCGCAAACTTTTTAACTGAATGGATGCTTGAATTTATACAAAACACCGAGTTTGGGGCTACTAGCTATCTACTTACTGTGTGAGACTACAACAATTATCTAAAATTCAGGCGAACTGACTTTTTCATGAGTTTTTGAATTCACAACAAATTATCATGTTATTACACGTGTTACGGTAATTATAACCAGGTAATGCCTCAGTCATTTGTAACCACGGCCCCCCCCCACCCCCGGGACATAGCGGGGATGTTCAAAAATATAACGGGGATTTAACACCATTTAACAGCGCAATATGCCCCGTAGTGCCGTGGAATTAACTACGAATTTTAACACCGGGGAGTCAAACCGGGATTTAACAGCCGGTCTTAAAATGGCGTCCCACAAAACAACTTGTAGAAAGTATGATTTTTAATATGTTTATGTATCCTTAGCAATTCATAAACTTACAGTAGGTACACATTAAATCAGGTTTTACCTTATTTATTTCAGCAATATTAAAAGATCTATTTGAAATTTGATATGAACGCATTGAACGCAATTTATAAACACGAGCTTTATATATTTGTTGTATTAACTGTTACTATTTTCTTGTTATATTGGCGTAATATTTTTAACACTTCATAAGGTTTTAAATTAATGTGTGATCTGGTTGATTTGGATGTTTTGAGGCCCTGCCATACTGGGGGTTTAACAAGTAACTTTGCACCAGGGGTGGGGAAATTAACAGTTTTTAACACTTGGTTAGTGTTAAGTTCCCCGCTATGTCCCGGGGGTTGGGGGGCCGTGGTTACAAATGACTGAGGCATAAACTTTCCTGATTTAAGACCCATGGAGTTAACCGGCCGTCGGTCGAGTTACTCGCTTTACCGGACAAGAGTTACTCGGCGTTCTGTATATTCACTAGTTTCTTCGCGAGTTTCCTGCAGGGCAAAGTGTTTATACGTGGCAAATTAATAGTCATCTTAGGCCTGAGCGAGGTTTCGTCGTTCTCTGACAAGACGACTCGAGCTACAAATTTACAAAGCTATAATGCTAATCAATTGAAACTACGGCCCCCGATCCCCCCCCCCCCCCTCTCTTTGCACCAATCTGAGAAGCCTCTGCCTAAATGAATCGCATTCTAGCGACTCATTCTTTATGCACACCATGCATTAATGCTTGTGCTTACCATTTAACTGTAAGTAAACTGGAACGATAGGTGAGGGGTGGGGGGAGTAGAAGCCAATTTGATTAAGTTTTTAATTTTAGTTTCGAGTAATACTTAACGTCAAAAATTGGGCCGTATATCAATGAAAGCTCTTAAAAAGTTGTATTTGATGTAAAAATTTGGGATTTTAGGCAAAAGAAAAACAACATAAACTTTGAAGGGAAATTTAATTGCCGTATTGTTCAAAATTGCAGTTGTTTTCGGTTTTTTTTTTGTATCTTTTTTACGGAACTTTTGTATTGAGTTAGCGTTTGCAAGTTGAATTACAGTTCAACTACGCAAGTACCAACCTCGTTCCCAGGGCCTTTTAGAGTGAGGGAAAAGGCCCTGGCACCGGCTGGCTTTCAAAACCACGAATCGTGGTTTTTGAATAAATTAACGCGATAACTGTATATGCGATTTTTTTCCAAAATGACCGATAAATCGAAGTGTTTAGAAAAAAACACGTAATGCAGTGCCTTTGTAAGGCGTTAATTTTTTTTTCCACGCAGATATACAAGTATACGGTTTTAGATAAATTAACTGAGTGAGGTTATAGGCCAATGAAATTGCAGAAGTTAGCAGCCCGTGCCAGGGCCTTTTCCCTCTCTCCATTTTAGAAAAGGCCCTGGGATCGAGGTAGCGCAAGTACAAACACATAACTTTTGTTAATATTCGCCTTATTTATAGTCATTCGATAAACCCAGTTGGCTATTTTCGATCTGGGAGGGGGGGGGCTCTTTTTGGGAACCCCGGTATATTATTCATGCGAATAAATAATATAACTTACGCTTTGCTTCTTAAATCTGGCACTCTTCTGTGGAAAGATATCATATCACTGACCACAATGTTTAGTTCGTGTTCCTTATATCCAGCTCTAACCTGCTTCGAAAATGAGCGATTGAGCTCTACCGCAACACCGTATTCTCCCAGGCCTTCGGGCTTATGCCATTTAGGTAACTTTTCATAATTTGCCAACCATGTTCGTCTTCCCAGTCCGTGAATATTTTCTCTTTTACCTTTGGCCAGGCTACTAGCGTAGTAAAATGTGTATCTGTCATATATAAGGAAGAGAACGCTGCACATAAACCATATAGAAGTGCAGGCGACGATATTGCGATATACTCGACGGATACGAAATATCATTATCAGCGACGAATTGCCGGTTACATAGACTATTCATGTTTAGTGCATCGGGAGCGATTCAAATTTAAGGTCCATGTCACCGTTCTATTGCTAATCTCGCGAAGCACATTGTTCGTGTGGTCTGAAATGAGTTTCTTTTAATTTCATCTTGTCAGACAAACACCAGCCGAGTTTGTAGACATTTCTATAGCACGTATAATAATGATCCTTTATCAAACCTTTGGAAGTCGTACGAACTTGTCTGATGCTACATACAGGTACCCGGGCTAGGAACAATGATCGAACCAGAGTCAGAAAGCTGATTAATTGAGACTATAACAATAACTTGAAATTTTATAGTTCACGATTTCAAAATTCATTAACTTACTAATTTAATAGATCTAAAAGAATAAACCAAAATTTCTTGATACGTTTTAACACGGATTGAGTTTAAATAAAAGTCAGAATTGTGCAAAATTATATGCTGTAGATTGTAGAACTACATTATAAAACAATTATACTATACCAGTATTATCAGCTCATATACGTCTCGCGATCAAGGTATATTTAATGCATGTCAAGTTGTCAACGTATATTTACAACTACTTTTTTGTTATCGATATTATTCTAATTTACAAATATTGTATAACATTGATCTATCCTAATAGTCCATTCTCGGGCGGAGTTCATAAAAGAAACGAGTGTCTCTAGTATTTCCATTATTATTACACTTACAAGATAACTTGGTATATTCATCATATTTCACATTTAGTTCATACAGTTGTGAAATATCTTAATCATGTTGTACAGTTACAAGCCGGCATTGATTATCTACATAGTTGAAGCGCACATTGAACACTTGTATGTAATATGCGCTCAATTCTGTTCGACGACGAACACCTTCAAAAACAAAGCTAGGCGGCAAAAGAAAATAGACCTTTGAACTGCTTACGTCATGCGGTTTCCATGCATATAAATACAAGGTAAATTTTTCCAACATGTTTCCCACATTGCATTGCAATTCATTGTTTAACTGTGGCGTGACGTAAGCACCTCTAACGTCTACTGGATTTAAACTCAAACAGTGAAATGCTGACAGTTTGATGCAGATGATTGCGTCAAATCAGGAGTCAACACAGTCATTGAACTGCAACAGTATGCACTCTCCCGCGAACGCTTCTTTCTCCTGTCTGTTTTGGCATGATCTTCACAAATGCGACTTGGTCCAAGTAAAAGGTTTGCAGTTCTCGTGCTCTGAAAACAAGATTAAAAACGTCTTAAATTTCGGATGTTAACCGCGCAAGCGGTCTTTACATACTAGAGACAGATAATTCTTCACGACGAACTTAGACGAGATTTTTTAGTTCGTCTGTTAAATCAATGTGACCGCAAGGCCCAAGGAACGAGGATGCAGTTTGAGTGAGTTTTATAAAAGCCGTGTGCGGAGTCAGTCGAGCTATACACAGTTTTGTATTCATCAAACATTCGTCAATATATAACATGTCACAACTTTTGCTGAATCAGCAATTAATACTTTGGACATTTCGTGAATAACTTCGCCACTAAAAGAGATTGTATATTACAATACACGACCAATTGGCACATTTATTCATGTTCATTCACATGAAACAATAAATATATATACTGTCAATAATGTCCTTTACATTGTCTATGTTCAACGCCCTTGCCCTCCAAAATACTTTATAATTCTTCGTGAAGTTCATTAAACTTTTTGCACATTCCGCCATTTTTGTTTACGAAAACTTGCCAATCTGTGCTTGCGTGTACAAGCGTTGCTATGACAGCGTGAGATATTTACTGTATCTCACTTTAAAAGTGAGATACAGTGAGAAATCACCTCATCACGTGGTAGAAATACGGTATTTTGATTGGACAATTTGAATTTGAGGTATAATGTACAAACTTATTAGCCTAACTAAAGGCAAATTATTTCCCCATCCTATAAAAATCATCATCGATAGCAGGGATCGTAAGAGTTGTGCGATAACATACAGTGGTACCAAAGTGGTAGACGTACATAAAATTCTAAAGTACATATGTTGCAATTTTTTAAAAATATCTTGAATATTGGCGCACTAATTTTAGTTGCTTTACTGCGCATGCGTAGTATATCATACAAACTGCTTTTTACACGATTACATTTGTAAGTAATTACTACTGCCTCGCGTTCTTATAAGCAGAGTGAAGTTAGATTTTAGTACAGTATGTATTTCCGCATGCGCCAGGCCTTGTTACAGAGAAGTAAGTGTTATCGATCACAGGTCCCACATGCAGCAGGATGTACGAGAATATATAAATAACTCAACTTGCATAGTATTCGTTAAGACCGTACTTTTTAGGATCATTTCTATAGTATGCGTCCCGTCTTTGTTCTCTAACATAGACAACATTCGCAACCACGATGATGAGTGGTAGCGCTTTCTTCTGAGCGGGAAGAAGATTACTGATGTTGCCTTACGGTGACTTTTCAGTAATCATTGATGACCGTTCCCTTGCACTTTTCGAAGTGCTGGGAGGAAGAATGCGCATTCAGAGTGGTTCTTTTTATTTCACTTCAAACTAAAAATTCTAACGAAAACAAGTTCGGTACTTATTTGATTTGTTGTCACTTAGGAACTACTTTGTTTTATTATTATCAATGAAATTGAATTTCCCCACACCAAGCTTTTCAGTACAACATAGATTACAAATGTGTAAAATTTAAAAAACTATATTAAATGAACAAAATATACTCTTCAAATAGCTATCATCAACACACAGAAAGCATTCATTGTTTGATTTTTTCTCTTAAATGATTCAAAACTGTCGTTTCCCTTGATATTATTATCCAAACAACTTTGTTGACCGCACTTGTCCTAAAACTGGTATTTCTAGGTCGTTTTTGTTTCGCGTATAACGCTCATGGACACTCGAACGACCAGGTAATCTTGTGCTAAGATATCTAGGAACCATATTACTGAGGCTTTTGAATGTCAACAACAGGACTCTATATTGCATTTGGTGTAACCATGCCAATTCTTGTAAATAAATTCTCGTACAGAATAACCAAACTTTCGTGCAACGAGTTCCTACTTATTAATATTCAAATCGCATGTATTCCCCCAGAGGAACAATAGAACAATTTATTCAGAACCAATAAATATTAATTTTAGAGTGTCTTTAGTAAAACAATCTTTCATCCTTGGCACAACTTGGGCAAGCACGCCGATACTAATTTTGTTATGTGTTAGTCATATGATAACGTAGAGTCTAAGTTCACACCTAAATATTTTCCGTAATCAATTGTACTAACGTCTTCTCGCAAGAAGGGGATACTTATTTCGTTTTTTATGTTACGCCGTTATTGTCTCCTCCCATTTGTTAGAAACTTAGTCTTTGGTGCATTTATTAAGAGCTTGTTTTCATAACACGATTTCGGCTCTTCGATGAGACCCTCGTTCACATTCTATGAGCATTAAGTGCCTCTTCTAGCTATTGGAAATAATACGGGTAACTTCGCGATCGAATCGTCTGCAAATGACATCAAATTTCATTTTGGCGCAACTGACGGTGTGTCATTTTAAAAATAGAGAAAAGTAAGGGAGAAAGAAGGGCTTCTTGAGGAACTATATAAATACCTCAATTTGCAATGCACTTGCTAAGACCGTACTTTTTAGGATCATTTCTATAGTGATTGTCCCGTCTTTGTTCTCTAACATAGACAACATTCGCAACCACGATGATGAGTGGTAGAGCCTTATTCTGAGCGGGAAGCAGATTACTCACACGTTGCTTTATGTGGGTGACGTTTTGCAACCATCGATGACCAATCCCTTGCACTTCGTAGTGCTGCGAGGATGAAGGCGCATTCAGAGTGGTTCTTCTTAATGCACTTCAAATTAAAAATTTTTTTCAAGTACACCAACTGAGTTTAGATTGTTTTTCCGTATTGTTTGATTATTTCTTCTGTTTTGTTTGATTATTTCTATTAAGTCTGTCCTGTAAGCCAAGGGCATGCAGAGGGTTTTTTGGTATATCTTCCGATCCCAATCTCTGACAAAGAAATCGAAATCATCCCTGCAATCGATGGAATCACGATTGATTAGCTGGTCTGTTAAATACCGATCCTGATGTCAATCATTACACATTTAAACTTAATCCTTCTTGATTGTGGTTGGTCAACAACCCACGGACAATTCGCAATATCGCAAGCAATCGTCATGTGCTACGCCATCAGCGTCCAATAATTGTCATTTTTGGCCGAACTTGGATCCGAAAAAAATATTTGACGCTGATGACGTAGACCATAACGAATGTGTGGTGCCCAGGCCCCACCGATTGACATCTTTTGTAAAAGCATGCAAAAATAAAACAACAAAAAAATGCTTAGCTTGCAGCGGATTTGTCTCGTTTGACGAAGACAATATAGCGGTATAAATATTAGAAAAAGATAGCAAAAGCAGTAAAGGTTGGTATCAAAACATTTTCCAAGAGTATCTTCGCCTCAAGAACAGCTTAGCTTCGGCAGACAACAATAACTCGATCTGAATAGTTATTGATATCATGCTCGGTCTCATCCAATAATTGTACATATTGTTGCGCATGGGGTTGTTTAGGGTTAGGGATAAAAGCTAACGACGTGCGAATCAGCTGTCAAAATATGCTATGTTGGAGCAAGCACACAAAGATATCACTAGGTTCATTCAATACTTGAAAGCTAGGATAAAACGGAATTGGGCGTTTCGGACGAAGGCTTAGACCAGTGCACTGCTACAACTTTACAACGAGGGTCTTGGCTAGAAATGTCGAGACTCCTTTTATCGTATCAAGCAGTGGCGGATCTAGCGTAAGTCAAAATAAATTACCACAGCTCATTCTAGGATATATTTACATTTTAAAATACCTTCAAAGCAACTTCATTGGTTAGATTTTATTCTTTTGAAATTCATAACCTATGACATTGTTATAAAGTTATTTTGAACTTAAAATTGAGCTGCTATAATTTATTTTGACTTACCCTGGATCCGCCACTGGTATCAAGTGATGAAAAAAACCTATATCCTCGCAGGTTTTTGGCTGGCTATAATGCCAACGTTACATAGTGTTCGAGATATTATGGAGGATCAGGGCTGCTGAATAACGTCGCCACAATTTAGACATACCTGGTATTTCGAACATCACTCGGTAAAGACTAGAAGCACCATCTACCGCGATTGTCGCACCATTTATAAACGATGCTGCTGGCGAGAGTAGAAAGCACACAGCAGACGATACCTAAATAAACATGAAAACCACACTTGCGAGACAAATACAAACTGATACGCTAGAGTCTAGAGTATATCAATAAATTACCAATAACGAGTATATAATTACACGAGGTGGTCAATTCTACAAATATTGGAACGATGTCGGAAACAATCTCAGCAGCATTTTCCCAAGCTAATCATTTTTTTTAAATGTATCGAAAACGAATTTATGGGTTCATAAGCCATAACATAACTTCTTAAATCAAAGTGAGAACATTTAATAAAATAATTTCGGTGCACTGGCAAAATGTTGTCAACGGCAGCGAGAAAAACAATAGAACTGATGTTGAAGATTTGCCGAAGGTCAATCAGTCAGTCTAATACAGAATTCACTGGCTGAGCCTCGTTCCTAAGGCATAATATATCACGATTCCCATTTCGGAAGTTCAAAGGATGATTGGAACCGTACCGTCTACAATGGCATGCATATATATGCGACAAGGAGTTCAGGGATGGCAACATTCGTTTGGTACCCAAATTCCACCCTGAACACTATTCAAGACAAGTGTGGCAACATTTCATTTTATGCACTGCGAAACAAAAATCTTTACAACTATTTATTACATGCTGCGAAATTTTAAAAATCTAACCTCTTCAGGAGTACCGCAACGTTTAGCAGGAATATATTTTTTGGCTTCTTCGAATACTTGTAAATTATGTTTAAGATAGTTCGCAGCAGCAGTCTCAGAATATATAGGACCCTGAAAACATTTGTTATAAATAGTTTAAAAAACTTTTAATTCTACGTTCGCTTATAATATTAGGGCCATTTATACGAGACAAATTAAGTCGCGACTTACATAAGACGCCAGCTTAACCATTTGTACGAGCCTGCCAAGCGTCTCTTTAAGACGCGTCTTATCTAAGACGCCATCACGCATTTTGTACCGTTTCTACGACAAGCTCGCGTCTTATGTAAGTCGCGACTTATTTTGTCTCATATTTTGCCCTATTAATAATATAGACTGGAACAATTTTCTATTGATATATTGGGTTAGGCTATGTATATGCTTGAGCATTTGTCGTTTTAGATCATTAGATGTACTTCATTAAAGATGGTACTTGCCCAAAAAATAGAGTTGTATGTAGGCAAATGTAGTCATGCATTAGTGGAATGATAGTGTCTGAAGATAGTGTGATACTGCCAATACAATGGCAGCAGAACATACCGGTGCCACACAATTTATTCTAATACCGGTAGTCGCCCATTCAAGTGCCAAGGTCTTCGTTAAATTTTCAACCCCAGCACGTGCAGCTGCCGTATGCCTAAGTTAGAAAACACATAATGTAATTGATGGTTATAGCATGTGACGTCATGACAGCATGCTATGAATTTCCACTGTCTCTGAAGTGATAGTCACTATAACTTTTTGGTCTATCTTCTATACTAAGTGAATTTTTATAAATTTTTGTTGATTATTATTTGTAAATTACAACTGGAAATTTAATAAGTTTCTTGTACGTTTGCATGGTGAATACAATATACTTGTTAAGCTTTGTGGAAACACCACGTAAATTTACTATTGCAGAGCTTTCGATCCGTAAGCTCGGATCTTCATCAGTGCTATGATAATATAATAATATTATTATAGCACTGATGTAGATCCGAGCTTACGGATCGAAAGTTCTGCAATAATAAATTTACGTGGTGTTTCCACAAAGCTTAACAAGTGTGAACTGGAAATTTACACTAAATAATTAAGCGACTTAGGCTCGATGATTACAACCTTATATTTACTTCGCCTTCAGCTCAGTGAATATAGGTTTGTAACCACCTGGCCTTCGGCGACCAATTGTTAAATATATAACAAAAGAATATTTTATCTTTTCAGTTATTGACTCTATAGATAGATTTACTGTTTCGGCCAGGATTCGGAATTGGATAATATTAATGCGTGCAATAACTTTTTTTTAGACAAATTCGCTTTTTTAGTTCTTTAATTAAAGCACGTCTAACAGGGGGGGGGGGGGTTATGCCGCCTAGTATATGGCATATTTAAAAATTTAAATTATCAAGAATGCAAGCTACTAATAGTTCTTTGGTTAGGTTAGTTCAACCTTGTAGAACACTAAATCATGAAAATGCGTGATGAACTCTGTATAGAGATTTATCCAAATAAGTTCTTCGAAATTGCAATTGGCATATCGAAAAAAGCATCTGTCACACGTATGTCAAAATGCATGCAGCTGATATCAAAGAGCTTTCTCTTTAAAAGCAAACATTTCCGTATTAATTTAAAAGACACTTGTAAACAACATCCATCGACATACACAACGCTTGCCCGTTAAAAATGGCAAAACTACAGAAAGTCTGCATCGTGACAGGAGCTAGCTCTGGTCTTGGGTACGAAACAAGCAGGAAAATGGCGGCCCTGGGTTACGAAGTTGTGTTAGCTTGCCAAGACAAATCTAAAGCTAATCTGGCCATCGCTAGAATCAAGCTAGAATTGCCCGAAGCTAAACTTATTTACATGAACTTAGATCTGTCTAATTTTAATTCTATTAAAAAATTCTCACAAAGTTTCCAGAATGCTGATAAGAAGTTGAATGTATTAGTTAATACCGCAACGTGGATGGACAACACCGGCCGCATAGTGCCTACGTTGACAGAAAATGGCTTTGAAAAGACGTTTGCTGTGAACTATCTTGGCCACTTCCTGTTGACGGTCTTGCTCTTGGATGTATTGAAATCTACAGCGAAGTTTGATCTTGAAGCAAGAATTGTAGTTATATCTTCAGCGAATGTCCCACAAATTGGCGAGAATTCTCTTCCCCTAGATATCGAAGGCATTCAGCTATTGAAACCTGGCTCCTACACTGGCCGAAATGCATACAAAAATAGTAAAATAGCCAGTGTTTTATTCGCGTCCGAATTACACAAGCAATTAGAGGGATCCGGGGTGACTTGTAATGTTGTCAACCCCGGAAAATACGTCCAGTCGACGAGCCCTTTTCGAATCCAAAGCTGTTTCAAAAAGTACATTTTCCCGTGTTTTTGTCTTTGTACCGGGACGAATTTGCTCGATGCTGCTAGTGCGGTTGTTTTTGCTGCCGCTGACGACGAGCTGGGACGTGCTAGCGGTAAATATTTTGCTGGACGTAAGGAAAGTGATATTGGATGTTTTGATTCAGGCGCAGCTAAACAATTGTGGGATTTAAGTAAAAGCATGGTTGCTGACTTTCTCTGATTTACTCAAAGCGAAATTGTAATATAAAAATTAGGTTTTCGGTGTTTGAAAAACTGATTAAACATTAAATCTAGTGTTAGCTCTTACACTTGCTGTCTATCTTTCAATTATTGTATCATACTTTGTTCCAGCAAAACCGCGAGAGGCCGTTTTCTACTCTGATGAAGCCGGATTTTCATTCAGAGCAATTTAGCGAGAGCGCGATATAGCTTTCTTTTGAAATGTCTGCTGTCAAGTAAAACAAATTTCGCTAGATATGGCTGACATAACACATTTCAAAAGACTTTAAACCAACAGCGCTACTGCATTTAACAAACGTTTTGTTGTCCAAAGTGTTCCAAAATAAAAAAAATGCCATAACTATGAACATTTACACATAACATTTGTTCGGACTGGTGTACAGCGTAAGAATTTTAGTGAAAATACATTTTCTAGGGATTTATAAGCACTGAACGTACTGCCTCCACATCTCGGATGTATCCAAAGATGTTTCAACGCCGTGCAGTCCCTTTATGAGACTAGTCACAATCCCGAGTCTCCATACGTTTCTGTTTTGGATGATTATCGTTGATTCCTTTCTCTGCACATCAACCTGTTTCCCTGCACCGTTAACGAGAAGTTCACGAAGACTTAGCACGTACTCACGCGACCATCATTTCCACATCGCTTGTTTGCACTTTTTGAGAAATTTCGCTCGTTACAGTAAATCTTGATTTTCTAAGTCGTGTCTCTTCAGTTTAAGCACTTCCACCGGATTAATGTTAAACAGTGAGTTCGGCGTTAACGCTGGTAATTCTTCATCATCTTTGTAGCTCAATGGACGATTATTGAGAGGTAGTTCTAGGTCGAGCACAACGGTTGCCAGCTCCTCGTACGTCACTAAACCGTTTCCAATAGATTTGCAGAATGAATCGCTCCTATTGACCTCCTCACCACGGGGCTCGACGCAGGTCGAACACCCAATGGATTTAACCGTTCCGAAAGGAAATCATTCAACTGCTCGTCGCCCTGGACTTTTCAGTTCAACCATTTGCCTGCAGCCTTGAAAGTTGCACCGTTATAAGAATATATCATTTTTGGCCGTCCTTTCCTAAGTTTCCTTGCAATAAATCGCTTTAGACTCGTAATGAACTCCCTGACTTCCAATGACTTCAGGACTTCTCGGCCTACTGCTCTTGTCAAACTGCACCCGTACAAAACTAAATAGGATTTCTTGGTTTTCTTCCCTTTCGTCTTGCAGTGAGTGGGGCATGCGAAGTCGACTCCAAATGTTTCAAATGGTTTTAGAGCCTTGAGTTCGGTTTACGGGTAAACTTTCGGAGTAGATTTTTGTACGAACGGGCTCGGAATCTCTTGCATCTCCACAATATTCGGATCTAACGCGCTTGACCAGCTGCCGCAGTGATTTGTAGAATTTGCTTTTACCACTTTTATAAGCTTTGTCTCTTCTAGCAATAAGCGCTTTTATCTTATTTGTAATGAATAATTTAGCATTTGTCTCATTATCGTTTTCTAATGAAAAAACTGGTTAATCATTGAATTAGTACATGCAAGAAAGGTCTGGACTTTCTTATCAATCCCTTACTCACCATACATTATAAACTTTCATTTACGACCGTAACGTTGGGGAGGGATTTCATTTTCTCCAAACTGCGTCTATTCAACTTATAGTTCTTGTTCAAGCAGTTTGCTGACATAGTAAACCGTTGGTTTTTACGTCGGCGACTATTTGTGATCACGGATATGACAAACTGTTGTGTAGCTGCAGCCATTATACACAGGCTGAGTATTTTTCGCAGTTTTTTTGTAGCCGCCGTCATACATAGGTTGAGTATTTTTTGCGGTTTATCTGTGGTTTGTCTAGTATTTTCAGGGGGGTTCTCCGCGGTTTATCTAATTTACCCTAACTAAATTAACTATGCCCTTTCCTAAAGTACACGATATATCTTAACTGTCTGGTCAGTTCCCAACAAAACGTACATCCGCCATCTTTTTCGTTACGGTCAATTCACGACAGGCACATTTAGAACAGGAGAAACAAAGGTTTTTTAGAACCATGGTCACAAAAGAAAAAATGCATAAATCGCTAAAGCTGCAGAACTACCGCTTGTAAGTAGCCACAATACCTGTCGTTAATTCGTGCTGCTAAATTAAGAAATATGTGAACTGTGAATGTGGCTTTTGAAGAGTACATATCGAGGTTGAGATATGATTTCTCTACCTCCGATCCACCGCTCCTACGCGATTAACCAATTAGTTTCATTAAAAATCAAATTATACTCGCTTATTCAAAAATACATACGAAAAATAAGGAAAACCATTCCTGGTATCTGCAATAATATTGACAATACTACCACCATGATCCTTCATCCAAGTCTGGTATGCTAAATATTAGATAAATCAAAAAGCGTTTATCGAAAAAAATCTCAAACATATCAATAATATGTAATCTACGACTTCAGCAATATCTAAAGGAATATGACAATAAATTTTGTTGCTACATCTGAAGTAATTTCGATTTTCATTGTTAAATTTTAGTAATATGTTTTGTTTATGAAAGTTAAAAGCCAAATGATACTAGTCACCCACCCTCTTGTTTTATAATTCGGTCAATTTTATGACGTCACAAGCATGGGAAACTGAATGTATAAGACTGACTGAGTGCATTAATTCTTCTCTCAAAATCATTAATAATTCATCAAGTTAAAACAAAGAAAATCATAGAAGTGAAGGATTTGTTATCTCGGTCTTAATTAACATATAGATGTCAACGATTACATTTCACCATTTACTGCGTAGTTTTTTTGTTTAGTTTGAGAAGATATATCAAACAGACACCTCGAATTTCGTCAAAAACACTCCACGTCGCATTTTCAACTCTTTTCGGTGTCTTGTCTGAGCTGGTGTTCCTACTGTTTGTACACAACTAATACCTCTTTGACAGCAGGTAAAAGTCCCATTTAGATTGGTATCAATAACAGCTTTCCAACCTTTCGTCTTCATATCAGCAGCTGGACTTACAAATTGGCCACCACCATTGTTTACGAGATAATCAATCTTTCCAAATTCATCTAATACTGTTTTCATTAGATTATCTACCTAGTTTCGAATTAAAAAGAAAGCTATTACGTCTTCAAGAGATCCAGAAGGATCACGTTGATGGTAAGTGTTATCATTAGAATCACAAAACCCAAGTTAGCTACATTCATTTATTCACCGTTTTACTTGTATCGCCCTAATTTGAGGATTCAACCAAATCCCAAAACCAAATTACTAAAATATTCTGTTTTAGTGTTTAATTCGTTAGATAACCGTTAATTACACTGTCTGATATGAATAAACGATTAATCTCTAACAAGTGAAAAGATTGGCGATTTCGCTCCAGGTTTTTACGCAAGTCCTTGGCCACCTTATTAAAGAACGAAAGCTACAAGCACCTTCTCAATAGGACACCTTAAAGAAGTGTGTTTTACTTTTGGAGTCAAAGAAACAAATTGTTATTGAGGTAATTAAATTGGTTACAATTAAAATATCAATATTATTGTTGTTGACATAATTCATGTTAAGGGGAAAAGGTCACCACAAAATATTACTGCCTTAGGTAAAATTTATTTCCTAGGTAAAATATTGTTTATTAATTTTATAAATTGAATACTAAGCGCACTATAAAGTATTGTCGATATAATTGAATCACCTTATTATTACATAGTGCGTATGTTCTTGTATTTATATTTGGTACTGAGTACAATTACTATTTCAGTGTTTGAACATATTGTGGAATATGTGATCATATTTGCTACATATTATCATTCTTGTTTAGTGCAACGTTTACAACCGAGTCAGTGATTTCAGAAAAGATGCAGCCTAGGTTGGATGAAATCATGATGGGCGTGCTGTTTCATGGCCCCGTAGTAAGCAAAGTTCATTCTCATGTAATTTAAACACTTTAACTGTGTATATATAGATCTTAGCTAACCTAGTATGTAAATTCATTCAGCCTGATGATGGTTTTGAAATAAACTGAAACACTACAGTCTCAGCCTTTTCTTGTTTTTAACTTAAGTATTGAATTTACAAGATCTATTTTTTTAGAATATGTTTGATTTTGCCAGTTAACATTTCTATTGAATTAATATAAGTTCTGGCATAAAGTAGCACAGCTACATAAATTTGATACATTATCAAGTACTGGGACAGAAAAACTATTTAGCACAGTCAACTGTGCTAGACATTCTAAACCACTCAACATTTCGCAAAGGTATCATCTCGACAGCACACTCTCCCCAGCTGAGAGACTAGATTATCTGTGTATAATTGTGTACATTCCTTGTGTTTCTGCATTGCCATCAAAGATAGCTGATGAATTTTGATTTACTTGATGTATATATTTAGTTGTCCAGTGAGCCATGTTGCCCTTCCTGCGTGAAGCCATTCAAGTCTGAGTAAGAATATCAGGATTGATAATGGAATTGTGCTAATAAACAATATGAATTTCAGATATATCGACTTGGATTGCATTGCATGCTACCAGCATGTACTATTTTGAATGTGATTTTCTTAATCATAGAATGTAATAATTGAAATTCATTTGGAGCAAATGTTATCAACTGAAATTGTTTGGGCCTAGGAGGGGGGGGGGGGATAGCAAAAAGAGCTGATTTTGGTAATCATATGGTTATAATCCAGGGTGCATTTGAAGTCCCGTACGCCAAAGATCTTTGGCGTGGAGTTTCAAAAATCATAATATAATTTATAATAAAAGTCAGCGTACAATCATGAATCTTCGGCGTGAACTTTACCCAGAATTGCACCTTGGGTTATAATACATATCACATGGGGGGGGGGGGTACATCACAAAAAAAGGTACACAAAAGAGTGTTTGAACAGACTATGTTGAACTGGGCCTGCACAGATTGGGGGGGGGGGGGCGGGGAAGGGGGGATTGAAGCAATTGTGATGACTGCACAATAAAACCAACAGTTTGAGTTGTACTGCACAGCCTATAAGGTCATTGCTTGAGCACTCCCATTAGGTTCAAATTTTATGATTCTGCTGATTGTCTACGCGTGAAGTCAACGGGGTGTTGGGGCGATAGGTGGGTGGTTTTGTAAAAAAATGTAAACGAACATCAATATTAACATCATGCCAGCACAATATCATATTATGAGCAGAACAGCTGCGCTAGTCCTACGTAAGTTCCACTTTAATACAAAATCTCATGCAACTGTACTTAGTAAATTACACTTAACATCATATTAACCTGTGATTCCTCTCTAATATTACAAGGCACAGCTTTCACGACTGCATCTGGACTATCTGCATGGTCACTCATTTCCTTAGCGGCCATACGAAGTCTGTCTTCATTTCTTGATGCAATGACAACTTTAGCTCCTAAATGTAGGAGTTCCTGAGTGATTGCTTTACCGATACCAGTGCCGCCTCCTGTCACTATTGCCACTTTCCCCTTGAAAAGACCAGGGCGAAATATCGAGTTAACTACGGCCATTGTTGATGTTTAGCAATAATTGCAGTTACATGAAGTGTTCGTGCGAATATCTGGAATATAATTGACGATTGAATTGTTGCAACATGTCAACAAGCTTAGTGGTAAAACGCCAGTTGAGATCACGAGGATCGCAGGATGGGGGCAGCCTTCAACAACCAGGTTATTAGAGGAATGATGTACCCGGTTAATGAGACAAGACTGTTCCTGGTTGTTCAAACAACAATACTGTTCCCGGTTGATGAGTCAAGAAGCCTAAACAATGCTGTTAGATCCGGACATAGTTAGGATTGACAGATTGACAGCTCTTTCTTGATTCTATGGGTGGTGGTGCATGACCGTTCTTAGCTGGTGGAGTATTGTGTTTGGTTAATTCCGTTAACGAAAGAGACCTTGATCTGCTAAATAGTCAGACGATTCTCGAATCGCTCTCGACTTCTTAGAGGGATTGTTGCGTGTTTAACCAAAGTCAGGAAGGCAATAACAGGTGTGTGATGCCCTAAGATGTCAGACGATGGCAACGAGTCGCTCCTTCACCGAAAGGTGTGGGTAATCTTTTGAATCATCGTCGTGCTGGGGATAGATCGTTGTAATTTTTGATCTTGAACGAGGAATTCCTAGTACGCGCGAGTCATCAGCTCACGTTGATTACGTTCCTGCCCTTTGTACACACCGCCCGTCGCTACTACCGATTGAATGGTTTAGTGAAGTCTCTGGATTGGCACTGTCAGATGAGTTTCGGCTCATCCGACGGACGTCAAAAAGTTGGTCAAACTTGATCATTTAGAGGAAGTAAAATTCGCAACAAGGTTTCCGTAGATGAACATGCGGAAGAATCATCATCGCCGTTGCTGAATATCAACACGTAGCAACTCTGTGAACATATTAGAATACGAACCAACAGAAAGGTGACACGTTCTTCGTTCTTAAATGTGTGGATAGGAATGATTTAATTTGCTATTGCCTGGCCTCTCTACATTTCTTCTCACATACCTGGGATATGATTTTCGTCAAGCGTATTCGACATGCAAATGTCATCATGATACAACTTTCAACGGCGGATCTCTTGATTCGTGCATCGATGAAGAACGCAGCAAGCTGCGAGTCATCGAGTCTTTGAACGCAAATTGTGCTCTCGGTTATGTCGAGAGCATGTCTGTCTGCGTGTTTGTTTGAAAAGGCAAAACAACGTTTGAGGTGTTCCACGGCACACGAGATCGTTCGTTCATCCCTCCAAATTGATATAAATGTTCCAGATGCAGGCACGGAAGGCCAAAATGTCCTTTATCCTTGCATATGCAACCTGTAACACAACAACATGTTCTTAACCTCAGATCAAGCAAGATTACCCGCTGAATTTAAGCATATATTACTAAGCGGAGGAAAAGAAACTAGCCGGGATTCCATCAGTAATGGCGAATGAAGTGGGATCAGCTCAACTTGCAAATCTCCGTTGCGTTGCAGCGGCGAATTGTAGTCTCGAGAAGTATTGTCCAGGCGCGATCGACCATGCTCAAGTTGCTTGGAACAGCACGTCGTAGAGGGTGACAACCCCGTGCGTGGCCGTGGCCGAGCGCCCGCGAACTACTTTCGAAGAGTCGGGTTGTTTGGGAATGCAGCCCAAAACGGGAGGTAAACTCCATCTAAAGCTAAATACGGGCACGAGACCGATAGCGAACAACTACCGTGAGGGAAAGGTGAAAAGGACTTTGAAAAGAGAGTTAAAAAGTACGTGAAACCGTTGAAAGGGAAGCGAATTGAGTTAGCAATTGCCCTAGCTGTCGGATTCAGTCGTTCGTTCATCGCGACGCTTCCACTCTAGAGCGATATTCTGCCCTCTGCTAGGACCAAACGTGTTGAATACAGAGATTCTGTGGATTGAGAATCTTTAAATTTAGACAAATAATTCGCAACATATGGCATTAGCATTGCACCCTGGTCAGAAAATTAGGCATCCATAGAACATCTTAAAAAAGGAAGAACAGAGGAGACATATGCTCTTAATTTTAAGGCAAATGCACTCTGAGGATAATGTAAAGAAATGTTAGATTTGCCCTCTTCATCGATAGTTAAGCACATGGGATTTTCACTAAGCGGCAAAACTGTCTTGTGTGATTGTTGCAAATCGTAAACCAAGAACGCAAGTTCCCTGTCTATATTAGGTAAATCAGCGTTAATCAGATTATAGGAACATTTTGAAACATCTTCTAGCCGTGTCAAAAGGTGAATGTGAGCGATTCCTCTTCCTTGAAATTCTATGCGATAGAACATGTTTTTCACTTTGTTTTTGTTACGTTCATGTGCAAAGTGAGAAAATCTCTAGTTGCAAATTACCGGACCCCCGGTAGCACTCGATCAACCATTCATAATGGTTCAAGCTTAGCGGCGGATATACGCATGTTTTGTCATGTTCAGAAATAAGATTACGTCACTACTGACAAATCTGAGGGCTCGAAATGATCGTACATTTCCTCTGCAGGAACATTTAACGAAAACTATTCAGTATTTTATCAAATAACATCTCGCTAGCTTTTATGTTCAACTAACAATGTATTTGAATATTCTTGAATCATTTTGTAGGTCCGCCAAAAACAAAAGCAAGGCATCATCCTTTCTAATCATCCGTAATGACAATGCAATACCATGAATGGCAAATGCAACAAAACCATACCAAAACGTGTTTTTAATTTTCAGTCAAAAATGATCAGTTTCATGCACACTAAACTGTTAACCCCCGGTCACCCCCGACAAACTTTTAACGCTCATCTCGAATCTAACCTGACATTGCGTTCCGAATTTAAGAACCACTCTGAATGCGCATTCTACCTCCCCTGCATTCGAAAAAAATAAAGGGAACGGTCATCAATGATTACTGAAAAGTCACCGTAAGGCAACATCAGTAATCTTCTTCCCGCTCAGAAGAAAGCGCTAGAACTCATCATCGTGGTTGCGAATGTTGTCTATGTTAGAGAACAAAGACGGAACACATACTATAGAAATGATCCTAAAAAGTACGGTCTTAACCCGATGATCCATTTCCTGGTTTATATTTCACAATTTAATTGGTCATTGATTGTGGGAGACAGGGGTTTCTCATGAAAATAGGAGATGTATGGATGCGCAATAAACACGTGTTATCGTCCTACACAGTCAGAAACACTGCAAACGTTCTGCAAGTTGTGGATTTTTTTTGGCTTGCTGCAAGTTGTCAACAGGTTGTGCTGTTGTAGTACAAATAAGGCTTCATGCAGCTTGTCAGTTGTCACTGATCTGCTGAGAATAATTTGCAGACTTGTTACAACTTTTTGAAACAACTTGCAGCAAGCCTGTATGTAAATAACAAATTTTGGCAATAAATGAGGCCAAAACTGCTATTATCGTCAATTGCATGCTTGACAAAGAAAATGTGAAGCAAGATTATGTTGAAGATATAAAGTTGAGACAAATCGCACTAACTTTATCAGGTCCACTGACAGTTAACGTTCATCTGGTTTGTAACACACTTTCAAACCATCGTCAAAATTATATTGACATAATTTTTTAAATACCCCACCCCTGCCTAGGTTTCTCCCGATTCGCAAATGCAACCGTAATGAAAACGATTCCCTTTCGTAAGCAAAAAAGTTTCTCGATACATTTCTTTATCAATACAATCATTTGTGAGCTGAAATTTCAAAGTAAAAATTAAAATTTGCTCTGTTTCAAATTTCTGTTAATTTTTGCTATTTGACCAATTAATGAAAACGATGAAGCTCCGTTTCAAATTTCTATTAAGGGTGTCCCAAAAAGCCGGAGACCAACTTGATTGCTGAATGAAACTTAATCACATAAATTGACTAGTTTTTGTTTTTACGCTCGTTCATATGCCTTTCGAACCATAGAGATTATAAATAACACTAGAGAGGACATCGAGGGTAAAATTTGGGAGCGCGGCTATTGGGGGGCAAATTCAAATCCCGGATGTTCACTCATTCACGATGTCCCAGGCAAAAAAGTCATTTTAGATGAGTTTTTCTGCTTTTTGAAATGTTTTTCCTCGTAAAAATATTGAAAATATAATTTCAGATCGTCTAAAATAATAAAAACAATTGAAAAAGTACTATTTTGCCCACAAAACCGGCAGAACGACCTCAACAACGATGAGCAAAACATTTCATACAGATTTCTGCTGTTGCTAAGGTGGTTGCTAAGGAAGCATTAGCTCAGCCAATAAGCGCCTGGCCCTGCATCCGGGACTTGAATTTGCCCCCCAATAAACGCGTTCCCTTTTGTTATCAGTGAAAAAAATTACAATGCCTCCTCTAGTGTTATTTATAATCTCTATGTTTCGAACAAAGTATCCTGGTCTACTTGAAACAAGTAAAAAAAAATTGAGCGCAAGTGGTGAAGTGGTCATTTTGAAATGCGCTCCAAAAAGCACACAACTTGGTGCCACATGTTTAGATTGACATTAATGTTCACGTAATGTTCCACTGGAAAAATAATTCTTTTTGAAAATCATTTTATACTAATTGACAGAAATACACAAAATACCAATAAAGAATATAAATGTCTTTTTTTTAAATGAGATTTCCAAACACAATTTTATCAGTGAAGATCAACAAACCACGAAAAATGATATTAAAATGAGATAAATATTATGTTCACTAGATATGAAATCCAGATATTGACTTTGATGTAATGTAATAAAGCCCTATCTCAATGTTAGAAACTTCCAGTCGCGACGGTTAATTAGCCAATACTTGTGACTCGCTGGCTCAAAATTCATAGACATCCTATCCAAAGAAAGGTGAATGAATACACTTTTAAATGAGAATAAACACTAGTTTTACTGCTTAATATTCTTTTCAAATTTTAAACTTGAATGTAGAACTCTAATTTTCCTGGAACACCCAGTATATTAGATCCAAATCTCGACCACATTGTGACGCGACTTCAACGAATATTATTTATGTTCATATTTCTTTGCCAAAAAACGACTATGCAACCACGAAATGAACTTCCAACCAAACACATACGAACCGCTAGGCCAACAACGCTAAACTGGCTGGTCGCAGCCAGTAAGCTATAGCAAGTTGCACTCCAGAGTGGCACTACTGCCATTCACTATGCTGTTTATACATGCCCTCCTTTACTGTTTAACCTTCTCTTGCCTTTCTTGGTTGTTTTGTAGTAAAAGAACCACTCTGAATGCGCATTCTTCCTCCCAGGCTTTCCGAAGAAAAGAAAAGGAACGGTCATCAATAATTACTGTAAAGTCACCGTAAAGCAACATCAGTAATCTGTTTCCCGCTCAGAAGAAAGCGCTACAACTCATCATCGTGGTTGCGAATGTTGTCTATGTTAGAGAACAAAGACGGGACACATACTATAGAAATGATCCTAAAAAGTACGGTCATACCGTGATGGCCCATTACCTGGTTTTTATTCCTCAATTTAATTGGTCATTGATTGTGGGAGGCAAAAGTTAATCATTGGCAATGCACATGCGCAAAGTTGACCAGATTCTGATGTAAGCGATGTTATCATCCAGAGCCATTTCAACGAAGATCATATAATCACAGCATTTCTAATGAGAGGCTAGTGACATCTAATCCCTGAGCCAATCAGCTGTCTTTAATTTCTGTGCCACTTGAGCAAAATGTTTCGTTGCTAACTTGTTATGGAGGAATGTTATGACGTAACCGAGGACTGATTTTGGAATGTAAAAAGTAAATGTAAAATATTCTGGGGACACGTTTGTGCCATATATGGAAGTTTGGGGCACCTTTGTGCTATAAATGGTAATGTCGTTTCCTCTCGCCTCAAACGGTTTGATAGTCAGATGTTCCTACCCTCTCATTATTCATTCCCTACAGGCTTGTAGAGATCAATGGCGGTGCGCGATTGGTATTTCTATAAAGACAATAGAGTGCCTGAGTACAAGGCTGGACTCTGTCAAAAAGCAAGTATTCATAGGACATGGATTCGTGCAACACAATCTTGGGTCCCAACAACAGAGCCTGATCTGGAAGCTTGGACGCATCATAGTTCGATCTTTTTGTTCGTGTTTATGCTGACATGTGCACGGCCAAGACAATCAATTTTTGGCATAAGTTTGGCATAATCAATTTTTGGCATATAAAAATTCATAAAAATTTACGGTTGCCAAACCATGCATCATTAGTTCTGTCGAATAAACAATGAAAAACAAAGACCATTGTTAAAAGTTTGGCTAATTTGTTTACGTTGATCATCTGGCAGCAATGTCAGTGAAACTGTCTCAACATGCGATCCTAGCTAGCTCATTATCAGCCTCGTTATCAGGCGTTCCATTATTATATAGAGATCGATGGCAGTGCAATCTTGCGGGCTTGGTATTTCTATAAAAACAATAGAGCGCTTGAGTATGAGGCTGAACTTTGTTAAAATGCAAGTATTCATAGCTAGAAGTAGGACATGAATTCGTGCAACACAATGTTTGGTCCCAATATGTTCTGCGCATCGATCATTAGTTCTGTCGAAGAAACAAAATCATAGTTTTGTAATACTTCGTAGCCTTTGTTACTTGTCGTGGTTTAAGTGACATTTAAGAATATGGTGGGCCACCTGCCCAAAATCAAGAGTCTGTCATTATCGGCCTCCATTATTTTTTTTGTTGTCGACTGCGTTTAGTTGTCGACTGACACAGTCAAGACTTTTTAAACGATACATTAAATTTTGGAGCATACATATGTAGTTCATTGATAGGAATATGCGAAAATATGCCATAGTCAATCAGATGTGATCTGGAAACTTGGCCACATCATAGTTCAATCTTTTTGTTCGTGTTTTTGCTGACATGTGCACTGTCAAGACAATCAATATCAATTTTTGGCATAAGTTTGGCATAATCAATTTTTGGCATTGAAAAATAAATGAATTAATGAAATTAAAAATCTGATTCCCCGTTGCCAGATTTCTTGTATAATTAGGTCAAACCATGCCCATTAGTTCTGCTGAATAAACAATGAAAAACATATATATATACAGGGTGTCCCAAAAAAACCCCAAAAAACTATTGAAAATGATCTGCTGTTAGAATTTCAATGCCTAGCACTAAATTGAACCCACGAGTGGATAAACTATTGACATAACCGTCATAATTAATAGTAATACTCAGTGTTAACCATTTTTATGCCAGACAAAAGGCTAAACCTACAAGTGCATATTAAAAAGGCAAATTTTATGCATGGGTTATTTTAGCCTATTCAATTTTGTTTTTATCAATATTCCCATGAGCAAAACAAACGTGCTTTACAAAGATATTTTAATTTTTTAACAAGTACTAGGGCATTCAAATGTTAACAATAGGTGATTTCAATAGTTTTTGGGTTTTTTGG
This sequence comes from Muricea muricata, assembly GCA_963855995.1. Lineage (NCBI taxonomy): Eukaryota > Metazoa > Cnidaria > Anthozoa > Malacalcyonacea > Plexauridae > Muricea > Muricea muricata. The sequence continues at coordinate 48,656,397 of OY979717.1, forward strand.
GACACCCTGTAGAGCATTCTATTTGTTAAAAGTTTGGCTAATTTAATCAATGGTAGGTTTCGGCAATTCCGTTTTTCACTAAATCTTGATTTTTGAAAACTGAATTTTGCACAAATTTCAGGTTTCTACTTTTTACTGTTTTTGGTTGACACGAATTCCCTACCCTTTTTCGCGTTTTCCATCAGTTTGATATAACGTGCAATAAGGGTACCCTTTTTTGATAAATATGTCAAAAAATGTCCACCTTTCTTCATCTTATCACAGAGAATTGAAAAGCAGCGAAAAGGGTAGCTTTTTCGAGCTTATCGCTTCCGGACAAAAAGCTGAAAAAAGGATACCCTTTTTGAGCTTATTGCGCGGAGGCAGAAAGCAAACAAAAAGGTGTCTTATCAGATGAAGACTTCCTGAAAGATTAGCAGCAAAATGGTAGCGCGCAATTTTGAACTTAATATATAATCTATGATAATTTTTTGGCGCAAAATTCGTCACCGTCTGTCGTACTGTTTACATCAGTATGGAGTATTTAGAGGCAAATATCGAGCAAATTCGACTGTGTGTAAAAGAAAATTATACTCATCGTATGATCAGCGATACGCTGAAGCAAAATTTTCCTGAAGTAACGAGAGGGTTTTCGGAAAGAAATATACGACTATTTTGCTCGCAACAAGAAATCCATAAAAGAAGTGATTTGGATGAAGTTGATAGTATTGTCGAAGATTCGATACGCGAGGTATGTATTAATATGCACATTCATAATTTGTGTGGAAAAGTTGCACACAGTTTATAGCGCCATATCGGGTTTTATCTAGTTTTATACTTCGATTAAATTCTTATTAAATATTGAATAGGTTGCGGCAACATATGGAAGGAAAATGACTGCTGGGTATATTCGAAGCAAAGGTCAGGTTCTAAGTCGATCTCAGATTCGCAAATCACTTCAACGGATTAATCCAACCGATCACGAAAGGAGAAGAGCTGACACAGTTCGTGTAAGAAATCCAATTCCATATAATGCAGCATATTATGGACATAAATTACACTGTGATCAAAACGAGAAGATGGCTGCACATTATTTGCTTTCAACGAAGGATGCAGTTCCAAAATAGTTCGAATGTTCTGCATGCCTAAGAAAAACGAAACCATCGTGTATTCTCAGTTCAGGTTCCATGGTCTACTCTTGTCGTAAAAGGTTTATGTGTTATGTGTTAAAAATATATATAAAACATTGTAATCATATAGTAGCATGCATGAAAACGTGATGAGACATAAATTTTGCGTGCCTTGTAATGGTAACACCCAATCCCACATAAGCACGTCACGGACATGACTTGGGATGGTGTGGTAGATTGTGGTGAGATTATGAACCACAGAATAGGAACAAATATATCAGTAAACATGTTCCATTTACGTAAAGGAACTTGTGGGTAGTAAAATATGTATTCTTGTTCTGATAGTATAAATAGAGGTTAAAAGTGAATGTGAGTTAGGTGGTATGGATACAGTTGTGTGTGTTGGTTGAGTTCGCATTGTGGAGCGCGTGAGTCGCATAGAAGTGAGTGAATTGATGAAACGCAAGTGTGTTGGGTACTTCTGAATAATATCAGACATTGCAAAACGACGTGCACTAAACAAGTGTAAATATTTGTACTTAATAAATATAACAAAAAATACAGTCCCAATTGTGAAGTGTCTTGGATCGTGAGCCAGTAACCAGCGTGACTTAAATCGCAATAAGTTACGCGACAACTCTAATCATGTCCCAAATACCCTCTTGGAGCAAAATCTCCCAACGAAAATTGTTCAATAAGTCTTCGTTAAGAGTTAATTATGGCTTATCATACGAATTGTATTTATTCGCACATTTCGCATAATTGTACAGTAAATGCTTTAATAAATGTCATGAAGATTGGTGGTGACTAAATTTTCGTATCAATTTGTTTTTGCTATATGCATGCATGTCCGTCAAGCATCAAGCACAGAATCTTTTTCAACATTAATTTGACATGCGCTATTTAAAAAAACCCTGAATGCGTTTTAAGTTTTAAGTTTATGCACCACCGGAAAAAGCGAATTAGTTTTCTGTCACCGTTAAAACACGCCGCATGTACAATTGGTAAACATACAAAATTCTTGCACAGTTTAATTTATAGCACTATTTATTTCAGTGCATAACAGGTAAACTGTTTAGGACCACAAACCTGAACTGAGAATACACGATGGTTGCGTTTTTCTTAGGCATGCAGAACATTCGAACTATTTTGGAACTGCATCCTTCGTTGAAAGCAAATAATGTGCAGCCATATCTAGAAAGCTTCTCATTTTGATCACAGTGTAATTTATGTCCATAATATGCTGCATTATATGGAATTGGATTTCTTACACGAACTGTGTCAGCTCTTCTCCTTTCGTGATCGGTTGGATTAATCCGTTGAAGTGATTTGCGAATCTGAGATCGACTTAGAACCTGACCTTTGCTTCGAACCTGACCTTTGCTTCGAACCTGACCTTTGCTTTTAATAAGAATTTAATCGAAGTATAAAACTAGATAAAACCCGATATGGCACTATAAACTCTGCGCAACTTTTCCACACAAATTATGAATGTGCATATTAATACATACCTCGCGTATCGAATCTTCGACAATACTATCTTCATCCAAATCACTTCTTTTATGGATTTCGTGTTGCGAGCAAAATAGTCGTATACTTCTTTCCGAAAACCCTCTCGTTACTTCAGGAAAATTTTGCTTCCGCCTATCGCTGATCATACGATGAGTATAATTTTCTTTTACCCACAGTTGAATTTGCTCGATATTTGCCTCTAAATACTCCATACTGATGTAAACAGTGCGACAGACGGTAACGAATTTTGCGCCAAAAAGTTATCATAGATTATATATTAAGTTCAAAATTGCGCGCGACCATTTTGTCGCTAATCTTTCAGGAAGTCCTCATCTGATAAGACACCTTTTTGTTTGCTTTCTGCCTCCGCGCAATAAGCTCAAAAAGGGTACCCTTTTTTCAGCTTTTTGTCCGGCAGCGATAAGCTCGAAAAAGCTACCTTTTTCGCTGCTTTTCAATTCTCTGTGATAAGATGAAAAAAGGTGGACATTTTTTGACATATTTATCAAAAAAGGGTACCCTTATTGCACGTTATATCAAACTGATGGAAAACGCGAAAAAGGGTAGGGAATTCGTGTCAATCAAAAACAGTAAAATGTAGAAACCTGAAATTTGTGCAAAATTCAGTTTTCAAAAATCAGGATTTAGTGAAAAACGGAATTGCCGAAACCTACCACTGATTTAATTTGTTTATGTCATCTGGCAACTGGTGGGCGTTTGATAAATTAAATTTTTTGGCAGTTATAATTATGCTGAGAGTTGCTGAATTGTGAACGTCAAATGCTTAGTCACAACTACGAAACTATATAGTCTAAATCCAAGGCTTGTTTCATAGTTTAGGTTCATCAGTCTGTATTAAGCCAGTTGTCGACGTCCACCACGTATCGTAGTTTAATGTTGTTGCATCGTTTTGGTATACGAAAAGTCTTTCACTGTTGTTTTCTCATCTTGCTGTGTGCTTTTAACTGCACTACAGCCCAATGTCAAAGATTTTTGAATTCAAATTATCATCAGTTTTGCCTGTTTCCTGTTTATATCTACGCCTTTTCCGGGGAGGATCTTGCCGGGGAAGTTTGGTAATTGTGCGTTGTTAAAGTATCTACCTGAAATGCAGGGTGAATAAAAAACTAAACCCTTTTAAACTCAAATAAACTATAAGCATATTGTAACATTTTGACAACTCTATCCCTCGTCAAATTATATACATAAATGATAACATCACAAGTTCTAAGATATGTCTCCCGATGATGTGTATTGAGACTGCATAGCGCATCGTAATACAAATTTCAAAAAGTTTACTTAATTTTAGGACAACCTTTATACCATGTTTCGGCTCTCCCAGAAATGTACCCCTTAGAAATCTTTCTTCTGTCCATATTTAACTTTATGAATACCTTTAGGAGTTCACTTTCATCGTACATGAGTACGAAAGTATTTACAATTTCTCTTTGTACAAATAATTTACCATATGCGACACTTGGCCGCATAAGTACAGTGCAGAGATAGCTACAGTGTGTCCTAAAAAAGTTCATGAATAAATGCATGCAAGGTAAATCTTAACGTGTTTTTATTTCGGTTACTCTTATTTTCGTCAAATTCTCCAATAATAACTTAATCGGGTTAGCAACTCGAAGCATACACGGGGCCTGAAAGTATAGTTCTAGTTCAAACTATTATCTCGGATCCATTTAGATGTCAAATTCTAGAAATGTATCATCTGAAACAGGCCTAAGATATTAGATTGACTTGCGTTGCTCAATAGTCGGTTTAACCATTCTTAATTAATATCTGACGTTTTTGTGATATAAATTCTAGATGCTCGCTAACGTATGTGTTAAAAAGTTTACTTCCTCTGTCTTGGCCGTACCCGGAAAATGCGTAAAACGGGAAAGGAAAAGCTAAAGTTTACCCGCGGCACCTTCGTTAACAGGAAATGAGAATGCCTTGAAGTGGGCTGCTTACGTATATGGACAGCTTGTATAAAAAGGTCAACTTGATCAAAAAATACACGACAGCGATTACTTCGAATAAAGACAATATTATAATTTAACGTTTCGACTTCAAGTGCAAAACTATCCAGTCATTCGGCGATATCATTGTAACAGATTTGAACCTTGTTGGTGAACAGTCGCGGGGTGTTTAAAGAATGACAAAAGTAACCAATGTTATACTGTTGTGCCTCTTGCTTAGTTTGGCAGGTAAGCTGAATATAATAGCCTAAATTAATCAAGCTTATTCAAGCTGGTTTATAATGACATGATGCATGGGCACAACAGAATACGTTACGTTTTGTTAATGTCCGATTGAAGTAAAAAGGGCTGGTTGATTTTAAATGCACCGAATCACCAGTTCATGCCAAGGTCATGTTCTCGCACACATTTTCTGAAGAATTATACGAAGTGTGATGAGTCCAGTTGCTTCGTTATAAATCCCATTTTAAACGTTACGTACGTACTTTGTTGCATCATAATTATGTTGTCAAACACCTATTATTAAGCTAGTACCCTTGCAGTTTTTGTGTTGATTCAATTTAACACTTCCACACAAAAATATTTTTTAAGAGTCTTAAATGCAGTTTCTTGTGCTGTTTCTGATGATGTCATCATTTGTCAGCCTTATCGTTGAACACGAAAATTTCCATTCCTTGCTTAAACAAGCTTTTACATTTTATTGGTTAGAATTTCCATGTCCTTCTTCGAGCTGGCTATTTAGAAGAAAATATAATCTTCATCGTGACGAAAAAACTGGCTGGTACACATTTACTTGTAAAGGCAATGTTACACCCGACGGATATGGACCAAACAAAGATACTGCAAAATATCTTGCAAGGAAAGCCTGCTGAAACTGAGAGATGTTTATAGCAGCACACAACAAAAGACGAAATTCAAGTTAATATTATAAATTACTGCATGGTCACAAATGACCTTGGACGGACATTGTAAAGAAGTGGTGCTTGTAGCTTAGTTTTAGTGCAAACTACTTAATAAAATGCAGTCCTAACATGTTTTAAAGTGAAATAATTTTGGGTTTTATTTTGTTACGTATAGGTGGTGTTTTTGCCCTCATATTTAAGTAATTAAATATTTTCCGTCGTGTTCCCACACAATCTCTCGGGTTTTCAATTGCCAGTCGTGTTGATCTACCTGCATATCGTGAGAAAATGTTTTGTATTTCTTTTATAATATAACACAAAAAATCTAAAGTTACTCCAAGGGATGAGCGATGGGAAATTTTCCGTGTTGACATCAACACAGCTCTCAGCCAATGAGCGTTCAGAATTTGCAAATGCTTTATAGTAAATCATATATAATCCATTATTAATTTATTATCAGCGTATGAAACGCCAAAAAGCTTTTGTGTACGTTAAAAAGCGAGGCATACAATTTGAGGTGTTTTGTAGGCTGGTAATAAACGATTTCAAGTTGATTATAAGGCTTCTCTGACAAACTTCAATTTAGCAAAAAATTCGGTTTAAAAGAGTTACTTACTTTATGAGTGTTTATATTACCGTGGTATTAAGACAGCGATATGGTGGTGGTTTCCTTGTATTTTAAAGATTATGTATGAATTAACAAAGAGAATGAGACGCACAGTTGTATCAATAGAAATTGGAATCCTCCCGAAAAATTGTGTGGCAACACGAGTCGAGCAAATAAATAAAAAAAATTCTGCAGTGGTACCAAGTGTGTAAAACAATACATCATTTTTGATCATTTTGGAAACCTTAAAATCTTAAATGCAATAAAGTATTTTAGACAAATCCTTTTTGTTCTTTTAGTTAGAAGAACTGACGTCATGTAAGCTAATTTTGAAGAATGAAACAATCAGAAAACTCATTTGCGCTCCCTTCGTCTCGATATTCAACCTATTTTTTAATTGCTGATTGATTGTGAGAGGCAGAAATGAACATTCGTATTGTAGATGTGCAATATCAAAAACTACTGAGGAATATCACTGCCACTATCGTCCTACACGTGCCTGTAAAGAAAAATGTGAACAACATTATGTTGAAAATATAAGGTTGAAAGTATAGTGCTAACTTAACCAGGTTTACTGATAGTTGAGTTGATTTGGAACACATTATCATATAATTTTAAATAGAATACACTCCGCCAGCCCAGCGCAAAAAGTATGATGGGCATTATTAATTAATAGCCATCTTCATATTCATTACCTGGAAAACCTATTGAAGCACGTTATATTTTGAGATCGGTGGCCATGTTGAATGACCCTACCCAGAGTGAATTGATGTAGTCCATGTCTGAAAACTGATTTCTTTGAAAGCTTTTGCCATAAAAGGTACGTAATTTGTTTACTTCAAATTGTACTATAAAACTGTACATCCTTTAATAGAAATCTATAGCATTCCCTTTCAAGTGGGTCATCCAACATGGCCGCAATTCTAAAAATATAGCTTACTTCCGGCTTCAAAACCCAACAATAGATGCGCTATCCAGCTTTAATACATATCAGTGGAACCCTGACCCGAATGGCGATCTTAATGCAATGGCGTAGTTAAGGGGGGTGGGGCGACCACCCCCCCCAATGGTGTTCAAGACCATTCGAAAAGTCTAATTCTGTGTCGAAGTTGAGGGGCGGACCCTCTAGAATGCCTTCACCGCTTGCTACTTGCCCTCCCCTCCTCAAAACAATGACCCTGTATACGCCACTGTCTTAATGCATGCGATTTTTATAAGAATACGATAAAGCAGATTTATACGTCTCCCTTATTGACCATGTCAAATCCATCGTATTTTTCGCGCTTGGTTTTACATAATGTTGATTAGCTGTATTTCGTTCTGTAACTGAAAATTTGAGATGCAAAATTTCTAGCTTGCTCATATAATGGTTCCCATTGGTCTTGATTGACCAATTATAAAAAGTAAGGACGTTTCGTTAGATCAGTACTAGTGGCGTAACCAGAGCTATGATTGAGAGGCAGAGAGTGGATAATCCTATACTAATTTCTGGTAATACTTTCACCGCCGTACGAAACGTATACGATCGAGATACAATTACCTTCTGACCTGTTGTAGACTAAAAAGAACCACTCTGAATGCGTATTCTCCCTCCCAAGCTTTCGGAAGAAAGAAAGGAAACGATCATCAATGATTACTGAAAAGCCACCGTAAGGCAACATCTGAGTAACACAGAGTACTACACAGAGGGCTCACCAACGTAACGCGGTTGGTAGTTGTCAGGGGGGTGAATGCCTCGATGCACTTGCTAAGAATTTTATCCCAGCAAGTGCATAGAGGCATTCACCCCCCCCCCCCTGACAGCCTCAAAAGGCTCTGAACTTCGCCGCCATTTTGAATTTTTCAGGGGGGTGACCACCACTCTTTAGCGCACGTTTGAGCAAAAGGCCGTTACGCAAAAATCATAGGATAAAATGAATGAAGTGAGCCCTCTGTGCAGTACTCTGTGTCAGTAATCTGCTTCCCGCTCCGAAGAAAGCGCTACAACTCATCATCGTGGTTGCGAATGTTGTCTATGTTAGAGAACAAAGACGGGGCACATACTATAGAAATGATCCTAAAAAGTACGATCTTACCACGATTATCCATTTCCTGGTTTATATTTCACGATTTAATTCGTCATTGATTGTGGGTGGCATGGGTTTCTCATGAAAATATGAAATGTATAGATGCGCAAAAAACACTTGTTACCTTCCTACTCAGTCAGAAACACTGCAAACGTTCTGCAAGTTGTGGATTTTACTGGCTTGCTGCAAGTTTATTCAGCTTGTCAGTTGCCACTGATTTACAAAGATTATGTTGAAAATATGAGGTTGATGCACATCGCACTAACTTTACCAATTACCAGGTCTACTGACAGTTCAACTGGTTTTGTAACACACTTTCATACTATCGTCAAAATTATATATTGATATAATTTTCTAAAGAACATCACCCCAAGCCTGGGTTTTTCCCCGCTTCACAAATGCGACCGATTGTGAACGATTCCCTTTCGTAAGCAATGTAGTTTGTCTCTCAATATATTTCTTTTGTAAACTAAAATTTCAAAAGTAAAAATTCAAATTTGCTCTGTTAGTTATTTTCATTAATTTTTGCTGTTTGACCAATTGATGAGAAAAAGGAAGGTCAAAGAAAGATTCGTTCCGAATTTATATCAAATCCGTAGACGAACGAACATTTTAGGATGTAGTCACTACGTACATTAGATCTCAATCTCGACCACTTTGTAACGGGACATCAACGAATATTATTTATGGTCAAATTTCCATTGCAAAGAACGATGCAATCAAGAATCGGATAGTCCAACGAGACACATACGAGCTGCAGGGCCAAAGAACGCTGAACTGGCTCATCGCAAGTAGTAAGCCATAGCGACCCTGGTGTCCATTCACTATGTTGTGTTACATGCAATTTTAAACTTGCTCAACTTAACCCTCCCCCCTCCCATGATTAAGTTACAATCTAACAGTCCGTTTATAATAATTTTCATTTCATTTGCCTAATTTCTTGGTTGTTTTGTAGTAAAAGAGCCACTCTGAATGCGCATTCTTCCTCCCAGGCATTCCGAAGAAAAGAAAAGGAACGGTCATCAATGACTACTGAAAAGTCACCGTATGGCAACATCAGTAATCTGCTTCCCGCTCAGAAGAAAGCGCTACAACTCATCATCGTGGTTGCGAATGTTGTCTATGTTAGAGAACAAAGACGGGACACATACTATAGAAATGATCCTAAAAAGTACGGTCTTACCCCGACGATCCATTTCCTGGTTTATATTTCACAATTTAATTGGTCATTGATTGTGGGAGGCATGGGTTTCTCGTGGAAATAGGAGATGTATGGATGCGCAAAAAACATCCGTTATCGTCCTACTCAGTCAGAAACACTGCAAATGTTCTGCAAGTGTTATATTTTACTGGCTTGCTGCAAGTTGATTCAGCTTGTCAGTTGTCGTCGATTTACAACTTGTTGAAACAATTGTCAGCCAGCCTGTAAATAGCAAATTTTGACAATCAGTGAGATCAAAAACTGCTCTTATTGACAACGAAAATGTGAAGCGAGATTATGTTGAAAATATAAGGTTGATGCACAATTGCACATCGCACTAACTTTACCAGGTCTACTGACAGTTCAACTGATTTGTAACAAACTTTCATACTATCATCAACATTATATCGGTACCCTAGCCTGGGTTTTTCTCCGCTTCACAAATGCGACCGTAATGAGAACGATTCGCTTTCGTAAGCAATGTAGTTTGTCTCTCAATATATTCCTTTTGTAAACTAAAATTTCAAAAGTAAAAATTCAAATTTGCTCTGTTAGTTATTTTCATTAATTTTTGCTGTTTGACCAATTGATGAGAAAAAGGAAGGTCAAAGAAAGATTCGTTCCGAATTTATATCAAATCCGTAGACGAACGAACATTTTAGGATGTACTCACTACGTACATTAGATCTCAATCTCGACCACTTTGTAACGGGACATCAACGAATATTAATTTTGGTCAAATTTCCATTGACAAGAACGATGCAATCAAGAATCGGATAGTCCAACGAAACACATACGAACTGCAGGGCCAAAGAACGCTGAACAGGCTCATCGCAAGTAGTAAGGCATAGTGTCCATTTACTATGCCTTTCTTGGTTGTTTTGCAGTAAAAGAACCACTCTGAATGCGCATTCTTCCTCCCAGGCTTCCCGAAGAAAAGAAAGGGAACGGTCATCAATGATTACTGGAAAGTCACCGTAAAGCAACATCAGTAATCTGCTTCCCGCTCAGAAGAAAGCGCTATAGCTCATCATCGTGGTTGCGAATGTTGTCTATGTTAGAGAACAAAGACGGGACACATACTATAGAAATGATCCTAAAAAGTACGGTCTTACCCATGTGATATATTTCCTGGTTTATATTTCACGATTTAATTGATCATTGATTGTGGGAGGCAAATGTTGATCATTGGCAATGTACATGCGCAGTAGAGTTAAGATTGTGGAATTCTTATTATGCGATTTCGACCAGTTATTTTCATTTGATTATATTTGCTGATTTTTTCTTCAAATTTCACAAAAGCGGTGACAATCGAAAGCTAAAAGCTTGGTGTTTCCGATTGTGAAAGAATAATTTCCGTAGATTGAAAATGCTGAACGCGTCAAAGCACTCCAAAGTTCGATGACCTTATCTTTATGCACTCTGTATAATATAGACTTATAAAGGCATAATTTGCATGTTTCATAACTTTCTTAATGTCTCCAGAGGAATGTGAAAGTTGCTTGTCGTGGTGCAAGAACGTTGGGAATGGTGGGCTACCTGCCCAAAAATAAAGAGATCTCTCATTATCAGTCTCCAAGACAGATTACAAAGACAGTAAAGACAATTTTAATTTTTTTGTTGTCGACACATCTTTAGTTGTCTTCAAATACTGTCGAGTTTCCTTAAGTGAAACATTAATCACCTTCCAACCTTCTCTTCTCTTTCTATTTCCTTCTCTCTATGTCTTTCACTTCTTTTCGACTTTCTCTTGTACTTACACGATTTTGTTATTTAGGTTCCTCAAAGTTAGGAAACTGCCTGACGAACAGAAACAAGCCCCAAATTAAGTCAATACATATCATGCCAATGATGTCATGCCAGAGTGAAGCAAAATGCACCATACATAGAAGACGACGTTTGCCAGACTTGTGGTCCAGACAACCTGTGCGATTTTTTTTTTGCTTCCTGGTCGAATTATAATTATCTTTATTACTAGCATGACAAAATTTCTGGATGCTGATTGTTTAAGAGGAGTACAGCTATTTCATTAATTGTACGGCAGTACAGAGTTGCAAAAAGCGTCCAATCTTCCTCCAGGCAAAATTTTCAAAGTTTGCAAACCTTCCTTAAAATGTTGTAAAGTTGTGCTTTTCGGACCGAAGTTTAGAATGAATCTCGAGAATGAATCACCACTTTTGCAGAAAGAAGGCATGATTTCTGGAATAGATCATCATCTATTAATTTTTTGTCATGTTAGTGCTTAGGATTTATTATTTAGTGTCTTGACATGAAACCTTCCTCACTGACGGCCCACTTTCCAAACCTTTCTCACGGGTAATACCCGCAAACCCATGGCTTTTTTGCAACTCTGCGGCAGTACAATTAATGATTTTCCCAAAACAAACAAAATGGCGGAAAGGTATTTGCATACAAATTTAGTTGACCTAGAGGCATTAAAAGCAAAAGCAAACAACGAAAATACAAACAAAAGCACAAAATACTAGTTGAAAGTATGGCAAGACTGGGCATTGGTGAGACAGTATGATGCTAAAATCGAGAATTATCCCCCTGAAGAGCTTGATAAAGCACTACAAAAGTTTTGCGTGGTGGATGAAAATGGAATAATGATCATGCGATATTGCTCGTACAATTTGGGATTCGGGGGCGAGTCCGATTAGCCAAAATTTCCAAACATCACTGGCACTACAAAATTAATCCCAAATTGTACTCGCCATCGCATGATTACCTATACTAATTGTACAAAAGGTGCCTGTTGTCGAGGAGGGAAGCTATGCAGTGGTTAATCCAGGCCGGTCATAGCCAGGGGGGAACGCACTCTGACATCCAGTGCATCATCCATCAAGAATGGGGACTCGATTGTTGCCCCAGCTTCCTCCCCGCCCCTGGGAAGCTAAGCATTCGCCCCCCGCAATCCAAAAATTACTCCGCGGTCCCTGTGATCAATGTGTTCTACAGTTTACGCGTCAATTCGATTAAAAGAAAGAATCGTGCTTTATATAAACTATACAATATAATAGTATTGTGCATGGTTGGTAAAAATTATTGATCTTGCTCTGCTTGTGATTTTTGTGTATGATTCGCTCCGTTAGCAGAGATAACCAAGTGGTAAGGCGGCAAATTGCACGACGGAGAAGGCACTCAAATTTCGTGCAAACTAAAGTTAATTGGACAGGAAAAATATGTAGAGGTTTACCAAAAGGTTTGTTAAATAGATTAATTTAAAGTGTTTATACAACGAAATTTCACCCCGACGTTTTATGACCTCAGTGTAACGATAAGGTAAAATGGGTTGGTAACTTCTTTTACAGAAATTCATTGTCTGGCGCTTCTTTCGTGAGAGATTTAGCTTTGAATAATATACAAATATCATACTTATGACATCACAGTGCATAATGTAATTTAAACAACAGAGACTCTTTCCAACAATTTAATTTTGTCCAACAAAAATTATAACTTACAAATTCCGATTTGCTGTATTTTAGTACAACTTTTGTAAATTTATCACAGGTTGTCTGGATCACAAGTCTGTCATACTGTGAGAGAAATTCCTACAGCACTAAAAACTAATTATGCACTGTGATGTCAAAAGTATGATATTTGCATATTATTGAAGGCTAAGTTTCTCAAGAAAGAAGCAAAGTGATGAACTTCTGAAAGAGAAGTTACCAACCCATTTTACGTTAACTTTACACTGAGGCCATAAAACTTTGGGGTGAAATTTCGTTGCATAGACACTTTAATCGTCGCTTTGTGTGAAATTTTTGTTAAAATATATTTATATGCATTTATGCTCCGATTAAATTGTTCGAGTTCGAGTTAAGCGGAGTAAATTACTTCCAAAACAGTGTCAAATTCTTGTCCACAGTCAAAACAATCAATTTTTGTCATAATAAATCTGGTTACTTGGTATAGTCATAAACTTCTGACACGATTCATTTGACTAACCGTTGCCAGTTTCTTGAATAATTAATCCACACCACGCGTCATTAGTGCTTTCGAGAAGAAAAAAAAGCACATACAAAGAAAAACAAAGAGCATTATAAACGCTTTGAAGTTTTTCGAGATTCTAGTCTGTTTGATTCCCATTCTTTATAAATATGTGTGACAACTAAGCCTGCCTGGCGATTTAGATCTACAATAATACTCTTGAGTCTTGTGCATGTTTATTTTTTCAACGTCAAAACGATTAATTTCCACAAATGATGATAAAATTTGCATACATTGAAGATAATTGTTCAACCTATTGTTTTTGTGGATATTCAATTTTGCTTGACATCGTATACAAATATTCCCTGATGTCTAAATGTTTTATACCGTTTTCAGTTCAGACATGTTATTTAAGTCTACGTAACAAATTACAGCTTAAAGCTGGGTTCCAGGGTTTCCAGCATTAATTAAGCCAAACCGTTATCGGTGCTGATGAAAGACAAACACAAAAAAAAACAAAGAGCATACTTAAAAAAAGGCCTAATTCATTCAGGTTATCTGGCAACTCCTCCAAGTTAACAAGTCGAGCATGCGTCAGCAAACGATAGGTTGTCAACTCTATGTTTCGGATGCGTTTAAACAAAAGCTTCCACGATTTTGACGACTTACTTTGATGTTCGTTAAAGTCTATTTTCAGAACTTGTTCTTGATGTCGTAAATTTAAAAGACCTATCAACAACATTTAGAAATTCCATGAAAATTGCTTTGAACTTTTTGTAGTAATTTGTAATAATGCGCAGTAATCACCAGGGTACTGAGATTAACCTAATAGGCCATTTTTTACGCATGTTCGACTTAAAATTAAATTTAATAATAAATTTAAGATAACCCTTCCCTACATCAAATCAAAAAGGGGCACATTACACATACACAGAGGATTCCGTTTTTAATAGACCCTATATATACAGATAATTAATGTACGTGCAAAATTATGTTAAACATTATACAGTTAATATGAAGACAAGACCACACCATCACTTCAACTCTACTGAATTATCGCCTTGATGTTCCGCCCATTCCTAAATGAGAAAAAATACGTTGAGCGTCAAACCTAAAAATTTCTCACGGAGATACCGTAATCTCGTTTAACCAGTAAACTCAATCAGGTTTGCCAGCACTGAGGGTTGGCACACTTGTTCAGGAATACTAGCATAAGTGACAAACGTTAACTCAAATTTAATACTAGACTGGATGGATGACTTGACTGCCATCTTTGAAGCCAAATTCAAGTTCCTGGTCATTTATTAAAAAGTAGAGACCACAAAGAGAGACAGGTAGATGGGGAATGTCGTCACATGCTGCACTGTGCAGGGCCGCCAGTGCCCCCACCGGAAATATTAAAAATGGCACGCAATACTGGGGAATGCCTGTTTAGGGCACTAGGTAAGTACATGGCGCCCATGACGAATACACGTCCTCCCAGAAGTATTAAAGATGAGGGTATTAATACTTCTGTTTAGGGCACTGACAAATCAGTGACGAATCAATTTACGCTATTTCGACTAAACATTAATTTTCTCTCTTTGTAGTTTCTTCTCTTTGATGTACTTGTAAATAACTATTAATTGAAGGCTTGTAAAAAAATCGAACATGATGCACTGTTTGACACACTTGGTACGACCATACAAACTTGCTGGTTGATGTTTAATAATTTTTCATTAACTCAACTTAATTTGAGCCCTAACTGCTGGCGTTTTATAAATGCAATTTTTGCGGTTAGACATGCTGAGAGCTGCTGATTGCAAACGTCGAATGTGTCATTAAAACTATTAAAGTATGTGCTCAAACGTCGAAGCATTCATGTGCTTATATTTCATTGTATATTGCATCTGTATATTTAGCCCGTTTTCCCATTGCTGTTTTCACATTTCGTTTTGTGTGCTTTTAGCAAGACAACGTCAGTTCGGGATTCTAGAATTCATCAGTTCTGCCTGTTTCCTGTTTAAAATTTAATATCTGCGCCTTTTCCGGGGAAGATGTAGGCAGGGGAAGTTTGATCTTTGTGGGTTTTTAAAGTATCTGTATATAGGCCTGGTGTCACAAAAAAGTATTTTTTTTCAAATTTTACTAGCCACAAGGTACAAACTGCTGTATCAATTTGGTAACTCTGAACGCTTTGAATAAACGATTTGCAAAAAACGCATACGTATTGGAATTTTAGTTTCCCATGTTGACCAGACTTGTGTTCATTAATTATGGATTTTTACCAACGTATATGTGTAACAGCAAGTTCACAGGGAACGTTTTGGGACACCTCGAATGTATAGTGTGTTTTTGTGTAAAATGATTTAAATTTGTTTAATTAGTTTACTTTTTTGAAACCATGCAACAGTATACAAATAATGAATGTTAGTGAGTGCAATGGTAAGTGCAATGGTAAGAATATTTTCATGAGGTGAAAGATAGAATGTTCCAATCAACGAGGCGATAGCCGAGTTGAATGGGACATTCTATCTTTCACCGAACAAACATTCATTATTACATCAGAATCGTCAGTAAGTTCACGCATAACCTCAGTTACCAAAACAAAAGGGATTTACAGCAAGCTTCCGCTATTTTTATTTTTGACGAGAAGTACTTGAATTAAATCCCATTTACTTCATGTCTGTTTTGGCCAGATCATCATTTAAAGTTCACTGCGATCATCGTACGAGGAGGATTTTGACGGATGGGATTCATTAAAACCATTAAGAGTGCAATGGAAATTTCATTGCACTCTCGCGAAATGGGAAATTTTATTTAATATCATGTGACCATAAGCAGCCAATTAAACGACCAGAATTTAATGAGGTATATAATATAAAATGGATACCGTACAACAGGAAAAGACGTAGAGCAGGAACAGGAAAGCCCAAAGCTTACCCGCCTTCGAAATCAGATGCATTGAAGTGGGTTAATTACGTACATAGACGGCTTATATAAAAAGGTCAACTTGATCAGGCGCAAAACTATCCAGTCCTTCGGCGAATTCATTGTAGCAGATTTGAACCTTGTTGAGAACAATCGCGAAGTATTTAAAGAATGGCAAAAGTAACTAACATTATACTGTTGTGTTTCTTGTTGAGTTTGGCAGGTAAGCTATATATGCTGATGTGTATCTGAATAAATCTTATGAGATTGCGAAACTGTTCTTGCCGACTAGACATTTGGGATTATCCAGTAATTTTGATCTTAAATGGACCAAGGTCATACACACCATTTTTAAGTGATGAATGAATTTTAAGAAATGTGATGAAAATTTGATGAGTTGAGGTCCTTCGTCATTTTAATGAATTTTGTGTGTTTGTATGTAATGTATTGTAGATTACTACCAAGTTCCCACGCAAAAAACTTGCCACACACTAAGTAGACGGTTGACTTGTGATTATCTTGAATTTGATTGTATTACAGCAGAAATTTTGTATTCAATATTTCGTATCCATGCAAAGAGCAAAAACATTGCAATATAAGACTTTTCATTAAGCAAACACCCATTTTTAAGCTAGCACCCAGTTTTTATTGCCCGATTTTGGCTAAAAAACTATTCAAAGAATGAAAAATTTTTAAAAGCATTAAATTCATTTTTTGTGCTCTTTCTGATGCGCTCATTTTTGTTATCGTTAAATACAAAAATTTTCACTTTTAATTGAATTTCAATTGTAAACAAGCCTTTTACATTTTATTGATTAGAATTTCCACGTCCTTCTTCGAGCTGGCTATTTAGAAGAAAATATGGTCTTCGTCGAGACGAATTCACTGGGTGGTACACATTTACTTGTAAAGGCAATGTTACACCCGACGGAATTGCACCAAATAAAGATACTGCAAAATACCTTGCGAGGAAAGCCTGCTGAGACTGAAAGATAATCATCGCAGAAGACACGATGGCTAAATTTAAACGAATGTTTTCGATTACTAGTTGAAAACGACCTAGGACGGACATCGTAAAAAAAGCGGTGCTCATAACACCGTTTTAGAGTAAATTAGTTCCTATACAAAGTAAATTATATCATTCAATATACGTTTTAAAGTGAACTAATTTTGGTCTTTATTTTGTACGTATGTGGTGTTCTTGCACTGATGTTTAAGAAATAAAACATTTTCCGTATACAGCCAATTCAAAAAAGGTTGTCCTTTCAAACCTTAAACTCAAAGCGCGCAAAGGATGATGGGGACAAATTTTCAGCTTTAGATTTGCATATTGAAGTTATTTGTGAGTGGAACGTTTTCTTGGGGGATAGTTACCATGTCTCTAAAAAAATGGGCTCCATACATGCTTTCTAGGCTGCTTAAATCGTGCTCCCATCATGCTTTGCGTGCTTAGAGTTTAAGGTTTGAAAAGACAACCTTTGTTGAATTAGCTATATATATTCTATACTGTTTTATTATATGATTATGGGTGTTTTACCGTAAACTAAAACACTCGTATTTTCCTTATTTTCACAAGTGAAGTCTCTCTCTTAGCTAGTTCAGACGTTTGACCATATAATAAAAATGTTTAACTGTGCTAATTGTCCAGAAAGATACATTGGCCAACCATTAAAAAAGATACAGACAAGACGTTATAACAGAACACCAAAACTCAATAAATAGACATGACAACTCACTTCCAGCTGAACACGCCGACGACAATGGACATAAGTTTAATTGGTCTCATACAAGATGCCAAGGACAAGCTAAAACATGCACGTGAGTTTAAGGAAGCATAGCACAGTTTAGACAAACAAACATTCAACCGTCATATTGATATTTCTCTAATTTACTTTCAACTAAAACAATAACGCAGATCTCATCACCTTTCATAACCCCGATCTAACCTTCTACTACCTTACCAACACCGATTGAGTATAACAACAGTAAGACGCATTCTATAGCAACCAATGACCATCAAGTAGAAAACTGTCAGCCAATCACATGCTCACGCAGACTTCAACACCGTAACAAAGAGGGCGAAGATTCAAAACAATATCCATCTTTCTAATGAAAACTCGAGGCTGATAGTGAGAGCCAATGTCATACAATTTATACTAGTTTTGGCCAGGGATGATCAAATAGCGGGGCGTCCGTACTAATGAGGCGCTCGCAAGGCGGTAGCTGAGTGTACTTGCTATTCTGACATAGGGAATAAAATAATCGATGCATTACTTGTCAGAAAGAGACCTAGATGATTGTTATCAAGTTTCTCACCTGATGTTGTACGAGATCCACTGCTTGGTGAGGATGAGGGCGACGAGGAGGATCGGCCAAATGACGAAAAACCATATGAATTATTGGAAGGACGGTAGGAATTGCGTCCTCCAAACCAATTTCCGAACCATCCTGCAGTGTTCCCATAATGAGGGGTATGATGATATGGCGATCCCCAGCTGTTACCGTATCCTCTGTTGTACGAATTGTAATAGTCACTCCTGGTTCGGCTGCAAAACATAGTAGTAGTACATTTTACACCGCAGCATTTGTGTAAATTCGAAAACACAGGACGTGTTCGCATTATGATTCGAAGCAGATGTTCAAGGTATTAGATGATTAGTAACATTTTACTGGTATAACGTGCACGACAGTATGTCCTATATATGCGGTACCCATCATTCCCAAGAAAAAAACTCCCTAAAAGACGAGACTTTAAATTAAAGAAATTTCTCCAGTATATACAGAAACTATAAACAATTTGTGGTCGCAACTGAGAAAAAAACTATGAAGCCGCATTCCATCACGTTGCGTCTTGAATTGTACAGCTCAAAATCAAGTTTTTAACACCGGGTCACGCCGCGTTATTCCATAATTGCATGATTATTCGAAAATGCTACCGGTCTTATCCCAGATTTTTGACATCTCGTTCTATATAGCGAAATGTTGTAGTCAGGAATATGTATACTTCCTTGTTAAAACTGGTTTCCCTACTATATCCACCTCGTGACTCTAAATATTCAAGTAACTTTGTTAACCACTTAAGATTCTGACAACTTAGAAAAAACTTGATTATAATTACCCTCCAAGTAAGTAACCCAGCAAACCACCAGTAGCAGCACCTAAACACATCAAAAACAAAATAAGCGTATAAAGTAGAATAGGTCTACCATCTGAAAATTTTCCTTGAATGGAACAGACTGTAGTGTTAAGTTTTGGAGGAATTTTGTAATTATATACGTTTCGCTTATACTCTTTTTGTCATTGAGCACTTTCTTAAATTATGAATGAAAAATTAGCGGCAGTGTGACAAAATGATACAAATAATCGATGACCTGAAAATGTCACAAATTCAATGCAAATTCTTAAATCTGATTTGTTAAAAGTTTGATAAGAAACATATTTCGTTTGAGTATTTATAGCCTACCGCTCCAAAATCCCGAGTTTGTGTTAGTAGAAGATCCCGTTGATGAGCTTCCTGCAGTCCCTGAAAAAATTGTCGAATAACGTTGCAAAACGCAGACGATTTTTTGCTCGGGGATTTTTGAAACCGTCAACAAAGCCAAAGGCTAAAATTTTTCGTGCAGGCACCCAGGAACGGGCGATCCGATAGTCTGCGAAAATCGTCAAATTTGATCATGATAAAAAAATATTACCAGCAGAGAATTTAATAAAATACAAGAAGAAACATACTCCGAAGAAAAAAAAAACTTGTAAACTCAGCATAAAAGCTGAGTTGAATACTAGGTGCATATACCAGCTTAATTTATTACTTGTGAACCGACAATTCTCCAGTAAATATTACTTTTGTTTGTATGAATGTTTCTATCCATTTTATTACAATACATAGGATCGATGAAATATACTCTATAAACCTCCTAGAAACCTGTCAATGTAGAGGAACCTCTGAACGACTCTATGACTGCGTCAATGGCAAAAGGCATGCAGTAGTTTTAGAACTTGTGTTATGCTGCTTTGACAAATTGAACAAAACCAATTCATATTCAGCGGGACCCATTTAGCCTGCTCGCAGCCTGAAATTTTCAAGGAAAATTTTCCTTGAAAATTTCAGGCTGCGAGCAGGCTAGACCCATTTCACGTTCATTACATGGACACCCGCGGTAAATACTGTACTTCTTCTTTATCAACATGTTTCACTTTATGTCAAAGTACAAACCTTGCGTGTACTCGGTACGGGATCCGGGATAAGGTGGCGGAGCTGTGTTCCCTGGTTAATTCATTAAAACAGGGACATAAGACTTTACGCTTGCGTTTACGCTACACCGTTCAACCATATTTAATAGAAAAGATGGTTGGGAAACTAGTTAGAATTACACTAGTCTATTGATAAATCTTTAGTATAGAATCATACTAGTACTGCATATATTTGATTATAGCTACACTACTCGATATCGATTCCTCGATAGACAATTCATTATAGTATTTTTTTAACAAATAACAACATGGTTAAAGAGCACATAACCCCCCCCCCCAAAAAAAAAAAAAATATTTGCGAATGAAATCGGAAAGATTACAATTTTGCAAGATTTTTGGTGAACGAATTACTTATTTTAAATCTATTTTGTAGCCTCAAGCCGTTGTTGAATAACGGAATTTAAGTTAAAATTGCCGCCATTTTGGTTCGCAGCCGAGTATCAATTCTAGCAGTCTGGTACATAATATCCTTTTGCCGCAGACAAATTGATCAGATATACAACGAAACAAACTCCGAATATGATCATCTTGTAAACTCAAGATTAGATTCATTTAGAAAAACAACACACAAAAATTCTGGTGACATTTCGACTTCATTACAAAGTCATTGTCAAACCAACTGAACATTTACAAGCAGAGCAAAGATCATCAGGGTGACATACAGGAAATTTACATCAAGGGTGGATTGACATGAAATGTGATACTATTTACAATGCGAAAATTGAGTGTAAGAGTGGCAGAAAGTAAGAGCATCAATTCTTTATGAGCTTTAAGGCCACTATTGAGCGCCGATCTTTTCACAGTTTCGTTTTATATCCGGTAGCTAATGTGTGACGTAAACTCCGGACAACAACAAAGCTTTCTTGTACAATTCAAAAATTTTTTGGTGCCAAAACTCTTGTAGAATCAAAATCTTTTCGATTTCATTAAAAAAATTTTGGGGTTATGTGCACTTTAAAAATCCATTTTTAGCTATGATTCTAACAAAATAATTATACTCGCTCTTGATTACTCAATCAGGGGTGAGTAATCAACTTTTTAACTATTATGCTTTTCTTCTCATGACTTATGTAGAAATATGACCTTTTAGTTCACATTGACAGTTTGACAATTAGTTGCCGAAGGCGAGGTGATTACAAGCCTATATTCACTGAGCCCAAGGGAAGTGTTTCCAGGTGTTTACAAATAATAATCAACTAAACTTTACAAAAATTCACTTAAAATTAATTACTGTATAAAAAAGAAAAAAGCTAAAAGTTATAGTTACTGGTCAGGGACTATCACTTCAAAGACAGTGAATCTTCAACAATTAGAATGCAGGAAAATCAATAGTCACCTGGAAATTTATACTAATGTATAATACATACCTTGCGTATATTCTCGTTTAAATCCAGGAGCGTCTGGACTGTTATAAGGGGGCGGTGGTGCACCTGGATCTGGAATAAAAATAAAGAAATATTTTAAAGTGTTAACGGAGCATGGGAAAGATCATCAAAACTATAGTGGAAAAAAGGGACATAAATCAGTATAGCTCGACATACAACACACCCAACTTTGTAATAAATATTTTTTATATATTAAATAAACTTGGGTTTCATTACAACATAGCCGCATACGTGACTGTTAAAGAGTCTTCCCCAAATAATCAAGACCTCTTAAATAAATGAGTCCACATTGAGAACCATCCTCGGAGATACGAAAAACTAGATCCATATCACGTTGAGTACACTCATGCATTGTGAGAAAATTGAGCGAAAATGATTAGTGCGGTCTTTTTTAAGACTCAGAATGAAACACTCACCTGATCCCATTTGGCTAGGGTCTTGAGGATATGGACTAGGCATAGTGTCTGTATCTGTGAGGAATTGTTAAGGAAATAGATAATGGAAGGTAATAGAGTGGTATGGAAATTAGTCACAATATGGAAGACAAGAAATAGAATAGAATCAACTGCATTTATAATTCTTATCATATTAGATGTCGTGTCATTGCAGTTCAGTCTCTAGATATCATGTCTTGTTCTCCAGATACATTCTTGTTCTAGAAGATGCAATTAATTATATTTGCAGGACTTGTATATTAGATTAGAAAGAAATAAGATGAACTAAGCACAGAATATTTCTCAAAAAAGACATGAATATGAAATAATTCGAATGTGAAAATATGAATAGAATAAGGTAATTAGAGGCAGTAAAGCATTTTTACACGAAAACAAAAGGATATATATGTCTGTTCGTTGTACATGTCTTGAATACCATATAGAAAATAACAGCGACAATAATAAACATCACCAAATCACCGAAACCACTGGAATTTTTATACCTTAGGATACAACATAATCATTATACGAGTAATTCCAAGGCGATTGATTCACTTGTTAGATTTTATGTAAATATAAACAACAGTATGTCAACTTTCTTCGAAATGGGAAGTAAAGTCTAATTTTTCCTAGTTTGGCAGCAATTATCAATTTTAAAGTTGTCGACCAGAATTCCGAGAAACGTGCTCCATTTATGGTGTTAAAAGCGACATGAAACGGTTCTCTTAGTGGTGCTTTGAAGCGATCGCTTCCACCTTATTATTTCAGGGTGGTATTTTGATAAGGTTTGTAGGTTGACAGAACAGATGGACTGGAAGCGAGAAGAATCTATTCTTGATACCGTGTTTATAACTTATGAAATACATGTACTGGTAAGTTCAGGTAAGATTTACTCTGTGTGATCCATTCCACGCCTTGACGCATATCAGTTACAAGATAAGGCGATGTTGGTGAACTTCACTAGGCCTTCCTTGGCGGTTTCCCAAATCAAACCAGTCACGAGAGAAGGCGTGACACTACGCTAGTCAAACCCTATAAAGAATTTTCTGATAAACCGAGCTAATTCCGAGGAGATATATAATGCAATAAAACACGCACCTTCTTCGATTTCCATCTTGATAGTCGTTCCAGCCATGATAATCAGACGAGCCTTGTTTGGCACGTCCTTCTTCTGTCAGTTCAATGGTATACTCCAACTAAAATATCCACACATCAATAGTGTTAAGGCCTGTTCAACATGTTGGTCCAACATCACCCAACATTGTTGGATGCAACATTTTGGCCTCGTTTGAACACCATGTTGGAAGATGTTGGCTTAATTTCAAACTTGCTTAAAATTTCGTCCAACATCATGCAACATTGTTGGCCAAACAATGTTGCATGATGTTGGCTTCGTTTGAACAGGCCTTTAGAATCATTATTACAGAAGAATAATTCTTGTTAATACTGTGTATTCCAAAGCAATTGTGTCGACAATCGCGTTGGACTTTGTCTGAACCAGCTAGCTCTTACCACTGAAATTAACTTCTCGAAGTTCATTGTTAAGAGGCATTTCATCGTTGCAATATTTTTAATTTAAAAGGGCTTTAAAATATTTGGCTAGCATGTTATCAAGATTAATCGACCAATCAAAAGATGATCGGTGAAATCGACAATTTCGCATAATGTGTAAACGATTGTGACGTCGAAGAAAACGTGTGGCTAAGTTTTGGGCGTGTTTACTGACTTTACACATCATGTTTTTCTTATATTTGTCAGAAACACTTAACGAGAGAGAATGCTGCAAGTTAGTGCAAATTCAAACTGGCGAAATTCGGAAATCACTTTTAACATATCAGCCAAGGAAATACTAGTAACTAGCGGGTATCGAGTGTTAATGAAACTATCAAGAGAAAACAAACTATATTTAATTTCAGAATTTCAGAATTAATCGTGACACATCGTGTTTCAATTGGGAAACATCGTGTTTCAAACACATGTTTCAAACAAGTTCATGCAGCATGCTTGAACGTAAATATAAGTAAAACAATAATCGGAGTACAGTACATACCCCACAGGATCCTCGGAGTATATAGGGATCATCAGGATGATCATATCCTTCGCAGCTCACATCAATCCTGCCAAATCTGTATTTGTTATCCATGTCTGTCTTACACTCCCACTATACAATCGTTACAACAATACTTATTCGTATAAATTGAATCGAAACCAAATGAATCTAAAATTGACCATATTAAAGCTTCG
This sequence comes from Muricea muricata, assembly GCA_963855995.1. NCBI lineage: Eukaryota > Metazoa > Cnidaria > Anthozoa > Malacalcyonacea > Plexauridae > Muricea > Muricea muricata. Next base: position 48,680,918 of record OY979717.1, read on the forward strand.
TACACAAAACAAGAGCAATTTTTTCATCCAATTTTTACTAATAGCAAGTTTTACTTACTCCTGTGTAGCAAAAAAATCTTCAAAATACATCGACTGGCTTCTATTGCCTTGTAGGGATGTTCGACTGTATACCGATATACAGAAAATATCGGTATTGAATTCAATATCGGTATATCGGTGTGACTTTTTCTCTTACACCGATGTACCGAAATTTCCGATATGCCATTCGGTATACCGAAACTTATAAATGGAAATATCAATTTTGCTTCATCATCGTAACAAAGACGGATTTTCAATAATTCGAAAAGGGCTGAATATATGCCTAAACCACCTTCTAAGGAGCTTCTAAATAATCGGAGATCAGTTCTGCATCGTTGACTGAATTTTCACCTTTCAAAACGAACATTTTTCCATACTGACATTGAGCAATGTTTCTCTCGATAATAAGGCCAAAAAGTCGATACACCGATAGAACCCGTATAATTTTTCCACTATACCCATACCGAAAATTTCTCATACCGAACGACCCTATAGTGCCTTTTAGAGTCATATTTACTAGAAATTTTTTTACAAAAAAGCAAGATGGATGATAGACAGAAGCAATAACTTCCATAGGTGAAAAATATCGCAAAATACAATGCATTTAATGTTGTAATGAGTGGACCGCAAAAAAAAACCACTAGAAATAGTCTTACCTGAGCATCATAACCATCCCAACCTCTGTTGTAACATTGTACAACTTGTGGAACAAAAACTGAACAACCCGCTGACCCACCAACACATTTGAGTTGAGAAACGGGACTATTTCTTCTTCCCGTTGTCATTCGACCCTCGCGTAGGGTCAATACTTCCACATCACGGATACGCACTTTGTCACTTCCTTTCAAATAAGATGATAAATTAATAATATTGAAGCAGGCTTGCTGGACGTATAGATCAAGAAGAGTAATTAATTCAAGGACGTTTCAAGGATATTTATGGCTAGTACTGCTTTAGGTAAAACATGTCAAACAATATCGATCCCTGGGAAACTAGAACAACACTCATATTTGATGAATTCATGACAAGGTCATTTACTAATAGGCACTTCTTCATAATTTCAACGACTTTTTCATACGAAATGTATATGGGTTCTTCATTAGGATATTAATTTTACTTTTTGAAACGATGAATGAAGTGAAAACCAATGATTCGAGCAAACGACCTTGTAGTAGTGACAACTAACTAGCAGTAGTGACAACTAACTAGTAGTAGTACTGACATGCAACTAACTAGTAGTAGTACTGACATGCAACTAACTAGTAGTAGTACTGACATGCAACTAACTAGTAGTAGTACTGACATGCAACTAACTAGTAGTAGTACTGACATGCAACTAACTAGTAGTAGTACTGACATGCAACTAACTAGTAGTAGTACTGACATGCAACTAACTAGTAGTAGTACTGACATGCAACTAACTAGTAGTAGTACTGACATGCAACTAACTAGTAGTAGTACTGACATGCAACTAACTAGTAGTAGTACTGACATGCAACTAACTAGTAGTATTACTGACATGCAACTAACTAGTAGTACTACTGACATGCAACTAACTAGTAGTACTACTGACATGCAACTAACTAGTAGTACTACTGACATGCAACTAACTAGTAGTACTACTGACAACCAACTAGTATTACTGACAACTAATTAGTAGTACTAGCCCTAGACTAGCTGTATTGACTACTCAGTTTACGACAAAGGACCTTCATTCCTATATAACACCGATTTGCACTTTATTTTTTCACATAGTGAAACAACCTATACCTTTCGTATATTATTAATTGCACTACCTACACTGGCAGCGTTACTTCGAGAGTTTTTCATCTAAAACGACTGGTAGATTGCCCTTAAAAATAGGTACCCATTGCGTAAAAGAGGCTATCCTACAGGATTAGCAACTGTTAATTGCGCTAATGTCGTCCATGGTAATATAGGCGATCTTGGTTGATTTTTTAACGATTGAAAATTCTTCTTTATTCTTTGGCTTATGAAGCCAGATATCATATGTAAATAAACCATCAACAGTACAGCAACATTTTTTAAACAAACTGGTCAAAAAATATTTACTCCACAATTTCGCCAAAAGCCCAGCACTAAATACTTTCTATTTCCATCCTCAGAGATATGAAAAACTAGATTCACATTAATCTGACGCTGCAGAGAACAACGAAAAATTCGTTGTCTCGAGCGGGATTCGAACTCGCATCTTCGGATTTCTAGACCGCCGCTCTACTAATGGAGCCATCGAACCAACTGAGATTGGTAGCGAGTCTTATCCAATTTAAGTGCACGAAATATTTTCTGCTAACTCCATGTCACAGGACGCCACTTCCATGCGCTGCATGCATGCGCTGGCTAACCACAAAAAGTATATATTAAGCGTTCACTATTTGCTCAAATAAGATATAGTACAATCGAATTTGCATTCGAAATAATGCATTCGTATGTACGTGTTTTTGCGCAAGAGATCCTTAAAGAAACGTATAGTCGCGCAAAGGCAAGAGGTTAGATATTCGTAATATGAATATGAGTTCTATATTATGAACCCGTTCTGTATTATGAACCAGAATTTCACCGAGATTGGCACTGGGATCAAAGAACGGTACATAAAAAAGTTGAGGACATAGCCTAAATATGGAAAATTTTGTGCATATTTTTTATATATGTACGTATATTTTAAGTGCATATTCTATATGTACTTTTTAGTATATAGTTTTTATTTTCTGCAATCTGACTGGTTGCATGGGCGGCTCCTCAACCATCGTCAGTGGGACCAGATTCTGTAATTAACTATATTTCATAATATTTTCAAATTTTGCTGCGGTTGTAGATTGGTGATCACTTGAGATCATGAAAATTCCTGTGGGAGGGGGGGGATTTAACAGGAGGCCTGCCCCTTTTTGAGTTGTGTGTAATACCAAGGTAATGACTCTGAAGGGGATGTTGATGTCCCTAAAAGGCAGGTTCATTAATTTTTATGAGCAGGGAGGGGGGTTGCTATTATATCACATTCACAATAATTTTTTAATACTTCACTAGCTAGCCTGTAGTAACTGACCTGAATTTTGACATGAGAATGTTTACTGATAAAGTACTTATTAAGGGATCAATCAAAAACTAATTTTAAAGCCTATATGTACCTCAATTCACAACTTAAAGCATTCAGTTGTCCTGCATAATCGTACAGTCAAAGACCTCAAAATATTACATAAAAATGCCAATCATGATGACTGATCAGTTCCATTAGTTATTGGTCAAATGTTATTCTTTTTCACTGGTAAAATTCTAGCTTCAACATTCAAGAATAGAACATACTTTGCAAAAATGTCTATAACATTTTTCTGTGCTTGCAATGTGATAAATATTGTATCAAATAAATTCATTTCCAATTCCATAAGCTGATCAAGTTATTTGACAGAAGATATGTTATGATGGTCAATATGTCCTGATAAGTCAAATCTAATGGACCATTCCCCAATTAGACTAAGTTTTAAATTGGAAAACAATTTTAGCAGAGATGGAAAGAGCTTCCTAAATTTGGTGAAATTGTGAAGTTTGGTTGCAAAATATTGTAAAATGTGGAAAATATAGTCCTGTAAAGTTTGCGAATTTTGTATACTTTTGTATGTATTACGCACGGAAAAGCGTTACCACTAAGTGGAAATGTGGTAACGCTTTTTCCCACGTAATACAAAAGTATACAAAATTTGCAATCTTTACATTTACTATATTTTCGACATTTTAGTATATTTTACAACCAAACTTTGCAGTTTTGCTAAATTTAGGAAGCTCTTTCCATCTGTGTTAAAATCGTTTTCCAATTTTAAAGTTTGTCTAATTGGGGAATGGTCCATTGGCTAACCAGAACTGGAAAACAGGAAGCTGATCAATTTTCTATCTAATAAATTGATCAACTTCAAGAAATGAATTGAATACAATATTTTATTAACATTTCCAATGTAACAGCAGCAGACACTGACAATAACACTGACAAAGGCACCCCACAGTGCACTTATGCACCAGTCAATATAAGGATTACCCCCAGACTTAAAGATTAAGAATTGCTTGCTTTTCTAAAGATCTGGTTCACCAATAAGGAAAAATCTGTTATACCCCCTGCTAATACATCATCATGTCTCATGTCTGGGGGTATGGGAATTTATGATGTATTATTGATCCAAGAAAGATTGCAATCAACTCAAACATTTAAAATAAGCTGTCTTTAAAATTGGCCTTTAAGAGGTGCCATCATTGGATATCCAAATAGTACGAGTGTCTCTTTGAATGATAAATATGATTGTGAAAAACGAACAATAAAATTGATCAAAATAGTGGTTAATCACTGAGAAAAAGCACCCCCAGGATGCATACCCGTCAAAGGTAGGTCTTTAACTCGTTCTTGAACTCCATGAAGAAGCTACGAAAATGTATTTATTCAGTAATTTCACATCTATATACTAGTCAACTTGTATACTTCACAAAGAATTTTTTTACTTTAGTATACAGCATATTATAACCAGCACACTGTAAGTCAATCATTACAAACAGTTTAGCAGAAAGTATTTATTTTCAATCACACTGACAAAAAATTATATCTCAATACAGTCATACAGATACTTACCAAATACGACTAATATGGAGTACGAGAGGAAACACACACATAACAGAACTGAACGACTTTGTCGAAAATCCATACTAACAATCGTTATCCTTATCACAACGAATTCAACTTAATCAACTGTGAGATTTTATAAAGTTTTTCTATTCATCAATTCATAACAGAACTTACAGAACGAAAGTGCAATTTCTATAGCTGTTTGTTGTTTATATTGCCCTCGACAATTACGTCATTTCTTTTTGCTATATTTTTAACCTGCAGCCATGGAGCTGTTACAGCTGGCGGAGTTTAATTGGCCGACGTTTTTGCTTATTTAAGCAGAAGTTCCACGCCAAATATTACATCAGCTGCAAAATTTTAATTTTTAAAATCTTTTCAAAATTGAACTGTCATAGGATGAAAACCTATGACAACGCATATTAGATAGGAGATAGGACGAACGTTCCCCCACTTATATGCCGTGACAACCCCCCCCCCTCACACACCGTTAGGAGTTTCGATAAAGGTACCTAACCTAATAGACCTAACATTCACAAGACAAAGGTTGATAACGAACTCTAGCGTTCTTTGATGGTGTGAGAGTTTTTTTAAATTGCTTGAAAATAATGACGGTCGAGGAGACACAAATTGGCAAATTGAATTGTGTGCATTTTTTAAACAAACTAGTAAATCTTTGCCCATACTTAGTGTTCTCTTTTTTAGGTCAATGGCAAATTTTCTTTGAGGAGGACAAATACCTAGTGCCGTCAAAGACTATTGGGGACATGGGTCAAAATATTTTGTTGGGTCCCCCTCCCAACGTAAAGGCACTCGTTTTCGAAGTATTTGTACAGCGTCAGTTACATTAGTATTTTTTGTTTCTGTCGTGCTTTCAATTGGAGGCACAAGCACCCTTGCCCCACCCCCTCTCTGAGAAGCCCTGCAAATACCTGCTGGGAATAACCTGACGGGAAAGGAGTAAATCGATCAAATCTATTCACAAATTTGCAAATAATTAGAAGTCGTCTTGTTTAATAAACTTAATAAACTAGAAACGTTTTCTTTTAGCCTGGTCTTCACTGGCGACATGTCTGGGGGCTTTTTAGTGCCACATTGGACGTAAACATCAACACAAGCCGCACAATTGTGCCCAAGCATAAGATTATGAGCATAAACTATGGTAGAATAAATTAAATTAAAGGCAAATTTAAAACAAAAATCTTTCTGACGAAATCCCTGAGGAAAAGTTAACCTTTGTTATGTTGATTATGCATTTATTCTTATGTTGCTAGTGAGCACCAGGCTTCACGGGCTAGTTGAACATGTGTCTAATGCATATACTGTGATTTTAAAAAGTGGAAATGAATGAGGATATGCGAATGTCCAACATCAGCTTCACACTAAATTGCTATACATAGCCGAATAGGTTTTAGTAGAATCATACTAGTATACTATTGCAAATGCTGTAATTTGATTAGTTGTAGAGTACTACACGCTATCTATTCCTCGATGGATAGCGAGTAGCGAAACAATCATATTCCAATGGAGGCGTTAAATAGAGACAAAATTTACGATGTAATGAAAAAATCTAGCACTTCTAACGCCAAAAAATGCGATGGTAAGAAGCTTTATATACAATGCATCAATGCTGTGGAATAACCTTCCTTTGGAGGCAAAGACAACGACTTTGCTTCGTCTGCATGTGCTATTATGACGTCATTTGTCGGCATCCTTTAGTCTCCCCATGGGGTCTATCACTACTGATGAAACTGATGTCTCCTCTCCCCTTGTGTGATAACTGTGCTTATACATATCCTCATTATATATGCACCAAATGACATTTTCAAAATTATTAACGTGTATATTACACGATTTTTTTATTCTCTTTAAGCCTTTTGAAACGATACATTAGCAATACGTTTGCAGTTTTTCAGTGCCTTTCTTCTAAAGAGAGCTACTTCGCTTTATCAATTAAGGCGTAGTATAGTGCGAGCGGAACTTCTGTTCCTTGTATTATGTTGACTCAGAATTAAGTAATAGTTTTTTGTTACTCTCTTTGCTCTCGGAGTAGGCTGGGATGGGATGCGATGGGGGTGAACTTATTATCAGTTTATATTCTGATCATTACCGTACGTACGGGGTTTTCTTGGATACCTGATGCACTACCAAGAGGAACTCGCAAAATCGCAAAAAGGTGAAGAATATCTTTAATAAAATTTATTTCTTTGAGTGGACAACTGTTCGAGCCAACATACATAGATTACTATACTTTACAAAAAGAAACTGGATCTTAAAACAGTAACCATCGAGTTACCAATGCCCATGTACACTTTGTGGTCAGTAACAATTATATTAATGAACAGCTAATTTCAAGGCATTTCTCGCCGTGGAAGTGGATTTTTATAAACTTCGGTATATTTCACAACAGCTCCTAGAGTGGCGAACGCTAAGGTACAACCAAGACCAACGGGTATTCTTCTCACTGAAAAAAGTAGGGAAAAAATATTCAAGTAAAATAAGAGTTTTAAAAAAAATAAAGAAAAATCATTTATAACTTGTTAAAACTTATTCAATTAATAAAATTTATGAAGACAACATATCAAATGTAATCATGAGCGTGAGGGAGTCTGTATTATGTAATACAGATTTCTCTTGATTTAGTAGCATTTACAACATTCGCGTTTGTGTTGTATCAAATATATAGTACAACTTTCACCTTGAGTTGAGGTCGCACAGTATATATCTCGGATACAGGTGATACAACACGGCCGCTCAGTCATGTTCGTATAAAACACAAACTAATATGGAATTAGAGGAACTAGAATGTTATTATCAATTATGGTAACTTTAATATTTATTGGTATTTAATATTGAATGCATTTCCTGTTACTACGGTACAGAACGTAGTTTATAAGTCTTAATCTACCTCAAAAAAAAATGGGAACAGATTTTAGCAGCAAACAATATCAAATGGATGTTAAGATGCTGTAACAATGATTGTCACTCATACTCTCGAAATACAATTTAAATCAACCTAAAGGTGATGACTTTAGGTTGGGGCCTGGAGCAAGTTGCCCCCTAGCCCCTCTCAGCAGCCCTTTCAATCAAAATGGCAATGGAGTCTTCGGGTAATTTTGCCACAACTGCATGTGACCCAGCAGTAGCCTCAACTGCCAAGCTATTACTCAAAGACTAATATAAAGTGGCTAGGCATGCTAGCCTCCCCTTCATGTGGTTATGTTGCACTATTAACAAAGCTCTTGTCTAATATCTCTAATTGATTCATTTGCTAGTGAAAATAACCAACCTTGTATGCCAAATATTGAGCCAGCGACAGCTCCCCCGAAAGCCCAATTTTTGTAATCATCTTTCTCTCGTATTGAAGCCAGAGCACATGTTGAACCCGCAAAGGCCGCACCTGCACTACCTGGATGTGAAATAATAATAAAGTTAGATGTTGAAATGTGTGTGAATACTCATTTCATTCATAGATTTCATTAATTATGCCAAGAAATATCAAAATCATTCACCTGAGCAAGACGAAAAGAAAGGGCACGATCTGAGTAAAATTGGGAAAATTTTGGATATCACCTTGCAAAGTTTTCAAACTAATAATAATTATCATGTAATAACTGTAGTAGATAAGCCTATCATATTTGTTGTGAATATAGCAGACTTTCTGTGATGTATGCACCACAATTTAAATATATAATAATTATGTATAATCATGTAAAATACCTCAAAAACTTACTACTACATCCTTTTTCATCCAGAAGCAGTCCTTGAGGATGAAATGCACTGTAGTTGTAAGTTTTTGAGGTATTTTAAACGATTATACATTTTGCTCTGTCTATATGTCATGGAGCACTCTTTTGTATTTCATAACACATTTATAATAGTTATGTGCCTTAAAGGACACTCGTTCTTGCTGTGTTGACAGAATTTCTTCATGCACAATTACCAAAGCCCTAGTGGTTCAGTTGCTCAATTAAATCTTAGTCACATTCTCATTTTCTATTGTTTGTTTGGCCAATTGATCTCAGTCCCAGTGCATGGGATCTCCCTTTTTCCAGCACAAAATAGGCAATTCCCATTCCAAAGTCCTATTTTGCTTCATCAAGACCCCTCTAGGGATAATGAATTGTTGTCACATGTTAACTGTAAATGGCAATAATGCAATCCCGGACTCCCCTCCAAAATTTTTTCTTAGCCCCACTTGACTGGTAAACCTGGCATTATTAAATGTTCTGATTAGGAAACTGCACAGAATTGTACTTTACAATATAAACTAGACATACCTATGAGTAAGGTATATCTGCTAACAAGTCCTAAAGCTTGAATTATATTTGGTTTAGGGTGTGGAGCTGGGGTCATAAAAGCTGCAGCTACACTCCCATATATTGCTCCTACAAAGAGATCAAAGAACAATGGTCATCAAGTAAAAACAGCATCATATTAATTTATTTACACTCAGCCAACTCTATACACTATAGAGACAGATTAAGACATTAGGCCAACAAGAGGGTGCAGGGGGGAGTCTTGGATCAGGTCTCTCTCTCTATATATAGGGTCAATTAGGGAACAAAATGAGATAGGCAAGGTAAAATCTTATTTTGGCAGGGAATTATACTAATAGACCAGATGTTTTTTTGTCGTTTTATTAAATGTATACTAAACTGAACCAAAGATTAAGTTGAAGAAAGTCAACCAAGTGCCACAATACAATGGAAACTTTGATTGACAACATGACAAACTTTTATTTCTACATTTTGACTTCAAAATACTCAGTGGTTCCCGTAATTTCAGTATGCCACACATTAGCAACACATTCATTTTTCATTTTCCTTTCATTAGTTAGGAGCATATTAAATTATTTCATGAATCTACTTATAACAAATTAATAATAATGTTTATAAATTAATTACCGTAACCGAAACAGGTTTACTGATACCCTAGATTTGGCACCCATGAATTCTATGAATAATTATGTTAATATGTATTTTAGAATGTGTAGGTGACAGGTTCAATATTTCTATGTGGACTGGGTCACCACAACAGCATGAGCAAATTACTCTGGGCCCATAGCACCTGACCTAACCCACCCAAACAACTTTCCCAGTGGAAACAAACTGGAATACCAAAAGAAAACCCACCAGCCAGAGCCTGCAATGGTGAGGAATCGCGAGGCTCTGGGAAAATGCCGATGAGAATAATTTTTTGATTACAGCCGTGGGAATTGAAGTGTAATCCTAAAATATTGCATCAATTCATTTGCCAACATGAACGAATTCATTTGATAAAACATTTGAAAATTTTACAATTTCCTAAATAATTGATCAACTTCCTGTTCAATGCTCCAATCACCATTGGCTTTAGCACAAGCAACCAATCACAATGAAGCAGGAAGTGACCAGAGATGGTCAGATTTGTGAAGTTTGTAAAGAGTTCCACCAACTGTCAAATCAATTTGTTCTAGTGAGCAGATGAATTGCTGCAATATTTTAGGATTACACTTCAATTCCCACGGCTGTAACTGTCTGACCAATTGGGTAATTTTAATTGACTAAGAAGCAAAGCTGAGCCTAAAGCTGTCATTTCGAGCTCTGTAATTTTAGTGTCAAGTGATATAAAGAGAAGTTCTTATTGAAAATCGAGCCTACGACCCTGGAGCCCCAAACTGGCACACAAGCCATTTTGGGGGACTACAGGGGGAAGGGGATACAATACTGCATTTAATTGTGATGGACCCCTTAGCGCATTAGAATCTGATACGAAGCCCTTCAATCTATTAACTACCAGCACTATGTATAGTTTGGAATACGTACTGTACACGAAACACATGAAAAATGAACATGTTGCCAATTTTCATAGCATTTTTTTTGCAATTGTGCATTTTAATATACCTGCAACTGCTGCATTTCCTCCAAAGGAAACGACTCGATCAACGCAGTTAGAACCATCAAACTCGTCCAAAGTTAATTCAGAGCTCATTTTAAACCATTTGGGTGTTAAATAAGAGAAAAATACTGAAAAAACGTCGAAGTTTTCAATATTAGTTTTCTTCTACCGAGGCCGTTAGTAGCCGTAAAGTGTCGTAGAGCAGTCGGATCCTGATTAATGTTTCTAGCACTGGTTTCTAGTTTATGTATGACCATTTCCTTGACGTGCTATTTTTATGTTTTTGTGGGGTTTTGTACCTATCATTGTTATTTGACTTTAATCGTATTTAGACACAAAATTAGTACAAATCGCTCTTAAAAACAGATCAAATGTACAATTTCGCTGGAATTGACGTTGATTTATTCTAAACTAACTTATCTGGAAAAATCTGCATAAAATTATTTTGCTTCCATTCACTGTGCCTGCGGTGTCTATACAGGTCAGTGGGTTCTAAGGAAACGAGGCAAAATCTAAATATTTACGAAACCACAACCACTCAAACTTCAAAATCATTTCGAAAACGCAATGGCTCTAAAATTGCCGAGAACGATAACTTTCAACGTCTTCTGCTTGGCTTCGTTGCTGATTGCCGTATTTTTATTTCAAGGTGTTGGAAAGCCGTATCATCGAGGCTTCTTCTGTGACGATGAAAGTATTAGTAAACCATTCAAGGATTCGACTGTGTCATCCTCTGTCGCTGGTGTTGTCGGTATAATACTTCCTATGTTGGCTATCGTAATTATTGAAATACCAAAATTTGGAGAAATGAGAAAAGATAGCTCGAAGCCTTTTTATAAATCACATTGGTAAGATATTTCAAGGGTTTAATTATATATGTTTGACCCCCTACAACTTGGTTAACTCGCATTTTATTGTATATCGTGAAATTTTGTTCCAAATTGTCAACAGTCATTTTGCAACAGTAAATATTTACCAAAATATCTATTGTCAAGATGTCGAATTTAATTGAACTTCTGTCAAAAACTTATTTCATATTCTATTATCCTGTGAATCATCAATCGTTTAAATTTTAAAGAATATTGTTGCGTAACTACTATGTATCCAAGTTAAATATTACGTGGCCATTTCATTTTGGGGCTAATTATATTCAAAATATTGTACAGTTTTATTGAATGCCTAAATTGCTCTATTAAATCAAAATTTTAATATTGAACACTCTTTTATCTTGGATACCTCAAATGGGTTTAAACTGGGAAAGTGAATAATACTTCAACCGCAGTGAGAATCGAATTCACGACCTTGATGTTGCTAGCATCATGCTATATATATGCTATATATATATATATATATATATATATATATATATATATATATATATATATATATATATATATATATATATATATATATATATATATATATATATATATATATATATATATATATATATATCCTATAAGATCCTATAGGATCTTACAACATCTTAAGATTTCTACCAGGGGCTAGAACCGTCTGAGCTATGCGGCTTAATTCCGAGTATTCAGTATTGCATGGGAATTACAATAGTTAAGTGCTGAATGCCGTAAACATAACTTGTTCCATATCAATCCAGCACTGAACTAAGTATTGTTCAGTGCTGGATTGATATAAAAATAAGTAAATATTACTTTTTCCAAACATTACCAAGTGTACATAATTATATATTTAGTATAAATTTCCAGGTGAGTATTGATTTTCATCCATTCTGATTGGTCAAGATTCGCTGATCTCTGAAGTGATAGTCACTGACCAGTGACTATAGCTTTTTGAATTTTGCTTTTCTATGCAGTAATAAATTGAAATGAATTTTTTTAAAGTTTAGTTGATTATTATCTGTAAACACCTGGAACTTTATAGTAAAACAGTTACGTCACCTTCGGCAATTAATTGTTAAATATACATAATCCATATGTACATTTGACATGTTGTCGGCTAAGGCGAGGTGATTACAAGCCTATATTCACTGAGCCAAAGGCGAAGTGAATATAAATAATGGGCTTGTAATCACCAAGCCTGAGGTGACTAATTGTTTTAGTATAAATCTGATGTTATGTCTGTTCGTGTGAAATTCTTGATTTTAGTGTGGTGAAATGTGATTTGTTCAAATATCTGTTCGCAGAATAGATATCAAAGCCCAACATAGTGCTTTTAGTAGAGCCATAAACAGACCAGTTTCATAAGGTTATATATGTTTATTAAAAGTGACGTTTCGTCTTAACATAAGACATCTTCAGACTAAATACAAGATACATTAGCATGCAATATTTGAATATATAAGTTTAAGTGTTATGTTACAGAGTGTCAAATTATAAGGGACAATTATGTCTGTTCGTGTGAAATTCTTGATTTTAGTGTGGTGAAATGTGATTTGTTTAATGACCTTGAGGCGTGATTCTCAATAAAAAATTACTCTGTGAAATGACTATGAAGTATAAGTCAATTATTCAAATAAGCTGTTATCGGGTAGTAAAAATTCTTTGGAGGCCTTTCAAAGGTCGATACATGTTGGAGCATTATACATATCAAAGAAATAAGATCTAGTAGTCTATCTACTTTAAAGGAACGTGGTATAGACCTATAAGTGAAACGTGAAACTTTAGGAAAAAGACCAGACTTGAATTCTGAAACTGCTTCCCCCCCCCCCTCCTCCCCCTGTGACACGTGATTCAGAATGCCCCTTTACCACCCTCTTGGTTTAGTTACTGTGAATACAGTAAATCTCCATAATTTGTGATGTCAAATATGCTGCTTACATCTAGTATATAGTAATAGAATAAAGTGTTATGCTTAATCTCTAGGTTTCGCTGGCTTTGTGGAGTGTACGCATGTTTCCTTGTTGGTGCTGCGGCAAATGTAGTTCTTACTGATGTTGGCAAGTACACAGTCGGAAGACTGCGTCCATATTTCTTTGCAGTTTGTAAACCTGATTTCTCCAAACTCAACTGCTCAACAGGAGCTCAAATGAACTTTATAACGAATTATGAATGCACTGGAGATAAAGATCTTATAAAAGAAGCACGACTTTCTTTTCCATCAGGACACTCATCTTTTGCAGGTATCGAGATAGGAATGTTACTGCTTAGAGCTTGAGTTTGGGTAGCTAGGGGGTGGACTATTTGATTTTTGATTGGGAGTGGGGTAGATTTTCGGTGAGTTTTTCCCGTGAGTTTTTCCCATCATACAGGGTATATTTTACTTCACGTTATACAGGGTGTATAAAAAAATGTATTCGGACTTTGGAGTCCTGGATGCGTTCATTACTTGATGTACAGAAATCATTCTAACACAGTCGGAAAGATCAAGCTTTTAGCTTTCGATCGTCATCAATTTTGTTTTTGAAATTTGAAGAAAAATTGAGCAAATACGAGTCCATTAATGAAAATAATCTGCAGTCATGAGAAACAATCAAAGTTGCAAGTAATTAGATGCATAAATTTTTACTACAGTGTGTTCCAGTGAGCCCAAGAATCTCTGCCACACAGATATTTTTTATGCTTACGTTGCAAATTAATTGAATTTGTTCTGCCAAAATAACAGAGGATGGAAGCTATCTAAATGTTTTGAATTGCTGGGAAACATGTTTACTTCAAAATCGTCTTGCCGTAGCAATGTTTCCTAGTTTGTCCAGGGCTTACGTACATGATATTATTTTAACACACACATTTCAATTTATGCATTTAATCTTTTTCAGCATATTGCATGATGTTCTTAGTGTTATACGTGGATCTACGAATGACATATTTTGCAAGTTTAAGACTGTTTAAACCGATGGTGGAATTTGTACCGCTCCTCCTGGCCGTTCTTTGTGGCTTGTCACGCATCTCAGATTACAAGCATCACTGGAGTGACGTATTCGCAGGTCTCGTCTTGGGAACGTTTTTAGCGTTCTTCTTCGTGCTGAGAGTTTTAGAACTGCATCGTGTTAGCGCGACTGTGCGTGAATGCGAAGCAGAAACGAAAAACACAGCAATTGCCATTCAAGGTTCGTCAAACGATGTTGAAAGAGGCGAAAGCCCTTGATATGATCAGCAATGATGACCGAGAATTTAAACACCGCACAAAGAGAAAGTTCCTTTCGAAAATATGTCAGCTAAGATATAATTTCTAAGCTCATGAGCTCTTGACAAATAACATCCAACTAATGACCAACGAAACTAATTTTGTTTCTCTGGGAACCGGCGAAAATTTTAGTTTCTAAAGGGATGATGTATCGTAATTCGAGTGGAAATCATACACATTTCGAAATGCAAGCCGGGAAGAGTTGAGGAAAATAAATCGTCAACCATAGGCCCCCTGACAGGAATCAAGGCTTTGCGATGCCGGTATTATATGTATTTAAGGTGGTTGTGCTTGCGTATAGGTGGAGATGAGGTTATTTTCAACCTAAAATTTTAGTTCACTTGTCTGGTTTAACCATATTTCGTCCTTTGTCTAACTCAATAAGACTTTACGGTGTTTGGCTAAATGTTGGCGCAAAAATGGCTCCAATCATACCTAAACAATAACTTGGATTCATACCCCAAAAATGTTACTATTGAAATTGGTATGTGATTCTTTCAAGTATTTGTGGCTTTATACTTTACACAACATTTTGTGATAGATGTGATCATTCAAGGACTCATTTGTTAATAATTTACGCTGGCTGATATATGTGGAGGAGGGACTTTCTTTTTGAGGCGTTTAAATTAATGTTAATCTGACATTGCAGAAAACAACGAAAAATTTGTTGGTTTAAACTTGCATTTATGGTTCCTAGTCAGTCTAGACCGCCAGTCTGCCAATTGAGCTATCGAGCCAGTAGGGATTGGGGGTGAATTTTGGACGCTCATTGACGTCAAAATTTCAGTTTCTCCGCAAATAACGATAATTGTTGCAGGTTTGACATAATATAGGTGACATAGCTCATTTGCATTCATTTTCATAATCAATTTCATGCAGTTATTCAGAAGTTTGTAGCATCAATAGCAACCGCAAAATAGGCCATTTTACCTCGAGTCCTCAATTGAGTCACCGCAAAACTATTCCGTGCACTTTTATTTTGTTTGGGTACCTGACTCCTCTGACTTGATGAGCTGATGGGTAGAGTGGCAGACTAGAAACTCGAGGATGCGAGTTAACATCTAACCTTGAACCCTGGCTGTTTGTTCTCAGAACAAACTAGCTTGGGTACAGGGTATGTTAACATCTCGCTTGAGACAACGAATTTTTCGTTGTTTCCTGTAGTGTCAGATAATATGAATGCAATCTAGTTTTCGTGTTTCTGGGAATTTTATATATTTTTTATTAATTAACTAATTAAATTCACCTAAGTAGGTGGTTAAGTAGAATATTTAGTTGCATACAAAACCATATTCTGGGTCTTTTATTGCCTAACAATACAAGTAATTTTCTTCTTGCATCGTCAAGGTAATAAAAGATTCTATGGTTTGTGTGTTTTTGACTGCGATACTGACATCGCAACGTTAGTTCGAGTTCAAAAATTTTATCTGGATCAACAGTGGGGTTTATTTCTGGAATTACGCAAAAAATAAAACAGTGTTATTGGGTAAGATTTTTACCCATGGTTACCCTGCTAGTTACTTCACCAGTTAGCATTGCTAATTTAATGATTTAATGAATCTTGGTTATAGCATTGCTGAAGTAATAATTTAATGAATCTTGGTTAAATTAATTATGATTATTTGGCGTTTCACTGGATGTGGAAGGGTAAATGTGTTACCTCATATACGCGTCGAAATTCAAGCCGTTCGCCAACTACACAGTGGCGTTGCCAGGCCGACAGTTTAGTCCCGCTATTCAAATTTCAAACATGATTATTCATTTCAATTGTTGTTTTGACATTCAATGAACACGAAAATATTTGCATAGCGGGACTAACTCGTCGTGCTGGCTACGCTACTGCAACCACAGGACCTCCGACAAATGTGCTTTTTCTCAAATGTTTCCCAGCTTGATTTCAACACGTGTATGATTTTCACTAGAATTAAGACACGTTTAGCCTTGGGTAAATTATCCCGGAAATTTAGTCTGTTAATTTAAGGTTAAACTATAAGGTTAAAAATATTTAATTTTAATATACATTCATTGTTATTTAATTTTGGGACACTACAAACAAATCTAATTAAGAAGTCACATCTAATTAAAAATTATTTAAATAGCTATCTTTAGGTAAAAAAGTGAATATAATTTATTGTTTATTTAATGTGTTTTTTAATTTTATTTCTTTGATTTACAATCTTAAAAAACAACAGAAGTTCAGTCCCTGATTAAGTCCCTCCAAAAACTGCACTACAGGGTGTATCAAAAAAAAGGTAATCGAACTTTGCATTGCTCTAGCGCGCTCATTATACAATCTACAGAAATCATTCTTTCGCAGGCGGAAAGACCAGGCTTTTAGCTTTCGATTGTCATCATTTTTGTGAAATTTGAAGAAAGATTGGGCAAATACGAATCAAATGAAAATAGCCGGTCGAAATCGCATATTTTCACCTCTGAGCATTACTAGGGCAGCGCATAAGAAATTTCATTAATCATTTATCTGTCACGAGAAACAACATCATTAATAAAATGCCAGACGTTTACTACCTAAGCTAAAATTGGTCAATTAATTTTGTAATTTAATTCCCTAATGGGTTTAAATTTCAACAGATTTTCAATAAACTCCCAACGGTGAAATTATGCGATTTCGACCTGCAATTTTTATTTGCTTGATTTTTCTTCAAATTTTATAAAAACGTTGGCAATTAAAAGCTAAAAGCCTGGTCTTATTTCTGTATGTTAAATATTGAGCGCTCTAGAGCTCATCAAACTTCGATTACCTTTTTTTGATACACCCTGTATAACTGTACACATAACACGACTATGGAATACACTTCTACACATAGCAGTCAATTAACTACTGAGATGATATTTAATACATGTTGGATGAGCAAATTTACAATCAAATACCGAAGTAGCTAATAAAGAAAATGTATTAAAACACAATGAAATAGGGAAATTTGAACATTCAAATCTGCTAAAAAATTTGTTACAGAATCATGCTGGGGAACCTGTCATGTAATTTTGTTCCTCGAACATGGCAGACATTAATTCAGGAGCAACAATTTTTTTTTGCAGTGACCTACATTTGTTGCACAATGTTTTTTCAAGTTCTGGGTCTGTCTATATCTAATACCGCGTTCAGTTTACTAGTGTAGTATTTGTATAGATTAGCTATAGAGGAAGATTTTATAATACTAGGTAGATTATTCCATATGATTACAATTCTGTTGAAGTACGAGTTTCTAAGGAGATGTTCTGCATACGTTTGGACATAGGAAGTCACCAGAACTTGAGCTGGTTAATTGATGTTAATGTTGTTTGAAAATTGATCAATGTCAAGTTCATGTAGACCGACTTTACATGTGTAGAAGAAGACGTTAGGGCCATTTATACGAGCGAAAATAAGCCGCGGCTTAAATAGGCCGCGGCTTAAATAAGTCGAGAACGTCTGTATAAACGTACAATTTCTTTGCGACTAAAATAAGCCGCGGCTAATTTTAGCCCAGGGTTCGGGCCTCGTCTTAAATTGGCCGCGGCCAATTTTAGGCGGGAAAACCTCGTAAAAACGCTTCGTTCGCGACCAAGGCAAGTCCAAAGCAATTTCGTGTAGCTTTTTTTCCAACGCGAGCGATTTTCCTTTTGTTGTCATTGTAATGGTATTTAAAACTTCGATGGCCTATTTAAGCCGCGGCTTATTTTCGCTCGTATAAATGGCCCTAATGTCTTTCAGTTCTAGCCAGTAGGAGATAGGGATAAGACTAGGTTGTGGGTTGAGGTAATATTCTTGAGGGGTAACTATATATCTGATAAACGAAATATCTGTTGAAAGCTTCTGAATCGGCTTTTTCTCCTGCAGAGATGAATTTGAGGAGCATAATGTCGGGTAAAGAACAAGCAGTTGTTTTAGCTTTCACTTCACTACCCTCCCTACCTTCGCAAAATATTCTCGTTTCTTTGATCTTATCAGCCTCTTCATATCCTGTCGCAGCTGACGACATTGTTCCCAAAGACAAAGTTCTGGAGAGTTGGACAATGTGGTTTTTTGCTCAATGTAGCTTTCTTGTCGAGGGAATGAATTTTGTCATGGGCGTTGTAAGGAGGCTTGTATGATAATTTGATGGACAATTTTGAAATGAAGGTGTGTCAGCAGTTGAAAGAGATACATCTTTTCACTTAATCTAAGCAGTGTTAATGCCATGCTCACTTTTCACGATTTCTAATAGTGGGAGACATCTCAACGAAGTGCGAAAGGTACGGTGGCCCATATGTGCAAAACACCCCTCCCCAAAACAAATGTACCCCCCCCCCAACTGTTCACAACACAACCTAATATTTAAATTAAAGTGCAACAGTTTATCTAAAACACCCCAAAACATTCGAAACATCCCAAAACATCCGAAACACCCCCAAAACATTCGAAACACCCCTAAAACATTTG
The DNA here is from genome assembly GCA_963855995.1 of Muricea muricata. Taxonomy (NCBI): domain Eukaryota; kingdom Metazoa; phylum Cnidaria; class Anthozoa; order Malacalcyonacea; family Plexauridae; genus Muricea; species Muricea muricata. The sequence goes on from OY979717.1 coordinate 48,699,979, forward strand.
AAACACCCCCAAAACATTCGAAACACCCCCACAACATTCGAACGTACGGACACGCGGACACGGACAGACGGACACGAAAGACGGACAGATGACTATTTGTCGTATCAAGTTGTCGTAAATTTGTACAGCTAAAAACTCCCTGCACTAAGATCTAATTATCTCAATTGGGATTAGTCCGTTGAACGGGCGCTGTATGGGTCAGCTAAAAGCCTGTATTCTCGGAAAATACCCGTTTTCTGTAAGTTTTTTTTCCTGTATTGATGTCACAAAAGAACTCGCTAATAACTAATATCCCACAATCATTTGCTCGTGCGCGAGCTATAAAAATTTTGTGATGTCACAATGTTGATTATCATAATTGATTGATGTCATAATGTTGGTTGTCGTAATTGATTGACTGCGCGAGTGAACACTTGTGTGTATTTCGCTGCGATTTTGCAAACATTTTTTTGCAACATGCCACTGAAGATACTAAACTTTCACCAACGGTGGCCAATGATAACACAGTAGTGTTTTATGTATGTCATGTCTCCCTCCCGACAAAACAAGCACCACACCCTGGCAAAGGTTCATTTGAAGTTCTTGACAAGACACTTGGTGGTAATGTCGTCAAAAAAAAAAATCTTTCTTAGAGATTCTTGAAGAACCTGTAAAAGAAACAGTCGCCATACCAGACGGTCAAGTGACGGTCAAGCAAGTCGAAATAAAACAGCTTATAACAGGCCTTCATGTCTCAACCACAAACTTTCCAAAGGCAGAAGACGACCAGTCTGTGACTGTCGATATCACTTCGACGTTGGTTCCTGATGAAAGTGTTGCTAACGAAGTCGAGACCATACCAGACGATCAAGTTCAGCAAGTTGAGAAAGAAGCATGTACTAAAGACGTTGCTGTATGTACCACAAAGGTATCGAAGGAAGAAGGAGACAACCAATCTGCAGATGCTGGTCCCGAATTTGGTCCCTGGTAACAATGTCGTTGATACACGTGAGAATGAAGCTCATACGACAGACTTTGATGAATCTACCGTAAATGTTTCGGAAGCAGGAGACAGTCAGTTTGTAGTTATTCCTGATATTCATATGACGTTTGTTCCTGATGACAATGTTGCCGATCGAATCCAAGGGGGAAAGTCAACGACAAATGTTCTAGATGAATCTGCAACCGAATTTAATATTTCTAACCTGGTTGATCGAATCGAAGGTGAAGCATGCATCGACGACGGATGAACCAGTTAAGAATGTTGATGGCGATGCCAAGAAAGATGATACCTTCAATGATGTTCAAGCTGTCTTTGGGGCAGAAAAAGATTATCAACCTGCTACTATCAACATTTCAACAACTTTGGTTCCTGATGATAAAGTTGCTGATCAACTACCCAGTGGATCTACTTATTCTGAATATCTGATCACTGACGATGTCCACTATTCTTGGGCAAAGGTATTTTACACTTGGACGTTGAGTGCTGGGTCTCCGTCCGGGTGTGAAGAGCCTTGCTCTGGATACGTGCACGTCGACAGTGTGAAGCATGCAGAAGTTAGCCATGTTACATCCAAACGTGTTGCAAATGTTTCTGGAAAGAAAGGATTTCCACAACGTAAAGACAATGTTGAAGAAGGTAAGGCAAATAAAATTAGCTGAAATTTAAGGCAAAGAAAAACTCGAAACGATCAATGCTAGAATAGATCTATAAAGTTAAATATCTCTTGGCCTAATTGGCCTAAGGTGTCCTATTTTTCTATTAACTTGCCGGCATGCAATATTAAGTATGTATATTAATTAAATTAAACATAACATTGACTTGTCAATTTGTTTTCTAGGCGAAGACGTTGTTGCGACATGTAGCAGCCGGTTGTCTAACCCACAAGATGTTCAAGAAAATGAGAAATGCAAACTAAAGAACAAGAAAGGAAAGGTTCTAAAGGAAGACAAACGTGGAAAGGGCAAAAAGGTTGAAAAAGGCTAAGGTCGACAATTCAACGACGTTTGCTCCTAGTTAGTAGTTACAATCTACAACAAATACTATCCAACGAACCTACTTGTTCTAAATATTGGGATAATGACGATGCCTGCTCTTCTGGGGCAGAGACCATTTCCATTCGAGCTTTGAGTGTCGGATCTCTGTTCGAGTGTGAAGAGTCTCGCTCTGGATACGTGGACATCGACAGAGTGAAGCCAGGAGAACAAGTTAGCCATGTTCCATCTACATATGTTGCACATGGTTCTGGAAAGAAAGGATTTCCACCACCTAAAGACAAGGTAGGGCAAACAAATTATCAGATATTTGAGGCAAAGGGAAAATTTGGAACAATCGATACTAGAATAGATCTAAAAAGTCAAATATCTCTGGGTCTAAGGTGTCCTGTTTGATACATTTTTCTATTAACTTGCCGGCATAGAATATTAAGTATGCATGTTAAATTAAACTAAATATTGAGTTGTCAATTTGGTTTCTGGGCGAAGACGTTGTTGCGACTGGTAACAGCCGGTTGTCTAACCCACAAGATGTTCAAGAAAACGAGAAATGCAAACCAAAGAGCAAGAAAGAGAAGAAAAAGTCGAAAGTTCAACAAAAAGAAAAACGTGAAAGTGATGAGAGCACTGGGAAAACGAAATATAAGCAGTTTCAACGACGTTTTCTTTCGCTGTTCTGCTGTTGTTTTAAAAGTCAAGAAACAAATCAAAACTAAGTGAATCAACAACCAACGACTGAGCTGAATAATCGTGAGACATTTTACAGAACTCATTTGTAGCGATCGACTAGCTTGAACAACTGAGCTTTTCCTTCTATTTCATCTATTATTTATTGACATACATATGTTGCAATTTAATATTATACAATTATTAATACAGTGTTAGTGAATTAGTTTTCTGTCGCTTTTACACACCTTACAATTTATATTTAAGCTACCTATCTTGCTGTTTATTATTACAGTATCTGTTTTCGAGCACGGAAAAGTTAGTATGCCAATCATAGTTATGGTTACCCTGCGGACATAACCAATATTTAGTGAGATGCGACGGAGTTGTAACCAATCATAGTCCAGTGAATTCAAGGGATCTGAGGAAGGGCAACATCGGAATAAGTCGTAACGTGCAAGTGAGTACACGTAACGAAAAAAAAAAACTGGCACAAATGTAATGCAAAAAGTATAATTTAAAACTTTCCTAAATTAGTCTCAATGTGGGAATTTCAAATTTACAACGATGGCTGAGGTACGTTTTATTCTTAATTATGGTTAAATAATGTACGCGAGTATCGCATCAGCAGCGAGTTTTTCCAGCCAAAATTTGAGCCTACTTTTTTAAAAAACTTTTATCCCTGTAAATTACTTTGACCACAATTTTTGGTACTTAATGTGCGGGCGTATCCACATCAGCTTTTTGTGGTTTAACCTAAAGTTACTGCTATATTATTTCTACTCTGTAAAAATCTCGCTTCAAATGATTTATCCCCGTCTTTTCCATAAGTGCCCGTCTTTTCCATAACTGCCCATCTTTTCCATAAGTGTCCGTCTTTTTCATAACTGTCCATCTTTCGTGTCCGTTCGAATGTTGTGGGGGTGTTTCGAATGTTTTGGGGTGTTTCGAATCTTTTAGGGTGTTTCAAATGTTTTGGGGGTGTTTTGAATCTTTTGGGGGTGTTTCGAATGTTTTGAGGTGTTTTAGATAAACTGTTGCACTTTAATTTAAATTAGGGTGTGTTGTGAACAGTTGGGGGTGCATTTGTTTTTGGGGGTGTTTTCCACATATGGGCCATCATAGAAAGGAGTCAAAATCTGGAACTTTAACTCCTCATGCAAACACGAATTGATTGCAAGTTTCAATCCGGACTGAAACTTGTTCGGATTCATTGGTCTATAATTCTTGAAGCATAACAGATATTTATGACCCGTATCTTGGTTGCCGCGTTGAAATTTTATTGTAGGCTCTTGCCAAAACATTTTCTTCAATTCTTTTTCTAAAACTTTCCCTTTGGTGATTCATTGTTTTTGTTATAATGATAAAATATTACTCAGGATTCTAACTCAAAGGTTTTTATTCAACTTTTTATTTTTGCGACGTTTCGGGTAGTTTTACTATCCGTTCTCAAGCTTTCTACTTATTAAGTTTACAAAAATCACGACTACAACTACGAAATTGTCACCAACCGTCACCTGCTCACGCATTTCAAAATTATCTATATGCGCGTGCTCATGCAAGCGTTCTTTGATTCACTATCTAAATATCTGTCTAGCGTAGGTCGCCATGTCGTTAACGGCTCATAGTTATTTAATATTACATTCCCATTGCTTCTCTCTCGTAGTGACTCTATTCCTTCCCTTGCTTTTCTTTGCCGTAACCCATACTCGCATGCTACAACCCTTGCTTCACCCCAATCGATCCCACTTCCACAATCGACACTATGCCTTGCCAACCCGCCATCTTCTCTTCCCATCCGTTCCCTCGCTGCATCCAACCTCCCATTCCGTATATCTTCGCCCGTCAACCTAACCTTGCTTTCGTGTTCTTTTCTCCGAGTTCCAAATAACCGCCAAGTCTCCCCAACATACACCGCCTTGTTGCATTTGCACGGTATCTTGTATACCACCGCCTTTCGCTTGTCCCCAAGTGGCTGTTGACTCTTCGTCTTTATGTCCCTCACCTTTCTCCCAGGCCTGAAAGCTGTCCGGAAATTCCGTTTCATTGCCACCCTCTTGAACTGCTCCGATAATCCCTGTACGTATGGTATGCTGACAACTCCTCTATAATTCTCATTCTCCTCCACCAGTTCTTTTCTTCCGTTCCTTTCTGTCTCCATGTATTTCCTCACCTTCCCTCTTTCATAACCATTTGCCACAAAGACATCCTCTATGTTTTTTAACTCATTACCCAAATGTTGATCATCACACAGTGCCCGTGCTCTGTCCGCAAATCCTTTTATGATCCCTTTCTTCATATAAGGAGGATGGTTTGACTTTTCTTTAACGTTAATGTTCGTATGTGTTTTCTTATAATGTACCATACACTCAACTTGTTTCGTTTTTCTATCAACCCTCTGTTTCAAATCCAAAACCGGTAATATATCATCTTTCTGTTCCTCTTTGGTAAATTGTATTACTCCTTTCTCCATCCCGTTTAAATGCTCAAGTATCTTTTCGGAATCTTCCTTCTTACACTTCAATTCACTATCATCCACATACCAATACCATTGATCCAATGGACATGGCGAGGTATCCATTGCCCGAATCTGAAAATCCTCCATGTAAATCTTTGCAATCTCACCAGTTGTTCCGAGGCCAATCGGGCCACTGTCCAACACATAATGCTTTCCATTGTACTCACAATACGTTAAGCCAAACATCCATCTCAGCGACTCCATGATCGAATCCACACCAAGTTCCGTGACCTTGCCCAGTGTCTCACATTTCCTCAATAACCTCTCCACCAGCTCAAGTGCCTTACTAATTGGTATCGATGGGTATAGATTTTTCACATCATAACTAACCAGATCTCATTTCTTTCTACTCTCCAGCTTTTAACTTTTTCTTTCAATTCCCTAGAGTTCTTTACAAACAGTCCACCCCGTCCTTGGATTGTTCTTAAAATGGGTATCAAAAATCTTGAAATCCTTTCATACGGTGAACCCACAGTCGATACTACTCCTCGTAACGGTACTCCATCCTTGTGAATCTTTGGTAAACCCGACAGTCTTGGTGCATGGCAATCTTTTGGTTTCAAATATTTACCTGACTCTTCCGACAGCTCATTCTTCTTTACAATTTTTTCAATAATTTTTGTCCCAATTCGGCAAACCTTTTCTGTTAAATCCCAATCCTTTCCTGCCCTAATACTTGGTTTCGCCTTCAAATCAACAAGTACTTGCTTCATTTTGAACTCATAACTGTCTTCCTCTCCATGACTCTCCCATTTGTCCATAGCTACCATGACACGTCCTTTGTCAGCTGGCAGATATACTGTATTCTGGTCTTTCATAGCCCTCCTCTTTCCCCTTTCCTCTTGTTTATTTAAGTTTGACGGGTATTTCTTGTGTCTAGCCCTCTCTAAAATCACTCTTACATCCTCTCGTAATTCACTAACTTCCCGCTCTATTATATCATCACCAGTCTCTTTCCTTTCCCCTTCCACTCTTATCATCAAACAAATCTTTTCTGTCTCTGTTATTATTGTCTCATACGGCACCCGTCTCGGTGTTTCACAAAAATCTGGTCCCAACGATAGGTATTGTTTTATATCATTATCAATTCCATTCTTTGTTAGATCCACCAAAAACAAAAAAACACATTAAAACACATTAATGTTTGTTTCCAAAAACACATTAATGTTTTGTCAAAGCTTGAGGCGTGATTTATTTGAATACATCAAAATCATCACACATTTCCGCCTCTCAGCCATAACCTTAAACAAGTAAAAAGCTTGAGAACGGATAGTAAAACTATCCGAAACGTCGCAAAAATAAAAAGTTGAATAAAAACCTTTGAGTTAGAATCCTGAATAATATTTCATCATTATAACAAAAACAATTTTCTTCAATGTTGCTATAAAACTGTTATAAATGCTGTCAAAAAAGGTGATATTTGATGTTCAATTTCAGAACTTGCAAATAATTTATATCATCAGAAAGCTCCTTAACATATTTAAATCACTTCGATTTTTCAAGCAGTTTCCCAGTTATTGATCCTTCAAATTACGAAAACTGATCCTGGTCACTGCATATGAAAATATGCTCAGTAAAAACTTATAACTCACTAACTCACTTTAATTTTTTTAATATGTAGCTTTATAATAATGAAGGTTTTTTTGTAAAGTTACTGGCCTTTTTAGATCACTGTTTATCTCGAAGGAAGGCGATTAAAGTAGTTCAATTTTTATTAGTGGTAAATTTATTATATATTGAAGGGACTGTCATATCATTAAATTATTTGCAACTATTTACAATTCTATTTGGAAGGCTACCACAGTAAATTAGGAAATTGTTCAGCCATATCAAAGACCATAAAAAATCACAAACTTGATCATAAACGACCAATTATACAATACATGGTCCCGTACACTTTAAACACCTAAAAATTCACAACTTTTAGCAAGTCAACTTGACGTCAAATTGTTGCGTTCACAATGCTTGTGTCCCAAGTTGCCAACAACTTGCAACTTGTTGATAACTTGCTACAAGTTTGACAGGAATATCAGACTTCCTACAATAAGGATGTCTTTACAACTCTGATACAGACCTGTTGCAACAAAATTGTCACAAAGTTAATATTGTCACAATATTGTTTTATTATGACTGCATCAGTCTTGTTGAAACAACTTTGTACATGACAAGTCAGACAGTCCCATAAAGCTTTTTAAAATTTAACAGCTTTTTCCAAACTTGTTCCACCAACTTGGCACATGCAGTGGAAACACAACTTGCAAAGTGAAACAGCTTGTGATATTATCGACATACCAAAATACGATGGCGGACATATTGCCATACATTTTACGATGATTCAAATAAAAAAATCTCGAGAACTAAAAACTTTCCAAGAAGGTGCAAAATTGTTTTCTGTGACCGACGTGATACAGTAACTACAGCGGTTTGCAGTTACCATATATAACTAAGTTATATGCAACACACATGCAAAAGAAGATATATACAGACTATTCTACGATTATACGGACACCTGGCTTTATATTCTCGCGCTAAAACTTAGAACTGACATGAATCATAAAAATGAGACTCTACAAAGTTCACAGAAAAACGTTTCGCGAACACAGGGTTTTAGATTCCCCGACAAACTTTTTAAGTGTAACCCGGTAAGACAAAAACATTCGAGATAAACACAATTTTCAATTCATTCTGGCTACTGAAACGGAGCCCCATACCGTATCCTATTAAGATGCAGGTGTTTGGGAAGTAGAAAAATTTAACCGACATTGTTTATTCACAATCTTTGGTTAACCAACATTTACAGGACGGCATGGTAGTATAATTAGGCGAAGATTATAATAAAAGCGAACATTTCGTTAATTTCATTTCGTTAATTTCATTGAAAATATTTTTAGACTTGATAGGAAAAATATCTGACAAGATTTCGTACACGATCTTACACATTCTTTCAAATGAAGTATTTGCATGACCCTTTCAAATGAAGTACTTATATGCCCGGGACAAGGTGGGATAATTTTGGTGTTTTGAAAAAAGTCACTTATATACGGAAGTTCGCAGTACGAGTAAAATGGCTGTCAGACGATCTCATAGTTGAACAACGTTCTCCATGCAGTAGCCTTTTGTTCCGAAGTATACTATAACATAGCCCTAAAAACACATCAATGTTTTGTCAAAGCTTGAGGCGTGATTTATTTGAATACATCAAAATCATCACACACTTCCGCCTCTCATGTGAACAGTCCTAAATCTTTATCCCAACATTCTTCGACCAAAGAAAAATATGAACAATGCCAGTCACATATCTACTCCCTAAACGCAGCCGTGCAAACTCTCAGGCAACCCTCTAACTACTATTTTGTTAATAGCATCACTAGAACATTGTTAGTTAGTATATACCAGACAAAATGTTTCGTTCCTATCATTGCGTTTGACAAGACAGCGTAACCGACTGTCAACAATGCGCACAAACAATCTCCCCGGTCTTGTATATTCACATTAAAGCACACGAAGACGTTCGGTCATGTGTCTTCCGGTAAGCATTAAGCTCTGTCAAATAGCAGGGGGGTGGCCACCTCTGTTGCTCAATTACGATAAGGTTGTCTGTCGACAAACAATCCAGTTCTTTTTTCTTCTTTAATTCTTCGAAATTAATCGCAATATAATAGAGATACTTGGAGGCTAGTTGGTGAGCATTGTGAGTCTACAACAAAGCACAAAAAAATGCCTAAAAAATATTGTCTTCATGACGTACACCAAAGAAGTTAGTAGGGTTTTTATTTGAAAGCGAGCACATGATTCGTGACGCAATTTTCAAGAATAGTATTTTCATATAACCTAAACATAAGGTCAGCTATTTAAGATTTTATCATTTATTCGCTACTCATTTGTACTGATTTATTAACATCATGCTACACACGAGATGGCTAACGAGTTTACATGGATAAATTTCACGGATACATATCACGTGAACGACCTTGCCCAGTCTGCATGTCAAGTAATACTGTTTTTTATATAGTAAGAAATTATAATGGGCGCCTCGTTTAAACGAGCTGGTAAACTGTCGCTTAGTGGTTATCAGTTGTTGGATAATTTTTTAGGCGAACTTTACCTGTGCAGTGACAATGAGTTCGACGAGTTCTCCAACTCGATCACTTTTTTTCTTGCTGTTTGCCAGAGATGCTTCCATATTCTTCTCCAGACAAACCTCGCATAACGTGAGGAGCCGAGAAGAGCAAAACTGATTGGCAACTTTGAGGACCTCGATAGGATTGTGGTGCTCAAAATTTACATCGTCTGTGTAGAGATACTGCAGGAAACCAAGAAAACCATCCAACGAGACGGACGGTAAAGGAATCTAATTTTCGCATAAAAGAAAATGCGTGGAAATTTTGCAATGAAAATAAACGTTTAATTTGTTTGATAATCAGGCTTCATAGCTACTGTACAGCTAATTAGTTTCTAGTTCGTTGATGATTATCCCACAACAATTGTTGTATCAACCCTAAAGTATAGAAGACTTTTCCTAGAAAACTATGCACTGAAAGCGTCAGGCGGCAATCCGACCGTTCTAAGAACAGCAGCATTAGAACTATGGACTAAGGGACGGTCTAAGAGAGCACTCGTTCAACTTACAAACTTTGAGAAAATGTATTTTACTATAATATGTTTTGATATCTTTAATTCCCGTCTAAAACATGCTGAATATGCCTGGATGGCTTAATAAAATCTTATTTGAACGTAAGCCAACCCCACTTTGACGCAACCATTGTGTTAGTTTTCATATGAAGTATCAGTGGCAATAGTTGGAAACCCCAAGATGTGAAGATCTCACAAACTTGATGTTGACTTCTTAAATTTTGACTAACATGCAGTAATACACTGCATCAAACATTAGTGCTTGATCATTAAACACTAGTCTTTCATTTCTGTTTAATTCAACAAAACGCAAGAAACGATTGTTTTTTAGGACACAATCATTAGCACAGAACAACGGTCATTAACACACAGCAATGGACCATTCCCCAATTAGACAAACTTTTAGATTCGAAAAAAATTTTAGCACAGTTGGAAAGAGCTTTCTAAATTTAGTGAAAAGGTGAAGTTGGGTTGTAAATTGTCGAAAATATAGTAATGTAAACATTTCCACATAGTGGTAACGCTTTTCTGTGCCTAATAAAAAAGTATACAAAATTCGCAAACTTTTTCGGCTGTTCTAGTTGATTATCCAAATTCAAAATTTGTCTAATAGGGGAATGGTCTATTGTTTATCGTTGTGTGCAAATGAACAATCGTTGTTTTTCGTATTTTGATACCGTGATCAAACACTCCAACGCGTTGTTGAAATAGTACTTACAGTTATTTTGTAATGTACCTCGAAGTAATGTACCAAATTATTATGGGCGTCCAGTTATTATATATATATAAGAGAGTATGGTACTAAAAATACATACTGATGTATTTTGGTTGTGTTTTCCATATATTCAGTAGTGAACATATCGATCACGTGATCATTTCCGCCAATAATTTTGTTTTCAAAATGGCGATGTTTGCAAGAGCAGCGAACCAATTTTCACCTTTGTTGAGAAAGAAGAAAACTACATTGGTTGTGTCGAAGAAAAAATAGAAATATTACACGACAACACGAAGGTATTCTTTGAGTTTAAATGATGTAATTAGTTGAAATAAAGCTTACATTTTTGACCATTATCAATCGAAAGTTAATATTGAGTTATGTTAGCTTGGCTCTTTAAATACGACTGTATGATAAACAGAACATTGCACGGCAACTTGAAGATATGATTTTTTATTATCTTCACGTGGTTAAAACAATATCTAACTCATTCGCTGCGCCTTTTCACCACTCGAAGATACAATTCATATATTCACACCGTCGTGTGATGTCCTCTACATGTTATATCACACAGTATCTGAAATGATCATGCTGCCTCAATACAGACGGGCGCTCCCCTCTTCTTGATCCATGCTAAGACTTCAAGCTTTTTCATCAGGGATTTAAAAAGTTGTTAATATATAAAGGATATTATACGGCGGTGCGAAGATATAGACCACGAGAAGAAAAAATTCATATCTTCAACCTGCTGTGTAATGTTATGTTTATTATATAGTCCTATTTTAAAGATCCAAGCCAGTATTATTAATTTTCGATCAATAATACTAAAAATTTAGCTGTACTCCAACTAATTAAATCATATTATTCAAACTCAAAGAGCATGCTTTTGGTGATTTACTACAAGTCCTTCCATTTTTTCGACACACAAACAGGTAGTTTTTTCTGTGAACAAAGGTAAAAATTGGTTCGCAGCTCCAACAAATATCGCCATATTGAAAACACAAAATTATTGGTCACGTGAGCGACATCTTCATTAGTGAAGATACATGGAAAAAAAACCTCACTGTGTGTTTTTCGTATCTTATTGTCTACTATATAATAAGCATAATTATATACACCTACCTCTTTCTGACCACTTTCCTGAAAATTCCCACTCAACATGGCCGCCATGAAATCACAATGCGCAACGAGAACGCACAAATGAGCACGAACAAGTTGCTCCTCAACACGAAACGAAACATCTGAGAAACGAGACGTATTGCAGAATAATTCATTGTTGAAGGACACGAACTCGGCCTTCCATTGTTCCCGTAAATCTTGCTCAGACATTTCCAGGTCGTCTTTAAAAAATTCTGTTAAAATATCGATTTGAAATGTTCGCGCTAAATCAAGGACAGCCATAGAGTGTTTGTCTTCGGCTGCTGTCGAGAGATGAAGCTTTCCCGTGTACATAAAATTGAGAACCTCACTCAAAGCTGATTTAGATATATCGTCACTTAGTGTTAATAATATCGTTTGGGATTCTTCGAAATGAACGCAGTCATACGGGATATCCCGATCAGTGGACACCAGGACTAAGCCAGTGACGCGGCCATTGTTAATATCCTTACTGGTTAGTTTCCCGCCAATTTTAGCCTCAGGATTGGCAGCAATTAGGTTTGTTATGGCCGTGTTACTGAGGAATATACGTCTAAATAACGTAGATGTACAACACAAGACCAAACGGTGAACTTCCATTGTGCTTTTATCAGGGAAGATGAACGTGACATCAGTGCCAGAGCTCGTGTCACCAATTAACTTTCTCATGTTGGTCGAAAATAGCGATGGCTCCAATGCAACCACAGGAAGCGGACCTAAAAAACATGAAAATAGAAGTTATCTATACGTTTAAAACATACATGAAAAATACGCATGAATAAACGTGCCATGCATGTTGTATCTCAACAAGTCCTATTGATCATGTGGCACAAACATTATTTTTTGCACTAGAAACATATATATATTCATTCATATCCAAAATATATTCATTCTGACATCCAAAGGCGCTTATGTATCGCTGATTTCATGAAGTGCCTCTTTGCGGTGAATTTACACAACAAGAAACAGTCCGACCGCAACAACGCGAGCACAACGCGCGCGTGCGCCCTACGGTTTTTGGCTAATTTAATTTCCGTTTATTATGCGCATGATAATTAAAATTTGCTGATAAGAAGGGATGCTTATTGATCACGTTGGCTAATTGAATCATTCATGCAAATGCCCAAGCTGCAATACTTTGCCAGCTGAACTGCCGACTGACCTAAATAGTGGCTGTGAAACTTTTTGGACTTCTCTAGCTAAAGGTAAGTGCATTAAGTATAAGTAAAGAACTATGATTTGTTCGTGCGAAGAAAATCAAGAGTTTGGCGAAATGATTACTTCTAAAGAAGCTGTGAAGTCCGTAATGTAAACAAACGCTTTGTCACACAAATCTTGAAACAAACAAGTGGAATAAGTGTCAGTATAATGCAATAAAATCAAACCAGGATTGTGACCGCCTATAGGAACCACTATATCTTACGCTGACGGTTGGAGTAACCAATCCAATATTGACTTCAACGTATCTAAGTGCGAAGTTCAGTCAATATCCCGCCGAAAAAAGCCCGATTGAATCAAAGTACCATTTTGGCTCAACAGAACTAATGCGTGTGGAAAGTGAGCTTGACCTTGGACTTACTGTAACAATTAAGTTATCTTAGAATCAACATATCATCCTGTATCCATAAGGCGAATAAAATGTTGGGACTGTTACGAAGAACCCGAAGGAGTTCCTCGCATGGGATCCCAAGTTCCGATTGCGCTCCTTCCTTTTGGTATGTTTAGCAATACGGTATCTAAACATTTCTATCTTGGCGAATTTGTTTGACGCGAGCGAAAACAAAAATTGAATAACATGATTGGTCGGCAAAAAATTCGCCGCGAAAAATTAAGTAGAAACCGTTCCTACTTTTCATGGCAGCGAAGTTACGGTTAGTAAGACGAAGTAAAAAATAGGTTTTGGCGAGAAGGTTTTGTATTTGTTAAAGCCTATATTTTCCAATTGGCGATTTTTTTCGCACGAGGCGCAAACAAAAATCCTGCAGCGACGTGATTTATGACATAGGTGGCCCAGAAAGCAGTGGTTTTTACTTTAAATAAATCAATCTTATAATATTCCTTTTACAGCTGACCGAAAATTGCCGTATTGTAATTGCCAATCTTCTGCCGCGCTATAGTCGGATAATTCTCTGGCGAAGTTCGTGTAGTTCGTCCGCGTCGCGTGATCTTAATTAGCTCGCCAAACGCGCCGATCTAAAACGCACCAAAAGATCTGAAATTACAATTTGGCAAGTTTTGGGCAGCTGTAAAAGGAATACCATATAAAAGGTAGATTGATTTACTTAAGGTAAAAACCACTACTTTCCGGGTCACCTATGGTGGCTGGCAAAAAAATTCGCTTCGAGAAAGTCGAAAGCATGTGTATTTACCAGAAATGTACGAAATTACCAAACATTTTTGGGCCGCCTGTGATTTTTTACAACAAAGTAAACTTCTGTTTGGGGGACAAAAATTAACTCGCCAAGAGAAAAGTGCTTTAGCTTTGGCGAAAAAGTTTTGCATAAGTAAGTTTCTTGTTGTATGTTTTCAATCACAGTATAAAAGTTTTGCATTAAAGTTTTGCATCAAAGTTTTGCATTTGCGAAAAATTATAAAGGAAAAGCGCGCGCGAAACAATTAACTGACGTGGTCAAAGTGACGGTTAATTATGTGACGTGCGTTTCTAAGTAACCAGTTTGAGTTTTGAACAAGTAACTCAGTATTCGTCTTTTTGAATTCGAATTTCAAGGAAAACAGAAGTCATTAAGCAAGTTTTCGCAGTTAAAGTAAGTTTAAATATTGTTAATCAATCGTTCTGACTTCTGAATTGATTTTAACAGTAACTGAATGCGGACATAACCAGTTAGTTCTTTTTTATTGGGTCTTTATTTACGATTACAATTGTTTATTATTATTTTATCATAATTGTTTATTGAAAATTCATTTATACACACAGTAAAATCATAGATATTAGAAAGGGGAATGGATTGGCAACGCTATTCAATACCATACACGATCTTCGGTTCAGTTGTTTTGAATAAACCGGAAACAAACATTGCACAACTCGCTATGGTAATTATGCGCATAAACGAAATTGAGTTCATGAGCATAATTACCATTCAAGTTGGGCAATGTTTGCTTCCGGTGTGCTCAACTGAAGATAAAATATAGATAACAAAAGAGTTGCCAATCCATCCCTTTTTCTAATATCTATGGTAAAATCACCAACAACGTGACCGTGACATCAAGCTCGTGAGTTCGATTCTCACCGCGGTTAAAGTACTTTTCACTTTCCCAGTTGGAACGCATTCACTTGAGAGCATTTTATCCAAACATTATTATTATTATTACCAAGTGGACAAAATCACCACAACATAAGACAAGGACATAAAAACTACTACAAAACAACAAGTATTACTACCGATTTGCATGATTGCCGCGTGTGGTATAAATAGATAATTTTAAAAGCTCTTTTTAGTTTGTAAGGTGATAATAACTACTTATTTTGGTTTGTTCAAACACCACATACAATAATTAACATGGAATTGGCATGGTTTGTTTACAACAACTTTGTTTATAGATATAAATGCATTTGGATAATCTTTTTACTCAACCACGAATGGCGGGCCCCGTAAATATTCGTTCACATTAGTTAGCGCCTCGACTTTGGTGAACATTGGCCGAGAAAGCGTCGGTCCCACATCCGCTTAGCCTGTTGAGTATTAAACTAGGTCTAAAATTTCAAGGCTTTTTAATTCATTTGTTTTGTCATGCCGGTTCCCCTATCCAAATCTTGTATACCTAGATAACACCAGGATAACACGATGGATAGGAATGTCACACCTGATTTAAAAAGTTATGAACTATGGATGCAAAGAATGAACAAGCTACGCGAAGACTTTGACGAGGTGTCATGGAGACCCGCAGTGCATAGTTTCACAGCGAAGGACAGTTACAGACTGACTGGAGTCTACGAAATCAGAGATGAAAACAAAGTAATCTATATAGGAGGAAATCCATTCTGTAGTAACATTCGAGACTGTTTGAACGCGCATTTCAGTGGCAATGATGGCCTGGCTATTGGCTCCTATCTTACAGGTGAAGCGTCGAAAAATTGGAGTAAAATATCCGTACGCTGGATGGCTGCCAAGAATCCACCAGAAGTCGTATATTATCTTTTGCAAGAACATAGAATGCGCCATGGCTGTTATCCAACATTTAATCAAGTGCCAAAGCAAACTTAACGCCTATAATTATCTGTATACAATCATATACTTTTATTTAAAATAAATAGATCTGATCTCAATTCTCAATTGTTTTCCAGCGCCAAACTTTCTCAGTATTGATTGTTTTCGCTACGACCCTCGGGTAAGCCTGCATCATTGACTGGGGCTTGAAAAAAACTTCGATAATGAGAATAGATACAGTAATGTACAGTAATGACATTTTGTACAGTAACGACACCAAACGCAGACAGATTATGACGGAGAGGCCACGCTATATATACTGGCCAAGTAATCTGTGCGTTGCGAATAATAACAATTAGTAGAATCATACTAGTATACTATTGCAAATGCAGTAATTTGATTGGTTACTCTACTCGCAATCTATTCCTCGATAGATAGCGAGTAGCGAAACAATCATCTTCCTATGGAGATTTCTTTTAAAAAAATGCTTAAAAATCAAATATTTTGTTGAATATTCCATGTTTGACCTCTGATTCTAATAAAACAATTAGACTATTCGCTCTCGATTTCTATGCGGTGATAGTTGATTCGGGCTTCGCCCTCATCAACTATCACCGCATAGAAATCTCGAGCGCGTAATCTAATTGTTAATTAGTATTTTAATTTCGTTACTTAATAATGGTTTTCAAGCATTTTGATTGCTTGTCTGACCAGTAAATATGAAGCATTATTTACTAGTTGGCACTTTTTCTCTAAAAATGGCCACTAATGGAAGTCATTTCGATGTTTTATACTTTTCAACTATTTATTTCGACTTTAAACTATCTGTTTTGACTCTGAAACATATCGCATGGGCGGGGTAAAACTAGTAGTCACGATGACCAATGTTCACCAATTACAGTTAATTACAGTTGCGGCAGTTACTAACAAAAGTTTCTAATAATTTGTAATCAGCAATGGATTTTCTGCACACAACAAGCAAGCGTTCAAATTAACGTGATAAAACATCACAAAATTTTGTTACTAACACACGCAACTGCTATTTCACTGCCATTTAGTCAATAACTAATATTGTTTGTAACTAATAGTTTTAGCCCCGCCCACGTGACGGTTAGAATAAAAAAAAAATAGTTTTAGAGTCAAAACAAATAGTTTCAGTGGCCAAACAATGTAGTTATAGTGAAGCGCTAAAGAGTAGCTTGCAAATGGTTGTAGCTCATACCCTATACTTCTGCATTTTATGAAATTTAGAGCAACAAAAACACAAAAACTGGCAGGTCAAAAAATTTTCAGGTTAGAAGATTTCCAGGTTAAGCTTCACCACAATCACAGGGTCACCATACCACATGTGCCAATTACTGTGGGCTCATACTGCCTGGACATGTTGATTTTAGTAATGGAGGAAAACCGAAGTACCCAGAGTAAAACTCTTGTAACACGGGAGAGATCAACTGGGGGTTGGTTTCAATAGGGCGAAGGGCAGGGCATCAAGTTTAGGCTAGGTTGTGCACTGTTACCACTGACTGTTAAATATTATTGCATTGAGGAATGATAATGCAGTAGTTATCTACTGTATATAATAAAATTTACAGTTATTCTGCTCAATCTCATCATAGATGACTGACAGTTGATTTGGTGCAGAACAACTGGCTGGCTAATTACCCAACACACAACTCGAGTTAGCAGAATAACCATTAATACAGTTATTGCAAATGTGTATCAACATGTGCATCTTACGGGACTGGATACTGTTATCATTTTTAATGAATATTCACAATCTCAAATAAAACTTACATGGAGGAGGGAGGAATGGAATGTTGGGAGATCTTCTGTTTCGTCTTAGTCCACAACATCCTACTGATGTTAACCTTGGCTGCTGATGATTGTAATATCTCACGGCAGTCTGAAAAACTTCTCTTACACCTCTATTTTCTTTTGCACTACTTTCACAATATATGGCACCTTCAAATGCAAAAGGACATTCACTTAGCCCCTGCTTTTACAGGGTACTGGATCCGAGTGCTCACAATATTATATTGGATAGTTTCAAAAAGAGTGTGGCTTTTCAATTTATGATAATGTTAGAGAGTTTAATAGCAACCAATCATAGAAAATTCTTAATTATCATGATACAGATGACACTTACATCTACAGAATGTACATCAAACATTAAACAAGCAATCAACTATTGTGTCACAGAAGAGAGAGGTATCTTTTCTGACTGTCACCTTTACCACTAATAACATACCTTCTCTTAAAGCCAGACGCACGCCTTCCACATGTAAGACAAAGTCATTTGCAGCATTTTCAAGCTGACTAATTTGAAAAGAAAAAACCATTTTAAAAAGAATGGGAGCTGATGAGGGTTGGTGGTTGCATGATCTTGGTTAGCTGCTGCACTTGATGCTTTCCTGACACAATGATGGATTTTTAATCAATGAAGTGGAAACATAGTCAATGATTTCGTTCATTACGACTGCCATATACTTTAGCATTTTTATAAAACACAAAATATTTGAAACTTCGTAAATTGTCAACATTTTATTCTATACGTTTTGACAAGTATTACATGTCATCTTCAGTAGAATAATGCCTGTTACAAATAATAACAGGCATTCAAATGGCATTAATTACTGTCATAATAACAGGAATTTAATTTGTAACAGGCATTATTCTACTGAAGATGACATGTAATACTTGTCGAAACGTATAGAATAAAATGTTGACAGTTTACGGAGTTTCAATTATTTTGTGTTTTATTTCTTTCATCTTTTTCATATTTCAGTGCATTGTTAATATAAGTTTCCATCAATGTTCATAAATATTTCTCAGTGCTAGATTCAAGCCCTACATACAGTACAGTGGCTAGTAATAATTTCATGTAAAAGACAGTGGCAAACCATTTTATTCTTGCATTTCTTAAGTTTAATGGACCATTCCCCAATTACACAAACGTTTGAATTTGGAAAATCAATTAGCACAGCTGGAAAGAGCATCCTAAATTTCATACAATTGTCAAGTTTGGTTGCAAAATATTGTAAAATGAGAAAACATAGCCCTGTAAAGTTTGCAAATTTTGTATACTTTTGTATTACACACGGAAAAGCATGTGTGGTAACATGTGGTAACGCATTTTCCCGCGTAATACAAAAGTATATAAAATTCACAAACTTTACATTGCTATATTTTCGACACTTTTCAATATTTTACAACCAAACTTCACAATTTCACTAAATTTAGGAAGCTCTTTCCAACTGTGCTAAAATTGTTTTCAAATTTAAAAGTTTGTCTAATTGGGGAATGGTCCATTGAGCTAAGTAGACATCTAACTAAACCACGAATATCGTCACATTAGCAGCACATTGCTACAAGCACTGCCCAACAAAAATACATGTATGGTCAGTGCTGTGGATTACATGGTATCTCATGTGATGACCTCATAACAGGTAGTGCACCCACAAGGTAAAAATGTATTATTTAAGGTTTGTTAACAACATGAGCATATTAATTATGTGCATTTAGCTACCAATTTACTGCTCTTGTTGCTAAAATAAAATTAAGGGATATTTGTGCCATTCTTTCCCCTATTCCTCCCCCAAAAAACTTAATCTTCCTCTAAAATACTGACAAATTATGTTTTATCAGTTGGACCACCCAGCAAGCAGTCATTTTTGATATTCTACACAGTATTAACCATAACAAATGTTGATAGCACATGCAGGTGATAGCAATAACCATTGGTGTTTGAAGTCAAGAACATTGAGCTCCCTCAACTGTGACTTATGATTTCAAACTGGCCATCACTATCACTCAACACTTAAAAGGCTGAATGGAATTCATTTGACATCCATGCTGCCAAGTGATTTTTTTGTTTCAATGATCTCATCATATATACATACTGTACCTCTCAGACCTTATATCCATCTTATTGCCAACAATAATTATCGGCGTTCCATGCTGATACCGTTTTACCTCGGGAAGCCAGGTATTTTGCAACTGGACAAAGGACTCCCTGTTGTTGATGTCAAAACAGACTAGGAAGACATCAGTTTGTGGGTATGAGAGTGGACGCAAGCGAATGTAGTCATCATTGCCAGAATTATCCCACAAAAGCAAGCCATACTCGTTGCCATCAACTGATACTTCCTTCCAATAAGAATCGAATACAGTGGGAACGTATAAGTTGGGAAATGTGTTCTGATGAAAACGAATTAATAAGCTCGTCTTGCCAACAGCTTCTGATCCAACAAGAACTATTTTCAAAGTAGCCATGTGGTAGCGACTAGAATTGGCAGCCATCATCAGGCGGTAACTCTACAAAGGATTAATTTGCGACAGGTTTCGCTATTTCATAATCACAAGAAGGATGAAAATCACTAGACATGTCACAAGACAACCGCTCAGTGCCCTTTCTGGCCTATTCAATGTTCAACTTTCTCGGTTCTAAAGACGAAAGCGGCATTTTGCCAAAATGAACACGACAATTTCAGTGCATAAATTGATAAAACTAATGTAAGATTACCTACGCTTTGTAGAGATCCATTACTATACTCGTGGCAGTTTTATCGATTCTTTATCATTGGAACAAAACCTTTGACTTATTTGCATGATCAATGCGATGATTTTGCAAAACTTCTGCCAAGTTTGTTTGTTTACGTTTGCAGTTCGACTTCGAAGCTCGTACCCAGGTTCGCGCTTACCGTGGGGGGAATTGAATACAAAAGAATATAAAATGTCACTTGCTAACTTTTATTAAAACTCAGTATTTCAGAATAATCGTTATGTATTATACATTTCTTATGATATTGTTGTGCTTTGTAGTCAATGACACTCAATATGATAAGAAATATAGTGCTTCCTTTAATCTAATTTATAATGTTCTGCGAAAAATTGACTGACAAGTGGGAGTACGTGGGATTGCATAGAAACGTGTTTATATAATTGTGGGGGCTAGGTAACCAGCTTCTCTCTTGGTTTAAAGTAATATGGGCATCTTGAGATGACGATGCTGGCGGCGTAGGTAGAGACAACAATACGACAGCTGAGGATTCAACAGTGTGGGAGAATCGGTCATTGTGACAAAACAATCAAATCACTTTTGTTTTAACACAGTTTTGTTTCCTACAGTTACAAGAATAGATGAAACAAGAATTTGGCAATGTTACCTAGCCTGCCTATAAAGGTTTTTTATTTAATTATTTATGCTTCAGAAATGCTCGAATACCAAAACGAGAAAATGAATGCATTTGCATAAATTCTGCATGTCAAAAATTCAATTTTAGGGGAAAGTTATACTGAAATGTCGCCATTTCTTTTTATACCAACATGGTTTGTGCTCAGTTCACTACTGCGAATAGTGTACATGTCGAATGAGGACTTAACATTTATTTTTATTTTGCTGCAATCACTTGTTGGATGTTCCTTCTTGATAATAAATTTTTGGGTGCTGCAATATTCAATCAGTAATAGTTGAAAAATTGAGAAAAGTAAAGGTTTAAATCAAAAGGCAATATTTCTGTTACGTTAGAGTGACATTTTTTCTGAGACACACTGTCCGGGAATCCAATCTACCATGAAGAGAGCTACTGCTAAATACCATAAACTTTTTTGACGAGGCAACTTCGCCCGAAAAGTCGTGACTTTGCTTTTTTTTTGTGGATTTAAGTCTCTCTATTCGCAGCTGGTTACAAAGTTAACCCTTCCGCGTGATGAATATTGTTCCGCATTGATAATCATGGGGCTAAGTAGCACTTCACAAATCATTCCGCAATGTTTATTCCGCCGCCACAATATTAATATGTACACATCGATGTGGGAAAAACTGCCTTACATTACATCGTAAAGCCAAAGTGAAAGAACTTAAACACAACAAACCTTAAAATTGGCGGAGAGAGATGACTAAAAGTCTCTGTGGCGACAGAATGATGTCGATGAGCAATATATTTGAGCTCCAAACAGGGCATACACAAGATCTCTTCATTCACTCAGCAACTTGACTGTTTTCTGGAACTAATCCGTGACTACCAGACAGTATACCAAAGATTACCTGCATAACAGTTCTCTACTCCGACCGAAAATGTAAACGAGACGTACAATGCCGGCAGCACCTCCACTGTCCCAATTTCCTGCTCAATTGGCTATTACACAACTTCGCAGTTCCCTAGCAATGACTACAGTGTATATATCAACAATGATGTATAAACGCGTCCTTCAGGGAATGTCAAGTACCTGCTCGTTGGAAATTTGCAAATTTTTTGTCCAATATCGAAAGGTAAACAAGCGACTGATATTATACTTAAGACCTTATAGTTAATGCTTTACCCATGGCATGCAATGCCACCCTGCATGTTAAATTGCTGAAGACTTCATTATATATATAAATACGATTAAAAACTGGCTGTTAAGCATCGCTGGTATTGTAATCAGTTTAGTCATAGACCATGTTCTGATATAACGCTGGCGCGTTAGACGCTTTAACCTATCATATAGGTTGGATACAGAAGACAAATAGTCTGTTTGAGTATAATGCTTGGTTACATCAGATTGCATTTGACCCTTTGACGTTGCTCTGAATTATAGATATTTTTATGCTAAACTTCAAGAAATAGGGTTTGAACCATCCATCTTAAGTTGGATTTCAACTTTTCTGAGAAGATTGCATGCAAAGGTTTCTTCGATATTTTTGTCAAACCTGGAAAAGTGGAGCCCCGCAAGGGGTTAAACTAAAACCATGACCTTTATTAACTTATGGCCGACTGCTTTGTAATTTTTCATATAGTCAATTCGGACATGGTCTGGAAACTCGGCGAACTTCAAAGCGTTTATAAATAATAAACACGAACAAAAAGATAGAACAAAGTCGTTGGGCGAGTCTCCAGGCTTAAGTTATTGACTTTGTTTTTCATGATCAATTTGATAGGAAGTATTATGAAATACACCTACGGATGATGACAATGACACAGAACACATAATTGTTCACACAGATATAATTTCATTGCAGGTAAAAGATTTTTTCGCTGACCTGACAAAGAAATAAATTCCAACTTAATCTGTGAAACTGTAATGATTCTATTTTAAACAGAATCAACTAAACTCTATCGCATTAGTGCCATAAAAGAGCTTAAAAGATCACAAATTTGGGAGTTGAGGAACTATCGATCCTTAGTTCACAAGTGATTCAACGTGAAATGGCTTTGTTGACAAAATACGTTTTAACGTATCCAAGCCCATTTAGCTATACCTTCAGAAACAGCTTAAAAGGATTTGTACTTGACGCTGATGATCTAAAGTGCTTTTATGCATGTTGCGTCAATAAGATCAATATTTTAAATTAATGTCTAGTTCCATTATGGTTTCCACAATATCGTTAGCTGAGATGCAATTGAAGTAATTCAAATAAAGAAGAGAAAAAAATGAGAGAAAAAATTTTACTGCATGCATGCATGTGAACAAATAAGCAATAATTAAAATCACTTTTGCTTGAAATACAGTTAAACGAATTGACGAAACAAGAAGTTGGTAATGTTGCCTCGCCTCCCTGTAAATGAATTGTTTGACATGTCTGCATTTACTTGCTGAGCATTAGCTAATATTGATATTTAGATTACGTTTTCCGCTTGGTATTTCAATTGCCAGTATCGGTTGCTTTCGTTTATAGATACGAAAGGGGAATTAAGGTTTTCATTTATGCTTCAGAAACACTCAGATCCAAAACGAGCAAAATGAAAGGCATTTGCAAAATTCTGCATGTCAAAAATTCTGTTTTGGGTGAAGTATTAAAATACAGCTTTCTTTTCATACCACGATGCATGGTTTTTGTTCAGTTTACTACTGAGCATCGTGCACGGGTTGAATTAGTATTAAGCATTGTTTTTCATTTTGCCGCAATCACATGTTAGCTGCTGCTTTTTTAAGGGTTCAAATAAGGGTTCAAATCAAAAGGCAATATTTATGCAGTAACAGTTGACTTTGGAAAAATCTTTATGAAGAATAAATCCATCTATTTTGTTGTGCAATTAATCTTATTTTTTTAATTTCAGTGACATTTGTTTCTGAGACGCATTTAATCTAATGTATATGATTTTAGGACTGATAAACATTTTTAAATTTCAAAATGCCGTACCGTATACGTTTGGAGATACAGCTAATATCAGGTCTTATAATATTAAGTCGTAGGAATTTGTAAAAAATACTTGGTATTTCAAATCAATCGATTCAGAAAATTTTATAACATTGAGTTTAACAATTTATATTATAAGCTAGTAGTTATATACAAATAAATCATATAATGGTATTCTGTAGCCATAAATCCATGGCTGCTGGATTTCCATAAACAGATTATCTATATTTGAAATTGCCTACCTTATAAGATCTTAGTTCGTTTGTTAGTTTTGATGAAACACATGCAATGGATGTTTAGTTTGTAATGATATAACCAGTATACAAATCTTACAATCATCTGAGTCTTGATATCGACGAGCTGAGAGTATTTCTTGCAATAATGAGATCTATGTATTGGCATAAATGATCAACATGTCGATTGATCAACTCGAAAATTTATCTATTTCCTATTTATTTCAATTAGCAAACATAAATCGAGAGCCTTTCTCGTATCTGCCTGATATCAGGCTGCCAAGTTCCTGTTGAAAAGTTCGATCACTTCGAGTTACTTCTTGACTTAGAAAATATTGAGTTCTATACCTTCTGGGTCACCTGAATTGTGACTTCTGGGTGACCTCTACATAGTCTTGGATCGTGGCTTGAGGTTAAATTGAGACAACAGATATTGCCAATTTATTTAGCCCCACCCCTTTAATTGAAAAGCCCACTTGAATTACGAGCTCTTCGTCGACGCTAATTGATCATATTCTCACAAACACCCCTGATAAGGTTTTTTTGCACTAAACGAGCAAGAGCTTCCAAATCATCTTCGGTTTCATCACATCTCAAGGATGGAATGCACAAAAGAGGTGCCCAAAAATTAAAGCAATACGTTCGAATGATCGTCCAGACAACTAGTTTTTACTTAAAGATAGGTTACAGTCGCATCTGCGCATGCACCAGTTTTCCATTCTTTGTTTACTTCCGGCACCTACAAACAATAACATTCTCCCCAGTCTTCTAGTATTGCACCATAACTAATTATTATTCATTGCGGAAATTTTATCTAAGAGGAGCGATAGCGAAGCTTCAAGCTCAAATCCTACGAGTTCGAGCGCAAATCGTGCTTACACTGCATGCAGAAAGGATTATTATGCCAAAAGAGGGTCGTCTAGAATCTACTTATATGAATTGTTTCCTCGATGGCGGGAATTTAAAGACAAGCACGCTCTGGAAACAGATGCGGATGTTGCGCAAATATTGTTAGATTCGTTCGACGCTACAGAAGCCCCAAAAGCGACAAAACAGGCTTTGTGGTAAGAACTTGATTAATTAACAATACATGAAAGTTGCCAATTTCATATGGTAACGAACTATAACGTTTCCTGATATGTTTGCGTCTTTTCATTCAGACACTTGCTTACGCAGACTAGTAATATTTATGAGACAGTCGAGACATCAGTTGAGGCTACAATTTCATGGCTCGGAAGTGAAGCCACATATTAATACCATCACCAAGTAAGTGAATATGTCTTCTATTTCTTTGTAGCAATGTTTTTGAGAAGTTCTATACTCTCAAGACGCGAATTTGCCGGTTGTATTTTTTATTTTTATATCTGTCACCTCTACAACAACTAAACGTCGATTGTCGCCCGAACGTTTACCCGAGGGTTTACTGACGTCTTCGCTCTCATGGTGTGTAAAATCAGTAGAAAATAATCGAGGCTTTTTTACATGTTAAACTTTTCATGTGTCGTATTTATGGCTTTGAAAGATGAAACCGCACATGTTTGTCCAACATAAAACAGCTATAAATTTGAGGACAAACAATATATGGACACAATTTTGGAATAGGAAATATATACGATCGCCTAAAGCTGCCAATGTGGCAACTTCTTTTGTATCCAATCACAAACAGCGAGAGTCAGAAGGCAAATTCAAATTCGACTATTATCTTTTCACAAATCAACTGTTTTTATCAATATATGTATCATACTATATAGGGATGTCCATATAATGAGATGATGTATCACTTATCAAATATTCAAATACCTTTAACCTGTGGGTCGTTGGCAATAAAACAAAGTTACATGTTAGGAGTAATAGGAGAAATTAGTTGTGTCTAGGATTCCTGGTTTAAGAGCCTGTCATATGCATGGTAAGGACAAAGCACTATCCAAAGCCTCATATGTCCCTGGACATACATGAACACCCAGCCATTTGACTTGAAAAAATCAGTTGACCAATTTCCTGCCCTTTTGTAAAACAAATGGCTACCTGTTTGGACATTCCCCCCACATGCCTATGATACTCTACTACTTCAATTGCAAATGTTCAGTGTTACTGACATTTTTATATTTTTATTTCAGACCTTTAGTGTACGAAGAAGAGGAGACACTAACTTGTAGCGAGGGTAGTGATGAAACAAAGAAAGAGGACACTCCTTGAATGATTGAATATTTGTAGGAGGAATGGTGCTTTTCCATTCCTACTACATTGCTGTATTAATTGATGAATACCAATATGTGAAAACTATGAATTAATTTGTTTGCAAAATAACCTTAGTGTATGTTCCCCAAAGAAAAAAATACTACTCTTGGTTAACTTGCTTTGTATGACACAGTTTACAGTCGCAGCAATATAAGTGTTCCAAAAATATCTGACCAATTCGTTTGCTCAAATTTAGCAGTTCCTCTGATCAATTCCTCAATATTTTTAGAAAAGTTTATTACAATATTCAAAACTTTCTGTTTATTGACCAATCAGAATCCTCACGAATAAGATATAGAATTCTGATAGGTAATTTAACAGAAAGTTGTTGTGTCATGTTTCTATTTTGCTGTGACTGTAATGTGACACATGTATTAAATAAGATCTGTTCATTGTCCTGTTGGTGAAAAAACTTGATTGTAACCAGTGAAGAAGACAGTGACAGTTATGTTGAGGGAATATCAGCTCAGCTACCCAATTCACCACCTCCCATTGGTGATGCTCCACAGTCAGCAAATAGACAGCAGACCCCATGTCTACGAAAAAATCTGAATCCCAGATTACACTACTATAGTTTACTAATAAACACTACTGACAACACTACTAATAAATACTAATAATATCAAATAAGTAATGGTGACTATAAGAGATTTAATTTCTATTTTAGTGAGAGTTGTACCTCTTTCTCATATTTTACAATATAATAGAGCCTGACTACAAATTTGATGTATTTAATTTTTTGATCAGCTAGGACAGGAGCTTGAGAGTTTCTTAGTAATAAGGTATGCAATATGGTAAACTTGTCAACATGCAATTGTTAACACCTTTACACGCTCCCATAAAGTTCAAAAACATAGTAATGTAAAGATCTATAAAACGATTCCAAAATGATCTTACTGTATGATCTATATCACCGCTGTTCGTATCTTCATGCACTTTTCTGTTGTTCATGTATTGCCCGAAATCCCCTTCATGGCACGCGCTGAAACAAAAGTTGTTTCTCTCTTCCGAAGACAGTGGCCACGACAAAAGCACAATGCAATATTGTCCAAGTTTGAGACCGCAGCAGCATTCTCAATAGCGGCTATAGCGCTTGCCTCGAAATCGTCCAACGAACAACTTCTCTCGAAAGACTGCCATAACGTTCGACAACACAACTCTGTCTGCCTGGCAATGTGGATTGTTGAGGGTCCCGCAATAAAAATCTTCATCATAAAGAACAAATAAACACTTCCAAAACCATTAAGGCATTAAAATCACTATAAATACAAAAATGATTCAAACTCGCACATTCGGTATTTCGGTTCGCCGAAATCGCCGCTGTAGATTGCTTTAGATTAAAAAAATGGCTTTAGACAAAAACAGAAACGCTTCGCTGTTGCTGCACTCCTTCGCTCCTTGTTGGTAAAATTATATTGCATCACAGACAGACATTGCATTGTTATACCGACGAACTTATATACTTCATTTTATACAATTAAAGCTGATCAAAACAAAAAACGTAAACAAAGCTAGCGCATGCGCAGATGCGACTGTAACCTATCTTTAAAAAATGCATATAATTCAGTAAATCAAAATATATATTTCGCACGATAGAATCTTAGTTTAAAGAGGAAAACGTGGAACATTATTAGCGAGCTCACATTTAAAGTCCAGAAAAGAATATACATTGAAGAAATTAAGATTGATGGTGACTCAATTCACGATTCCAGTAACATATTGGCGCGAATATCGCTGGCGATATCAACATGAGTGAAGAAAATCGATGCTACACCTTGGTTGTTTGGAGGCTGTTCTTTTGTCTAATCTATACATGCAAGTCAAAAGCAACAGGCCTGGATAAAATTTCTTCTATAGATTGCTTTGAAAATCACCTCATCTCACAGCCGAATCCTTTACTTTTATTTTCAATCGTTCTATACATTATATCTTTCCCGACGAATGGAAACATGCTAAAATCATCCCCATTCATAAAAATTAAAAACGTTTTTCAAAGCTACTTATGCTTACATAAATAAAGCAGTATTCAAGGGAAACATTTTTATAAAGAAAAGATATAATACAGTAACATTAGCATTTTTGGCTGTTAGCTACATCACTCGTTAAACAGTTAAACAAATATTTTGCAGCAAATATGTAGTGGTTAGCATAATCATTCTATTAAGGTTCAAAACTTTTAGTTTGGTTGTTGAAAGAATCTATAAATTGTTGAAAACAGTATACTTTCGATAATCTGTCCTTTTATAAGTCACATGCGACTTAACTATTTCGATTTCTTGTGTTATAGTCATTCACTTCCTTGTTTTGCTTAAAGTCATTAATCTAGATATCCGGTAATTTTTATCGTAATAATGAAAAAGCATCTAGCTACAAAGATAATCGTTAATTTTATGAACATTTAGAATTTTCGAATTCAAAAACAAAGGTTGGATTGATCTGTGTAGAGTTTAAGACAAATCAGTCTGAGACTAACAATGAATTTTCTTTTGTATATTAATTCAGTCTGGTTAGGTGTGTATTTCCCCGAGGCATATTATCTAGTAAGATTTTATCCACCTAGCTAAGTAAGATATGAATATACTAAAGGATAGTAAATCAGTTGCAAACTGACACTTATATTAGCATAATTTCGTAATTTAGCAATTAGGCCACAAAATTAAGTGATGTTTTTTGAAACTGATTCAATGCGTTCTTTCCACGTCGATAATTCAAGGAAACTTACAGAAGATACTTCTTTAATTATATCGGTGTTGATTCGTAAAAATTACCATTCGAATAATTTACAATCAGCCGTGTCTTTTCTTTTCTTAAAACCTTTTGCTAGACAATTGTCAGTCGGGGTTTTACTGCCCTTCTTGCATGATGCCACCAATGACTGTGATGGGCTGGCATCGATTCCGAGAAAGTTAATGTCGTAATTTTGCAAGACGCCCAAAAAAGCTTTTGACACCACGGATCATGAGATACTATTAGGTAAACTAAAAGCATATGGAGTTAAAGCATAAGGCGATTACGGGAAATTGACTTCGATCATATTTAAATAATCAAAAAAAGAGATGCTATGTCAATGGGCATCATCAATTTATGCATTGTGGAGTTCCTCAGGGAACTACATTGGGTCTACTTCTGTTTCTAGTATATATAAATGACCTTCCCAATTGGTTGAATGTCGCATTCTAGTGCACGAATGTTTACTGATGACAGTCATAAGACGTAAGTAACAATATTGATGGCATAGTTATAGTATTTCGATGAAGAGCTAATTAATGTCAGTGAATAGCTGTCAACGAACAGACTAACTAACAAGCAGCAATTAAGTTAATCGGCTCTTTTGCAAAAAATAGTACTTCAGTTTATTGTGAGCTTTCTCTGGCAAAATAACATTCCAGTCGAGCAAGTGACTCATACATTATTACTTGATATGCATATTGATCAGCACTTGCCTTGGAATATTCACATAAAGCGAAAATAAGGCCTTTCCTTGTAAATTCATATACATCGCAAATGATATTCAGTAGCCCTCAACCTTACTTCGACTATTCTTCTGTAAGTTCATATGGCTGTGGTACCACCTTGGCGGGTAAAATACAAAAACTATATACAAAATCGTGCTGCCCTGAAGGGTGTTAACTTTAGCAACTTACGATCAGTACCGTCTTTCTTTTGATGAAAACATGGAAAGAATTCGAAGGATCTTAAATCTCAACGTAAAATTGCCAAGGGTATCATGGTGTATAAGCCTTGGCACCAAATTACCTTGCGCAGATGCGTATAGACACGGTGACAATTGTTCTGCAAGCTTTTGCTCATACTAGCCAACCTGGGGCCGGTTGTTCGAAGCCCGTTTAGCGTAAACGGTGCATGGATAAGTCAAAATTAAATAACACTCTTACATCACTCGTTAAACATTTAACTTAAATATTTTGCAGTAAATATGTAGTTGTAAGCATAATCATTCTATTAAGGTTCAAAACTTTTAGCTTGGTTGTTGAATGAATCTATAAACTTGGTTTCTATTTTGAGCTTAACCACCGTTTAAGCTAAACGGGCTTCGAACAACCGGCCCAAAGGGCCGGTTGTATCAAAGGTGTTTAGCTTAAACGGTGGATAAGTGAAACTTAAAATTAACTTTTACATCTAGTGCGGAACCAAAATCACGAGTTTAATAGAATAAAGATTTAGTTTTATGTATAATTGTTCTTTTCAGGTCAAATAACTTTAGCTGGTTTGTTTATACAGCATGCAAAATTGCCTTTATATTTTTTACTGATCCAAACGCCTTTGATACAACAACCCCCAGAAAAATAGTTTCAGTAATAGTCATGCAGTGCTGGGAAATTCCTTCCCAATTGAGGTGCGGCGGGCCAATACCTTGTGCAGCAAGCCTTTTTCGATAATTTTAAATTTTCAAATATATCACGACATCACTCATGGAAACAAGGTATATATGTATATTAGCTTCATTAGTATTATTTTTCTTTTGTAATATTGTAACTCTTATGTAAGTTTTGCAATCTATATGTAAATCCTCATAAAGTTTAGTATTCAGTATTAAGCATCTCTTATTTCTGTACACTATTGGGGTATTTTGTAGCGTTTTCAGTAGACCTTTTAGGGTGGTTCATATGCGCCCGGTTGCCGAGATGTCTGGCATACTTACGATCTGGCAATCGGCCCAAATGCTCGACGAGCGACCAAGAACAGCGCAGTCCTAATAGTTACCAACTTAAAATTTTACACTGTATTTTCCGCCTCACTGAAAAAATGAACATTCATGCATGGAAGTAGAATAAATTTTGACTTTCTATAATGATTGTATCACTAAGCTCTATTCATATATATACAGGGTGTATAAAAAAAAACGGAGTCCATGTTTTGTGTCTAATTATTTCTAAATTACTGAAGCTTATAGAACAATTTTGGACTTGTTTTAAACCACGTTCTTTTCTCTTTCGAACAAGTTATAATTCGTATTTTTACTCCGCGTAACGTACGTGCTATGACAAATTTAGTAAAAGCTATCGATTTGAGATGCCCTCCAATTATGCAAATTCACTGGTCTTTCATGGTCGCCAGTTAAATTTTTAATCTTTTCGCTTATTACATAAATTGTATTTCTGTTAAACTTAATAAAACTTGTTATAAAACTTTACAGAAGATAACGGACCGTTAACATCAACAAAAACCTTAGATTTATGCCAAAATAATGATCGAAATTAGCGTTTTGTTTATCCGCGCGTGCACAATGTTGTCGAAATTGCATAATGTTAATATTCATGAAGTCGATACAAGCTTGAACTATCCGTTCGTAGTGCACGTTAACGGTCCGTTATCTTCCGTAAAGTTTTATAACAAGTTTTATTAAGTTTAACAGAAATACCATTTATGTAATAAGCGAAAAATTAAAAATTTAACTGGCGATCATGAAAGACATAGTGAATTTGCATAATTGGAGGGCATCTCAAATCGATAGCTTTTACTAAATTTGTGATAGCACGTACGTTACGCAGAGTAAAAATACGAATTAAGGCTTGTTCGAAAGAGAAAAGAACGTGGCTTAAAACAATTAAGTCCAAAATTGTTCTATAAGCTTCAGTAATTTAGAAATAATTAGACACAAAACATGGACTCCGTTTTTTTTGATACACCCTGTATACTGTATAATATGAAATCAAAGTGTACATTATATTTCATGAAGAATTTAATAGTTGGGATCGAAAAATGGATTTCTGTCTGAGAAGCTAATGCCAGCACTGCATTCAGGATTTCGGGTGAATGCGTTGTCCGAAACACTTTTTTTTGCAGTGCGAAGATGTGATAGTGTTTAGCTGCGATGCATGCATGCCTACTCTCACTGCATTCCGTGCATTCAGATTACCTACACTGTAAATTTAAAAGAGCTGAAACGACCCCAAATTTCGTTTTGGCCCCCTGAGGGCTAAAGCTGTTTTGGCCCTACCCAAAAGCTGTTCTGGCTTTCAAAGTCTGAAACGACATCGACCAGCCCATTTAGCTCGACAGATTAGCCAATTCGGCCCTACCACTTGCCATTACGACTCTGTCATTTTTCAAATTACCCCCTCGCATTTTAAATCGGCCCCATGGAGCGAAATAGCCCTCAGAGCTAGACCTATTTCAGCTCTTTTAAAACGACCCTGATGGTGTACGTATCAGCCCTGTATAATTGTCATTTTGGCCCATCCGAGTGATTCGACGTGCCACTTGCCATAATGACGCTGTCATTTTCCAACATAGCCCATCGCATTTTAAATCGGCCCTATAGAACGAAATAGCCCTCAGAGCTTGACCTATTTCAGCTCCTTTAAAACAACCCTGATGGTGTACGTATCAGCCCTATATAATTGTCATTTTGGCCCATTCGAGTGATTCGACGTGCCACATGCCATAATGACGCTGTCATTTTCCAATATAGCCCATCGCATTTTAAATCGACCCTATAGAGCGAAATAGCCCTCAGATTTAAAGCGAGTATAATCGGCCCTCAGCGTATCTTGTAAGTGTACTAGCCCTATAAATTGTCATTCTAGCATTCGTTTGCGAATTGATCGAGCGTGAACCTAGTGACCTTATACCTTATATAATATAAAATCGACTTATAAACATGTATTAAACGTGTATTAATTTACAG
Organism: Muricea muricata; assembly: GCA_963855995.1. Lineage (NCBI taxonomy): Eukaryota > Metazoa > Cnidaria > Anthozoa > Malacalcyonacea > Plexauridae > Muricea > Muricea muricata. Next base: position 48,733,026 of record OY979717.1, read on the forward strand.
ATATTTTGACGCAAAGCGCGATACTGACATCGCGTGATATAGCATTGACCTGTAATGCGCATTTATAGAAAGTCCGATACGTTCTAGGGGATTTAAACACACACAACATCCAAAATATAGGCTGAAATTTGTAATAAATTATATTTTCACATTGCGAGACGCGTGTGCTGATCGACTTGCCGGTGTCCAATTACTGTGTTGCAACGCGCAAAGCTTCTCGGGATAGTGTTACCACACCTCGGCATTCCTCGCGGCCATATTTTTCAAATTCATATTTTGAATCGTTTACGTCAAACAAAATGCTTTTTAACCAAGCTAAAGAGTAATTTTCAAGAGGATCACATCGGAGATGAATGCGTAACACTAAGGTGAGAATATAGTTATGTTTTATGTATAGTAAGGCCAATTTAAAATGAAATATTTCTCATCCTACGTTCATGAATATTTTGAGCATGTGCGCCAGGATAAAATTTGAATTTGGCGCGACAATATTTGAAGTAAACGATGATGTTATTACATAATTTGTATACAAGGTTTTACATAATGACTGGGACTTGAAATTAGATTTTAATATTGAGATTAAACCAACAGTGCGCTGATTTAAAACTTGCATTTGGCGCGACAAGCCAACTGTATTAGATTCCCAGATGCTTATTCAACATATATTAATAATCCTGACTGGAAAGTTTGCAAATTGCGCGCCCGAGATTTCAAAAATTTACTATAAAATATATAGGGAACATCAAAACTGCGCGGCCGAGATCTCGGTCGCACAATACAAACTTTCCAGACTGGTAAATAATAATACAAAGCATGCTCTGTGGCATAGCTTCAAATCACTCGCTTCAATGATCTTCATTTAGTTTGCTCATTTTTATATTTCATATATTGGTATGGCAGTGTTCCACATTTCAGAATGCTGTATTTATGCTGTATTTTTAAGACATGTAAATCAGTAAAATCACATAATAGTTTGTATTATAAAACTACACTACACGTATAAGTATTATAATCTTAAAGGTAGGTTACAGTCGCTTCTGCGCATGTGCGATAGGTTTGTTATGAGGAGCCTCCTCATAACAAGTTTCCAGTCCCATGGCGTAAATGAAACACGCGCGGCCGTCTGAATCGTTCTCTGTTGTATTGCAAGGAGCGATGGCGCATCAAGTCCTGGCATGAAAATTGTTGCTTTGAGAGTTTCAAGATCAAGCAATTAATATTAGATTCTTGAAACGCGGCAAATCGCGTCGCCTAAAGGTTTAATTATTCGCGTTCGGTAGCTTTTGCTTCAGATGCTGTGGGTTTCGGTCGAGACTTCGAGTCGCACTACAGAATATTCACGAGTCACGACATGCATGCTCACAGGCTCTGTCATGCAATGTGGTAAGAAATATATTGAATTACTTTTACATAGTAAGGAAATGTTAAGCTAGTTACGCTAACTGAGTTCTACTAATAATATTCAGGATGTATTTAGAAGTTGACAAGTATGTTTAACACATGAAACAGTCTAGAGAGGAACCTTACATGCAATCACAATTTTGGCAGAGAACCAATTTTATCAAAAGAAAATCACGATACTGTAGTCTGTATATCACTATATGATCTATAACATAGCTAGCAATACATAGAGGATATTACACGGTGCATGGCGCGAAGATATTATTTACGAGTGGTGAAAACTTGTTTAGGTTGGAACAAGCGAACAGAGAACATATAAATCCTAGGGGAAAACACACGCGTTTTTCAAGCGTTACATACATATTTTTTCATGTTTTCACTAGTGAAAATATGGGAGATACGAGTGTTTTAGTTTACGGTGAAACACCCATAAAGCCATAACCATATAATAAATGAGCTTATCCGATGGCTTACATAGATATTGAGCGCAGGCTTCAACCGCTTGTACAAGGTGTGAAATAAATTATACATTTTATATGCGCCCTGTAAAATATGCAATTAAATGTCCTATTCTCGATTCCATTAACTCTATAGTAACTTCTACAATTCGTTTCCCAAACAAATTCAAGGTAATAAGTGAATTCAAAGCCGCGAAGCGAGATGCGGAAATTGCGAGTTTGAATATCCGGTATTAAAATTGTCGGTGTATCTGAGGCGTTGATGTCTCTGAAAGTGTTAATTTTGTGTTTCAAGCATAATAGTCTGCAATATATTTCAAACTGTTATACTGTATACAGTTTTTTACTACATATTATGATCCCAGATTCAATATAATGCAATATAAGCACAGTATGTGCTCCCGTCGTGATATTATATCGTATAAACACGATATAATGCTCTCGTCTGGGTGCACGCCACAGATGTGATTTTGGTTGCTTGATCGAGAATTTAGCCTGATGTTTGACGTACAGTAATTGTCGCTCATTTTCTCTTCTGCTGAATCACAACAAAATACGCGTGTGCGAACTGGCCAATTATGTAAAAAATCCTGGCAAAACTTTCATGTATTTGCACCTGGATAATTTTATTATTTTACTTATTCTGAAACTTACATGTAGTAGTTTCATGCATTGAAATATAACACAAGTGTTATCTAATATCATCGTACTAATCGTAGACCTTCTATGAACGTTTATATACACATACACAGGCTACACTTCTAAATGCTTATCAATTCCATTTTGTAAACTAATTTTGTATAGTAGAAATCAAATACATGTTGTTGATGAATTTTTCACATGAGTTTTTGCTTTCATCACTGTGCTTTCAATTTCATTACTGTGTCTGTGTCTTCACCAACAACACATTCGCTGCCAGTTAAACTCAGTTAATGTATCCTCATCATGATATATAAGTCTGGAATCGAGAATACGACAATTTAATTGCATATTCTACAGGGCGCATACAGAGGGGCGCATATAAATGTATAATTTATTTCACACCTTGTACACTCGTAAATAATATCTTCGCGCCATGCATGGTGTGATATCCTCTATGTATTGCTAGCTATGTTATAGATCATATCCACAATATACTCATTGAGTGGTATACAGACCAGCCTGTGAGCATGTCGTGACTCGTTAATATTCTGTAGTGCGACTCGAAGTCTCGAACGAAACCCACAGCATCTGAAGCAAAAGCTACCGAACGCGAATTAAACCTTTAGGTGACGCGATTTGCCGCGTTTTCAGAATCCAATATTAATTGTTTGATCTTGAAACTCTCAAAGCAACAATTTTTATGCCAGGACTTGATGCGCTATCACTCCTTGCAATACAACTGAGAACGATTCAGACGGCCGCGCGTGTTTCATTTACGCCATGGGACTGGAAACTTGTTATGAGGAGGCTCCTCATAACAAACCTATCGCACATGCGCAGAAGCGACTGTAACCTACCTTTAAAATATTACAATTGCTTGAACATGTATATTTGTTATGGAAATATATTTTGAATTTGTATTTCTATGGTCTGTATTATGATATACATGGGCTACACAAGTCTTTAGGAACTTGCAGGGCCTTATACGGTTTATGAACACTGAAAAATTTGCATTTGCATGACCAAATGTCAGGCTGGCTTCGCCACTGACATGCAGCACACAACATGCATGATTGAAAAAAGTACCAACTTAATAAGATGAGAGAAATTCATGAACAACCACCCTGTTCTCCATCTTCTGCTACAGATCTATATATAGCTTTACATATTTCTTTGCCAGATTTCCAAATTAGCAGCTAGAGCTGGGATCATTAAGAAATTGTCTATTTCATATATGACTTGATTTATCCTGACCAGTCATTTAAGAAGCATTTATACAAATAATATAGAATGCAGTATACTGTATGAATTAACTTTTAATGAATCTTAATGATGGTAACACTCAACAGCATAACACTGACAAACCTTTGGCCCTTAATGGGTTCTCCATACATTGTATAAGTACAGTATTGTAAAATACATGGGAAATAAGCTGTTTGAAGGTCTTTGTTGTAGGATAATGTTATCCCCAAAAGCCTACCATATGCAGAAAAGCCTCAGGAGAAACTTGAAACTGCAGTAACTACTATAGGTTTTCATAAAAACATGTGAGTGCATGTGCATACAGAATTGTCTATTTCTATATTTTCAACTTGCATGATACCAATACTTAACTGATTGCACAAATTGATAAACTGGACATCCTAAAAAGGAATATCCATAAGTATAAATCAATTGTGTCATGGATGTTGAAGAGTGCAAACTATGGAGTCATCTAGCTGGTATTTGTGGGTATTTTAGTTGTTCTTTTCCTTTGCAAAATTTTCGCTCAAATCCCAACCTGGACAAAACATATTAAACTGCCCTATATGGTATACAGTATAACAGATGGTATGTACAATAATGTCTGATCTAAACTTTTACGTCTAAACAAATTTAACTTTTGCTAAGCATAGTTCGTTGCATAAAACAAACATACAGTATATTAAATCATTCAAATGCACCCCTTCCACATGTAGGAAAGTTTGCTGTGATCTGGCAGGGTGTTGGGCTCAACTTCTATCTTCTCTGTTGGGCAGTTGAGCATCAAAAGGATCCAATTCCCATGTAGGTAATAATCACAAACCCCTATACCTCACAGATTTTTTTCTTATTGCATAATACGATACCTCCCGTAATACAGATAATCCCTATGGCTATGCCATCCACTGTGTTAATACTGTATGTTTAATAACAACATTTAATGTTAACATCTTTAGGAGTCTGAAAATCTTGACGAGTTTCTGGCGCAGCCTCATCCTGTACAAATATTTATGGCAGTATGTTGGCATAATGGAAAGTATATTCACAGCCATGTATTGGAGGACAACAATTTCGTACCATCACCAGTAATATTGGTAGTAATAATAGTAGTGTTGATGCTCCCATTGTCTTGCTGGCAAGTTTGAATACCTGTATGTTGTACAGTGTCACAGAGACAGTATGATCATGTACATGATTCTATATGATGTACTTTTTTTCTTAAATTCAGTTGTCTGTGTTGTGTGCAACGAAATGTTGTCCAACGTTTTGTTGTTGCATCCACGAGAAAACCTTATATTGTTGATCTTAATGTAAATTTAGAGGAAAGTTATTAGCACACTTAACCATGCTTTGTACTTTATTATACATAATACAGTATAACTCAATCAGAACATTTTGCAACTGACATTTTCTCCTTTTTATAATATATGTCTTAAAAATAATATTAAGAATATTGTAACTGTGTTCGTATTATCCTTAATCTTAAATGGTCTAGATTTTATTATATTGCTGTTATATTGTAGAAACAGCGCTAGCATATTGCAATTTCAACCATTTACTTTGCGATTGATGCAGCCAAACGTTCGACACTTTAGCTGTTTAAGAAAAGCAGACTTTTTAGCCCCATGACGTCTAAAGCGGCGTAGAATCGACTCTTTCTAATCACGACCCCACATATTTCAAAATGTCGCTACAGTGGAGCTAAAACGGCCCTCATTATCATGAGCCGAAACGGCTATAACAACAGTACTTTTAGGGGCAGAATCGACTCTTTAAATTCATCCCTTTTAATTTCAAAACGTCGCTGTAGTGGAGCCAAAATGGCCCTCCATTTCAGGAGCCAAAACGGCTGTGAAAACAGCACTTTTATGGGCAGAATCGACTCTTTAAATTCAGCCCTATTAATTTTAAAACGTCTCTATAGTGGAGCTAAAATGGCCCTTTATTTTAGGAGCCGAAACGGCCCTTACAACAGTACTTTTAGGGGCGGAATCGACTTTTTAAATTCAGCCCTATCAATGTCAAAACGTCGCCACAGAAGAGCTAAAATGGCCCTCTATCTCAGGAGCTGAAATGGCTCCTAATATCAGTACTTTTTGGGGCTGATATGCCTCTGAATGAGAGCCAATTTGAATTTTTTCTTTTCCAAAATAGCCCCGATATTTTCCGAAACAGCTCCACCTAAAGACCAAAACGGCAGTGTCGTTTTCTATTTTGGCCCTTCACGAGAGTTAAAATGGCCCTATACTAGAAGAGCCGAATCGCCCCTCAGGGGCCACCGCCTCATAGGTGCTGTTTTGACCCCCAAAAAAGACCTATTTTGCGGTCAACGTTTTGGCCCCAATTTTGGGGTCGTTTCAGCCCTTTTAAATTTACAGTGTAGATGAAATTGCAGTGGCTAATAAGAGCTGTTCCCATGGGGTTTCAGGCGCGACTTTCTATACTTTGATATGGATGCAAGGTGGGCAATAGCGGGGATTGATAATGAGTGTTGCTAGCTGTGTTGTATTTTGGCTTATCGATAAGATTGACTTGTGAAGTCACTGTGAAATTCGTTGTTAAATTTTTTATAATGTGCTTAGTGATTTAAATTTCATTGAGATTTCCTGTTGTCACCCTGTTAAAATGGACCCATTCATGAAAGTTTAAGCTAACCGGCTTTTCATGAAAAACTGGCCCCAGATGTTATTTTGTGCACAGTATCGTTCCTAGAGCTGCCATTCGCCATGCCCACCACTAACCTGCGAACGTAACAGGCATGCTCTCCGAAGAGGATTGTGTAAGCACAAAATCTGGCACAATTGATTTTCCTAGGTATTACCATGCACAGGCATCCCAGCAAATAGTGTGAGGCACACACGTTACGTCACTGCGTGCATCATTTTATAAATATCCTATTAGTCTGACAACTATTTCACCACGTAACTGACACACGTTTAGACTTTTGCTTCAAACAACAAAATAACACGCGTTTAGACTTTTGCTTCAAACAACAAAATAACACAATTTACTGCAAAAAATAGATACAAATGACCTTGAATATCTCTTCTACATTTCTAGATATTTTTTAGACAAAAACAAGATTCGGAAATACTTAAATTTGTTCAATAAAAAGTGTTTTTTGATCGAAATTTCCGTGTAAATATAGGCGGGATGCAAATTGCCCTACAAAACGTCGCTACCGGAAACAACTCCGGCTAAGCTGCTATTGACTGATGAGAACTCGGAAACGCCGAAGAAAAGACGAACTCAATAGCAGCCAATAGGAACTTAGCCTTGCTTAGCCGAAGTTTTTTGCGATAGTGACGTTTGTCGGGCAATTTGCATCTCGCTTATCTACACGAAAATTTCGATCAAAAAAACACTTTTTATTGAACAAATTTAAGTATTTCCGAATCTTGTTTTTGTCTAAAAACTATCAAGAAATGTAGAAGAGATATTCAAGGTTATTTGTATGTATTTTTTGCAGTAAAGTCTAAACGTGTGTCAGTTATGTGCATGGTGAAAGAGTTGCCAGCCTTAGAATATTTATATAAAAATACGCAATGACGTAACGTGCGCTACTCACACTATTTGCTGGGATGCCTGTGGTATTACCACCCTATAAACATCATTCACGCTTGTTCTTGTCATAACGTATGCTGATCACTAAATTTAAAAAAAATTCAAAATCTATAGTACAGTGGAAATTCCATGGACTTTTGTTGAAAGTAAAATGGAATTTGATTTTGCACAATATAATTTCTTGTTTTCATTCGGCATTGGGGTTATAGGTTCCATTCCTGCTGAAGAAGCGATATATATATATATATATATATATATATATATATATATATATATATATATATATATATATATATATATATATATATATATATATATATATATATATATATATACACATATACATACATATATATATATAAATAATTCATAGAGAAATAATTCTTACGTAGTTGGAAAGACCAGACTTTTAGCTTTTAATTGCCATCGTTTTTATAAAATTTGAAGAAAAATCAAGCAAATACAATTGCGATGACAATTGCAGGTCGAAATAGCATTTTTTCACCGTTGGGAGTTTATTGAAAATCTGTTGAAATTTAATCCCATTACGGAACTAAATTACAAAATTAATTGACCAATTTTAGCTTAGGTAGTAAACTTCTGGCATTTTATTATAAGTGATGTTAATTGTTTCTCGTGACAGATAAATGATTAATGAAATTTTCTTTTCTAACTCGCTGCCCTAATAATGCTCAGAGGTGGAAATATGCGATTTCGACCGGCTATTTTTATTTGATTCGTATTTTCCCAATCTTTCTTTAAATTTCACAAAAATGACGACAATCGAAAGCTAAAAGCCTGGTCTTTCCGCCTGCGAAAGAATGATTTCTGTAGATTGTATAATGAACGCGCTAGAGCACTGCAAAGTTCGATTACCTTTTTTTTTATACACCCTAGTATATAGGTGATGAAATTATTAAGATATATTCACTATACATTTTTAATTTTCTATTTACGTGCACCAAAAAATCTATTTCGAGGTTCCTGTGTGTTGTCTTTATAATATTGCATGCAGCATGTTGAAAATCTTAGCCACATATCCCACGATGGTTTGCACACGGGCTAGGCCAAGTCAGACATATTTTGCCTGTTGCCGTTTATATGTCCAGTCAGTGGTGAAAAAGTGGGCAGTGAAAGTCCTTATTTCAGTAATCACAGTCTATCATCTTCAAAGTAAATAATGGAACAATAATTCAAGATGGTTTTAATTAACTGCAGTTATTAATTGTCTGTTTGCTACCTACGAGAATATGCACCCGCAGAGAATTACTAATTAAATTATATTAAAAAGTACATTGCCACTGGCATTACTATTGCTCAGTGGCGTATCGAGTTGATATTTTGATCTTCGGGTCCAAATGATCATAGAAAAGACATACCTTGAATTTACAATAGTAAATTTCATAAACATGCTTGTAGAATACTAATGAACAACAAACCTCACTTCTAAGCATGTCAAAAAGAAAGTGCATTACTGTAAATGATCTCGCTGTTGGTTAAGTGTTTGAAATATATACTGAAAACTTAACACTATCAGTCACAAGACATAAAATCACAGAGTTTTGCTTTTGTTCTGTCAGTTGGAAACTCAGCATACTGCTTGCTACTTTACTACTGAACTGTAAATTGCGCATAAATTACACATTATATTTGGCATTCAAAGAATTTCTTTATATACTAGTTATGTAGTGCAGTCAGTTTATGAAGCTTTTTGGAACATCACTCTGAATTCACTCGAACTCTTTTTGTTGCGGTCAACGGCGCCAACGACTAAATGGGGCACAATTCTGTCGGTTGATAGTCAATGTCGAATACGGTCAAAGTAATTAACTGACGTTACCCCTGAATGCATGTTATATAGTTCAGTGGGATGCATGAAAGTCTTATTAACTCGAGTTCTAACACTGACCCAAAAAACTTTTCCCATTTTAAACGTTGCCAGTGTCGAGAGTGCAGCCAAAAGCACCGAGCTGGAAACATTTTTCATTACTAGTTTATGCAACCCCAACCCCCCTTCCTTTCCACTACTAATTACTTCCTGACATAGAGCCATTGCTTCAAACGTCGAATTCTGCTTGCATTGTTTCTAGTAGAAAAAATCCTATATTTTCGTGCAATTCAGTTTCAACGTGATGCTATACATCTGAATATAAACAAATCTTTAGCTATCCCGCGATGTCATATGTTGTTATAACATCAAAATAAAAAAGACACAATATTTTACAGTTATTCTCCGAAGGCAAAGTGGTCATTGATGAATATTCACCATAATATATATAATCACTGAGCCTGAAACGAATAATTATTTTAGTATAATTTCTTTGATAAAACATATAAAGTGCGCTTCTTTTATGAATACAGTCTACTTTGGAAAATTCCTAAGTAAATTAGTTTGTCTGCAATTTTGAAATAGTGAAAAAGTTATTTGCAGGTGATCTATTACCTTAAGATAGTTTAACATCAAAGTTTGTTTATAATGCATTTTTCTCCATTGGTTTGTAATGTAATTTTTCTCCATTTGATTTCGGCAAAAATATAAAACATCAAATTAAACGACTTTCACAAGCAGCCATTTTTAAAAATGCCAACTAGTGAAATAAGTAAGAATTATTGGATGAGGCTGAGCAGGATATCGGAATTATTCAGACCGAGGTCAGCGTTATCTGCCGAAGCGAAGCTGAGACATTTTGCAAGAAAAGTCAGCCATGTAAATAAAAATTAAAACAGACAATAAACCTCAAGTCAAACGTATATTTTCTATTCTGTACGTTGTAAACGTTGACGAATAGCTCTGATGGCGTGAGCAGATGACAAATAAATCTCGTATTTGTCTCTGATGGCGTGAGCACATGTCATGACAAATACGATAATTATTTGTCATGTGCTCACGCCACCAGCAAAATACGAAAAATTCATCGTAGGCTCTCAACCAATGAGAATGCGAGAATATACTGCAATGAATATTAATAATTTCTCATATTTACTGGTCAGGCAAGCAAACAAAATGCTTGAAAACCATTACTTACTGAAGAAATTGTGCTAAAAGGCAATAAAGAACTCTTGTCGGTCGAATTCGAAAGCTCACTTACGGCGCACATTGTCGATCGATGCATGCTAAAGGTTATATATATATTTAATTCAAACTATTTCACAATAGCCAAGGTATCCACGAACAGTGGCCATAGACTCCATGAGTTGCAGAAAGTTCTAAGAAAACTAGACAGCGCGGTATAGGGTGGGAGTTAGATAATACATGACCCTAAGATGGACCGACCCTTTCGTCTGTATTTCTTATTCTGTGTTTTTGTTTGATACATCCATTCATGATCATCCAATTTCCAAATTAGAAATGCTTATAATATGCGTTAACGTTTTAGATTGATCAATAGCAAAACTGGTGGCGAAATATTCGGATATTTTGCGCCATCTTGTTTTCTGCGTGGATATCCGTGAAGGTAATAAGATCTCGTCTAGTCTGGAAGATCCGTTACTACCTCACGGGAGGAAAAAACAATCCATAGACAAATGTCTTCCATTTATGGTATGGATTTGACAAATTTAATGCAAATGGTTTGAATTTTGTCAAAATCCATAGATTTCCCAGACATTTTCAGAGAGAATCCATCCTACCTTCTATAAAAGTAAATTCCATGCATGGATTTTTTCAATTTTTTCCCAGTGATATTGTCTTTCCTACGGCATGCATGGTGTGCTTGTTCAAATTTGTTTATACAGCCGACAAAACTAGCAGCAATATTTGAATACTGTGCTGTATTTTCCATTTGCTACAACTTATATAATTAGTGGAGACCCGATACGACCAAACATAATGCGGCCAAAGCTAATAAAGTGTGGTGACGTGCTTTTTGTTTGTTTTGATACACCGTGATTTAATTACAGCTTGTTTTTGAACGGTTAAGTGTTTTTGATGCGGTGCTAGTGATCGTTTACACGCTCAATCAAGCATATAAGTACTGGGACGTGGAATATTGACTCGATCAGATATAGCTATCACACTTACTGTCTCAAAGACAATATCTCATACAATGTCTCACTTGAGTCATTTCGTTAGGAAATTGCTGGGTTTTTGTAAGTTCGAGAAACAGGATAAAATGTTTAAACACGCAAGCCATACCAGAGCCATTCTTCGCTGGCAAGGACTCCAACTGAATATTTGAAAACAAATGAACAAAACAAATATTTGCGAAAAGGATAGGTGCAAAAACACACAAAAACAGACATGTTTGCAAAAGTATAACGAGTTAATAACCAAACTTAGTTTAAGTGTACAGTTAAGCTAGTTTTGTTCAACTCAAAGTGCTATTTAAGCCATAACGTTAATCCTTTGGTTACAACGACAGACGAAAAGACATTAAATCGTAGTTCAAATTACCAGTAGCTTCACAATAAACGAAAGCGAGCCTGCTGCAGGGGGTATTTTTTAATTCAGTACACTGTTTGGACTCTCGCGCTACCTGCAGAGATAGTTTTGTCGGCTAAATAAAAACATTTACGAAGTATCGAGAAACTGTCATGACAATGCAATAATCAACTCAATAAACATCCATCAAAATTGGGTCAATGTCAAAACAAAAATTTATAAACAACACATAATTTGGTTCAAATTTTGTGTTGTTTCAACGTCTGAATTAGCAATGTGCTTTATACAATTGTACACTGTATATGTTAAATAAGACAAATGTTTAGATTTTTGTGGACTTAAAGGTTCAATTTCCTGTGTTTATGTTCTTGTATTAATTGTACCACGGTTTCTATTCCAAGACATGAATTTGGCTGATAAGAATGGAAGAGATGAATTTGGATGATAAGAACTAATTGGTTATCAAATAGTAAATGGCGTGAATAAAGAAACAATTTAACATCGAGAATTGAAACAAATTGTAAAATTGTATATCCAATTCAAAAACTTGCGGGAGGTGACCAGTACACGTGCATCCTTTATTTCACAGTAATACCAACTAGAAGCGTCATATGATGCAAGAAATCATCGACGGCAAACAAACTGGTGATATGTCAGTCTCCTTGACAATAATGACACTGAAAAAAATTAAATCCACGGATTAATATCCATCAGCATTGATAATGACATTTCGGTATGAGTTAATAAATATGCATACGTTTTGAGTAAAAACCAAGGTAGCTATGCCAAAAACGTTTAAAAGTTCGCCTAACGTTATATAACATTTCAACCACTTACATTATTGAAGTTCGGTAGCCTTGTTGTCATTTTTGAGAGGGATTATTAGTTGTAACCTAAATTTTGTCACGTTAAAGAATAATGGGAATGACAATCAATCAAATTGCAATTGGAAATCTATCTTCGAATTTATGGTTGAAGTTAGCAACGAACTGCCAATCGATATGTGACCTACAGTAGATCTATGCTTGGAACGATTACTTAAAAATAAGGGCACAAAATATGAAAACGTTGAATAGCATCGTGGCTCTCTGTTGAGCTCCATGTGCTTCATTCTTTCACTGAATGAGTGCAACGAATAAAAATCTTATCGTGTTCAATATTACGTAATTATCCCGGTTCTGAAGCGTCATACCGATCGACCAAAGACATACCCTTCAAAAGGGCCATAGATATAGTTTCATATCGACCTTTCCATGCGATCTTGAGGCGTTTTTGATCGTTCTATTCTGTTTTTTATTCGACCTTTAAAAAAATAAGGGGCCATAGAAATATATGTAAAGCTCATGCAAGGTTCTATACTAGCAAGATATGCCGATATAAGGGCTAAGCTCAGCACTGCTATTTTTATAGGAATAAAATTTGCAAAAAATTTAATGGATAACTTTGTTATCTCTATGCATAATTTAATAATATTTTATGTACATTAAAGGTGAACAAATTAATTTACAATCACTCTAAATTCTAATACGAATAAGCTGATCCATGAAATGTCCACTCTTTGATAAATATTGATATTTTTTAATTGCTGCATGATAATATATAGATACGCAAAAAGTACCCCAGCTTAAGGTTAATTAGGTGGAAACAATCCTATAAACAGTTATACCTTAATTTTGGTAAAATCGGCAGAATCCAACACACTGACCTGGGTTCAATGGAAACGTTGTGGGTGTGACCAATGATTTTAAAAAAAACTTTACTTCTAGGAAGCTTGAAATAATTACCGTATCCGAAGTTCAGAAGGACTCGTGTAGAACCCGTCTCCAATTTGAAAACGATACCAACATGGCGTGCCTTTGCAGACAAATTCGGCACCAGTCTTCTTTGAACTCGGAGAGGCATATAGCTATCCGGTAGTTTTGTATACATCTGACTTTTGTACAAACTGATCAGGTAATTGTAAGCAGGATTTCTCATAACCATTCTAATGTAGATAATGCTAACTTAGTTTAGAAACCCATTTAGATTAGGAGTCTAATAAATTGTTTTTAAACCAAATGCCAAATTTAAATTTAGTACGAAGTCAACTAACCAACCAGGGATTTTCCAATTATAGTGGTAGTTGATACAGCATGAACTGCTACTCATGTGAATTGGTAAATCATATCTGTACATTTTGTTTGGACGAAAGTTTGATTAGTATAGAATAACATGTTTGAAAATTTACAATAAGGTAATTTAATAGGGCATGTAATTAGATCGACAATTAGAGTGCGGTTGAAACATTGCAATGTCACTTGAAAGATGATGTTTCATCATCATGGATTCCTGCAAGTTCGCTGTGATTGGCTTATATTTGCCTGTCTTCGTCTGCTGAACGCTCTCTTTCATCCCTCGCTTCCATTTCATCCGTCTGTTCTGGAACCAAATTTTTATCTGATTTTCAGTCAACTTGAGATCGTTGGAAATTTCCAGTCTTCGCGTTCTTGTGAGGTACTTATTAAAGTGAAATTCTTTTTCAAGTTCCACCAGTTGTTTCTGGGTGAAGGTGAATCTACGTTTGTGATTATCCGCGTCTTCTTTTGTATCGCTTGTTGATTCGCTTGTTTTGGTTGGTTTTGAGCTCATATTACCTGTAAAAATATAAAAAGAAAGGCGAAATGAGACCAATGAGACAATTTTATCAGATATAATATCTAGACGAAACTCATTGCGACAATAACATGATCTTCCTATCTCATGCAAGATTCGAAAAATGGAATAAAACAAGACACAAATTTATGGCAATATTTCGATTTTATTGCAAAGTCATTGCAATATCATCATAAATTAGTGTCATGCTTCATTTGATATATCAAATTTTGACCAAGCTTGAAATATGTTTTGTCATTTAGGATATAATTCGTATTAGCTAGATGTGATTAAATCAGACTACATCCAGACCTATACGATCATATAACAACATTTTGTTAACTCATGAACCAAACGTCTGTCATGCGCTCTATTTTGCATGGCCAACCTAGACCAATCAACTAATTGCGTTTCTGATTTTCATCCGTCGTTTTTTTTTTGTTATGTGCTGTAACTCATCTTCTCATCTTTTTGTCAATATGTTGCATGCAGTAACTCTCACGAGAAAAACAGTAGGAAAAAATTCCACAAATGTATTGCAGACAATCTGGCATTTTCTGGATCGAGAAGATTGTTATAGACACCAAAATAGTTGCATGGATGCACAAATAAAATAAACAAACATTTAAAAAAATATATTAGTCACTAAGTTTATTGGTAAATCTAATGTAGTTTAAGGCTTTCTCTTAAATGAGGTAATTATTTGTAGAAGTGCCTATATATAAGTTTTTCTATGTAGCTATAGTTACCTATATGACTCTGGGAGATGCAAGTTATTCTCCATATGATTGCATTATGTATAGCATAGTGAAAAGATATACAGGGTGTATAAAAAAAAACGGAGCCCATCTTTTGCGTCTAATTATTTCTAAATTACTGAAGCTTATAGTACAATTTTGGTCTTGTTTTAAACCACGTTCTTTGCTCTTTCGAACAAGCCGTAAATCGTATTTTTACTCCCAGTAACGTATGTGCTATGACAAATTTAGTAAAAGCTATCGATTTGAGATACCGAATAATGATGGAAATTAGCGTTTTGTTTATCCGCGCGTGCACAATGTTGTCGAAATTGCATAATGTCAATATTCATGTCGATACAGCTTGAACTATCCGTTCGTAGTGCACGTTAACGGTTCGTTATCTTCTGTAAAGCTTTATAACAAGTTTTATTAAGTTTAACAGAAATACCATTATGTAATAAGCGAAAAAGTTAAAAATTTAACTGGTGACCATGAAAGACATAGTGAATTTGCATAATTGGAGGGCATCTCAAGTCGATAGCTTTTACTAAATTTGTCCTAGCACATACGTTACTGGGAGTAAAAATACGAATTACGGCTTGTTCGAAAGAGAAAAAAACGTGGTTTAAAACAAGTCCAAAATTGTGCTATAAGCTTCAGTAATTTAGAAATAATTTGACACAAAAGATGGGCTCCGTTTTTTTTGATACACCCTGTATAACTTGATCATAATGCATTTAATTATTATTTAATTTTGCAAGATTTTAATTCACATAATATTAAATAAAGCTGGCTATCGTTATTTAAACGAATTCAACCGCGTAGCTAGCCCAACGATTTAGTCTGGCTATGGAAATATTTCGTGTTCATGGACAAGGAAAACAATAAATTGCTAAATAAATGAATACAAAAGTAATAATTTGAAATCTGTGCAGTCTAAATAGATGAAAATGACCTACCACAGGGCTGATGAAAACAAAAATGAGCCATATTTTGCTGTCACCATTGTTCGATGTTATCAGTGTATATTGTTCAGCATTGTTTCACCTGACTATACATATTGACTGCAGCATTGAAGAAATTGGCAGCAAAACATTTATGTTTGATCCTGTTTTCATAATCCCTGAACAGGTCATGTTTATCTTTTTGGTTTGTAGCTAGCCATACATATAAAAACATGATAATCATATCATTTAGATCAAATGATTAGGTATTTTACGCTTTGAACACTATATAGTATTGAACAGTATATACACTCAACCAGCTATTGTCTGGGAAATGAAATTAGCGAGTAAATTTTCCGTTGAAAGCCAGTTTTCCCAAGCTAGATGATTCACTCTTTCCTTTAAGCATATAAAAAGCTACCTTAAGTGTTGTACATAAGTTCCCTTTACGAGAATGACAGTATATTTATTACGTTGCAGCCACTCAATTACTATACACGGTGAGCTTGAGTATACAGAATATGATACTAATTTATTCAGGTGCTGTGTCTATAATAAACATGAGTCGAAAATTAATGATGATTTGTTAATCTATTATGGTAAATATTCTTGTCCTAAAAATTTTATTAATTTCTTTTTACTGGCCACGCCACAATGAATTCAGAGTTTAGATTCAGAGTTTTCAGTTTTTAACTTGATTTATACCACACACTATAGCTCTCATATACTTTTTGTTAATGTATATTTGCAAATACATGAATGGCATTGTGACAATGCATATAAAAACATATACCTGTTACAAACTTGGACAATTTCTAGTATTTGTATAGAAAAAGGGAAAATTGCATGGAAATTTATTGGAGGTAAAGTCAAATAATTGTACATTTTACTTCATTAAAACTTGTCCGAAAAACCTCCCTGCTCATCTCAAGACTGTATAATATTGCTCATTACTTCATGTTACTCAGGATTAGCACCTGCAAATGAGCACGTAGCTATCGAGCATCTATATATAGTCTTGAAACGAATTAGAGACAATTGCATTCATTTTACCAGTTTCAGGTGTTGAATTTTAGCAAACATTTTCAGAAAGCCAACTAAATAGTATAATGCGGTAATGCCGCAATGCCACCTGTGAATATAATGAGATTATAATCGAAACAGACACGCTCTAAGAACGCCTTTGATTCTTGGACACGTACGATTTGGTTAAGTCCAAATTGTACGTGCATGGATTTATATCTATACAAGTATGCGTTGCAATCGGTGATCTATAGCTGTGGATATAGGCACACAATCCGCATCTAAAAAATAAATCCGACAAACTCTCGATCATACTTTATATATTAAACTCGGGCAGCACAATTTGACCGGCAAAATTTCAATGATTTCTTGCTTTAATTATACAGCTTTTCGTTTTTATAACTCAGCTTCTAAATAATATAAAGCATATGACCACGGATGAAGATAATTATGTCCTGCAAAAACGAATTTCGTTAAACTAGGCCAATATATAAAATAAGCATCAAGAGGGCCGATTTTTTGTAAATATCGATCTTAGTCATAGCATAGCTACATTTTAATACTCATAGGTTGGCGAAGATGTACAAAGGAAACAGCATCCTCGCCGCGTATCAACTGTATTTTAGTCCAACAGCTCAATATAAGCCTAAAGTGCAGGCATACTCATGCACTCATCACTATGCAGGTGCTATGTACATCAGAATAAAAACTTCACATGAAAAGCGATTAAGTGATCGTTTCGCAAAACATCAGTTTAAACTTTAATTCTTTGTTTATTAAGAAGGGACTTTAATGAACATGCATATAGCAGTATCATGCAAATTGTCTCCGGCAAAAATATACGAGCCGATATCATCAAAATACTCATCACCACAGGTGGTTTTTCGAAATTCGATTGGACGCAAAGTCAATTTAAAAAATTAAATTTTTTATTGAACAATGTACACAACGTTTTTATTTTCCACCAGAAGTGCTTCTCGATTGCAAAATGCCAAAATGTAAATATTGTCCAATAGTTCGATGATTCAAAGAAGTAATTCGGTTTCTTTATTTTGGTCTATCTGCGGAGTGCGCAGTGACAGTGTATTTGCGTTTAAGATGGTTCATTATCGTCTCCGTAGGAATTCCTTTCTTTCTTCGATTAACAAAACAAACCTTGTTGTGATAGCACAGAATTAAAGAACTGCTGCGAATTGACTACCTTCACTTCTTTCCGCCGTTCATGCATACATATGCTTCAAATAAATTAATATATATTTCACTATCATTATTAATCTTCACTCGAATCAATATCCAAACATGCGCATATTAATAGTGCGGGTTGCGGCCTAACTCATGCAACCGAATTTAACGTACAGTACAAATCAGAAAAAAACTTTCTTCTCACTGAATACAAGTATACATAAATAGCTGTTCACTAACTTTACACTATGTGTTAAGTTACGGCTGATTGACAATGCCATAATCCTATGACCTGATGTAGCTATATTGAGACTAGAAATCTATGAATTACAAGTATATTGACTTTGTTGGGATAGTTAGGTAGCTATATAGATGTGTCAATTATAACTGATACACACATTCAGCTATTAACAGCACATTCAATAACGACTAACTGAACTGATGTTTCAGTTCTGACTTTGCCATGCAGGCACATCTTACATCCATGACGAAGCGAACATAATTGTATTTTAATGATTTTCCTTTATGACTATTATCGTTTTAGAGCATGCTTGCTTGCCAGAAATGACAAAAGCAGTTCGCTGTAGTGATATAAAAATCGATCACTCGTCTTTCATTAAAATTATACTCAGTTCAGGCAACACCGGAGCAAATGGAAGTCGCCTGAATTTACCTAGGCTAACACTACATAATTAAAGTTTGTTTGCAAATTGTATTAGCGCCTTCTGATCGATGCGGAATATTTGGACTGGAGCTAGCAATTAAGGGCGCTTGAACAAAAAGAAGTCGGATTTAGGTTTTGAGATCTACTGTTGCAAACGGTAAAAAAATGTGGTAGTATTGTGTTTGCCAAAAGCTGTTGAACATCTACTAGCATCTCGGTTAATAATCCATGTTCAGGTTGTCATACGGCAGATTGCATACGGCAAATTGTTGTGTTCTGCTTTTAGCTCGCTTCCGCGCCATGTACAGTTCAAGCATATCTTTATGAACGACCTCTACCATGATTAAGCTAAATCGTCTCTTTTTACTTTCCTTGTATCAACTTGTATGATCTTGCGCCAATAGAACGTCGTGATGCAGTGTGCGAACCTGCGTTTCATGTTTTCGAAGACAAATCTGAAGCGCGTACTGCACGCATATAAAATTGTTTACCTTTTATCCAATAAATTTCTTATAATATGGAATATATGGTATTTTTAATACCGTAACTGTGATTAAAGGTATATTGTGATAAAGTTTTTCAATCTTACTCAAATATCTTGAGTACTATATATGTACTTAAATTTCGGAACTATATATGCAGTAATGAAAGTATCAGATGTTGCGTTTCAGTGAACATATTTTTCTTGTAATCTTTGAAACTTAACAGCAATCATGATTTGCCACAAAATTAATCATGATATCTATACATCTCGAATCTGTCGTATTTAATTAATACAAAAATATACTATACAGGCTCCTTCCGATGTGAAGTCTAAGATTTTGTAAAGGAGGGAATAGATTAGGGACAAATTAAGTATAGTATACTTTTCCCCGCGCAACAAACCTGTTCCATAAATGCGACTTTGGTATTCAACAAAAAGAATACGAAATTTCCTTATACGTAAGATTGAAAATTTTATTTAAGGAAACGGTTATATAGCTTATAAGAGAACAAAAAATATGTGGCTCGTTTATATTTTGGAATACCACTTTAGATCTATTTTAACTCACCTAACGAACCATTCCGTTTCGTGAACATCCAGCGATAATCGGCCGTATTCCATCGTTTTTTCTCAGCTGTAGGATTTTGAATGGATTTAGAACTCACGCTCGGTGTTTGAGGTGGAGATCTGTTGGAAGGCGGCAGCGGTATCGGGTTGAGGTTTTGATTATGGAAGCCACTGATGGGTGAAGTTGTTTGGTAATTTGGGCTAGGTATTCCATGAGCGAGATAAGAGTTCTGTGACGCTGATGGACTGTACGTTAATGGAGTGTTCATCATACTTCCGTTATTACTGCTAATATTACATTGAAGCCTGTGCTCTGGTGGGATTGGAAGGTGTCTCAATGGAGGTGCTGATTGATAATTGTTGATTCCATCAAACTGTGACACCGGTGTCGTTACCGAACTGGAGGGAGCATGAATGTATGCCCCATAAGTTGTGATGATTCTGTCCATACTGAGCTTAACCAAATAACATACGCACTGTCTAATCTCTTGTTGACTGTAAAATGTTTCCAAAATCTTTTGTTTCCGCTCTGATCCTCTTTTACCACGTGCTGCCCTTTTCGTCGAGTGGTGGAGAGCTACTGAGTGAGTACGAGTCTCGAGTAAGGTTTTTACAAACGTTAGCATGTTAATAACTCGTAACTTCTTATTGGACCATATCATTTGCTTACGGAGTGCTCATTGTTCCTTCTCAATAAACTGCAAACAATGCATTCACGAGCGGGCTGGACGACATGCAGAGCATTCAGACGAGATATTCGCGCAATCCGCTTCACGTCACTCCGGGTAGCGTTATTTATAAACTTGTAATCTTTAACACATATTGCTTACTTTGTTAAACCAACTCAGCACAACCGAGAAACTCTGATCGCAGGAAATATAAATAAACTCAGGCCTTTCTATTTTGGAGTCATTCGCATAAAATTGACAAGTGTGCATTGCAAAAACCTGCGAACATTTTTTGCCTGACATTTGAATGAGAGAACGTTGCACGTGCTGTGGAAATGGTAACAGTTTCCACCTACAATTTTTGACAGAATTCGGAACATTCTAAAGGAAGAATTTGATTCATGGACAATAGACACGGTTTCCCCTTGCGAGATAACACAAAGAAAGTGGGATATGCTTAAAGGCCAATACAGCATGCGGGGATAATGCAATAGCAGGCCTATATAGTGCATTAATAATCAAACGAGAACGCGGCAACTTGAATACATGTGCACTTAGTTTAAGTTATGCTATAAAAGACGATATTTTTTGCTCTTCTCTAACATCACACCTTGTTTGAAAATCAAAAGCGTTGCTAGCGTAGCATCTATACGACAGTTGACAGTCTTTAAAAGCCTACACGCATGCAGATGAACTGAATGTTTGAATCATGGCAGAATCTTCTGAGACTCTACTACTGCCTATGGAATGAAAAAAAGTGCTTCTTGAACTCGCTTGAGCACTTAACTATATTACAATCCAGGCAGAAGTCTGAAATAGG
Source organism: Muricea muricata (assembly GCA_963855995.1). Classification (NCBI taxonomy): domain Eukaryota; kingdom Metazoa; phylum Cnidaria; class Anthozoa; order Malacalcyonacea; family Plexauridae; genus Muricea; species Muricea muricata. The sequence goes on from OY979717.1 coordinate 48,754,437, forward strand.
ACGTATTTATTTTTCCATGCAGTCTATTTGCTCAATTCAATAGATTTCTCACTATTATGAAAAGATTTTTATCATGCAATTAAAATGTATTTACACCTCCCTCTACAATTATGTCATCAATTCAATAGCTGAAACAATCGTATGCGCATGCCAAGAGCTGAGTAATTTGTGCATGTCGTACAACATTTTAAAATTATATAAAACCCTGCGTTCAACCAAGCTATAGGCAATGCATTATACATTGATTTTGATAGGTAGCAAAATTTATCGGGTTAAGTATATTGTTTCAGTCAATTTCCCAGACAAAATCATAGTAATTTTTACAGTCATGCATACAAACTATAAATGCATTATAGTTTTTATACATCCAATAGTTTTTTCCACAATGCAGTCATGACAATTTCATATTTACTATAGTACACGATCATGCATATGCATGGCTGGCTATTATGATATTAAGTCTCACACTATACCTATATTAGTTATAATTTTATATAGCCGCTTTTACTAATCTCTAACGACCGGTGTATTAAGTAGCGACATTTAAAGCAGCTGCGGGTTAAGAAGAATTCAACTGGTTTAAAAGAAAATTAACATAAACAGAGGTCCGACTCCGACGTATCGGGAGAAGGAAAGGAGTAGAAATAGATTCAGTCTGTATATCGGTTCTGTGAAGGGCCCTCAATCTCTTCCAGTGCATGAATCATCTATATACACATTTCTTTATTTACTGGTTGAATCTCATCGGTTTAATTTCCGTGCACTTGCAACACTTTTAAAATATTTTTTTGCTTATTAGTGAATGTATCACACTGGATCACTTTGATATATGTTGACAAGAGTACCGTCTCAAATATACAGTCCCATGCAGAAATGACTCGCCTATAGAGGATCAATAGATTCACGTCCTAAAAAGACCAAGAACGGTTTTCACGTGCACACATTTTACAAACAAAAAATTGTTATGAATGGAAATTCATCTACTAACAAATTTTTATCCTAAATTGACTATATTATTCAGTGAAAAATATTTCGGAAAATGGAAATTACTTGTAGTTGAAAAGAACAAAACCGAATGTTATAACACATGCCTAATACGAACAACATATGCATGCACACATAATAAACTTAAGAAAGGTCAACTGCAGAAGTAGAAGATTTATACGGTGTGCTTCCATACAAAATTAATTCACTTAAAAAGCTCCTTAGTATATGAATAACAAAAATGTCCTTATTACATACTGAAAAAGGCTGCACGTCATAGCAATTTGCCGAAGTTTATAAACTAAACTACACAAGTTTGAATTCAGTCGACTATTAATAAAATATTATATAGTTAAATTAATGTGCAGATGGTGTAGCTTGCCTACAGCATTAATAGAATATAATTAAGAAATGAACTATATATATATATATATATATATATATATATATATATATACATATATATATATATATATATATATATATATATATATATATATATATATATATATATATATATATATATATCTGCTGTTTTAAGTGTTAAATGTCAATGGTTAGAAAGTTTAACATCATCCTAATTCAGTCCAACTCTAATGGCGTGAATACAATCATGCAGTTATGTTTTGCCTAATAAATATTTCGCTGAACCACTCCGAGGGTGTTTTATTTACTTTGACACGACTTAGTCTTAGTTGTTACAGTTATGATTCTTGGTGGTAAAATGTTTATTTACCCTTCGGTTATTTAAGGCAAAAGCTATGTAGTTGGCAGTTTGTCACCTGTTAGAAAATCCACAATGAGACGCTATCAGGAGGGCATAGTAAAACCTAGGCAGTAGAGCTCTGCGAGCCTACTGTGTGAAGCACTAAACTGCTTTCAAAATCTCTCCTCATGAAAATACAAATAGAGCAGTCGTGTAGGTTTATAACCGCTGTCAAACTCACAATATTTGACCTAGTTGCTTGCTGTTCGCCGGTCAATGCCCCAATCAAATAAAGCAAAAAGTCATAATAGTCTCCAACGGTGTTTTGTTTGTTTTTCTGTGCTGTCTTAAGTGCAGCGGCTTCAGAGTGCTGCGAGTATCCCACGGGGAATGTAATTAAACTGGTATGAAACCTTCAACTTAATAAAACTGCCAGATAATTATAGAGCGCTTGTTTAAAAGTAGACATTCAAAAAATGATTGCTCTCGTCGGGGGGCCCTGTTGCCAGGATACGAAATGAATAAAGCTTACATTGGAAAGGTGTAAAAAGTTTATGAGATGTACCTTTGTCCAATGCACACAGAGTCAATATCGTTCACAATTGGATATATTTCCCAAGCAAGATTAGGATGAATTTTAAACAGCGTAATCCTTTCACAAATATATTTGCCCAGTGCCATATAACTTGGGTGTGACAAACATTTAATACTGACAAGATGACAGACAGGTGTCTCGTGTAAATAAAGAGCACAACGTCCGGATAAATGATTAGTCTATTCAATTTTCTAATAATTCTTCAATCTTTTAGAAGAGGCTTAATTCCATCCAATCCCTTTAACACCCACTTATTTGTTCTTCAGTTTATTTTTATAATATAATAGTACATTACAATTTGCAATCTGCACGATTTCTTTCTCAAAGTTTTCTTAGATAAATCATTATAATATAATATTGTCATTATAATTTTCTATATCTAATATGTTCATTTCTTCACAACAGAAACTAAGAGAGTTAACGCGTTCTCATTGCCCACCCACTCGTTTACTTTTCAGTTTTATATAATTATAGCACATTATTTCAATTACTTTACACCGACTGTGGGCGAATGTAAACATGGAATAACTTTTAGTCTGCTATTCGAGGTGTAGCTTAAACGTTTGTGTATAATATATCACCATTTTCTTTCGTAAATTAATTCTAAATACACTTCAGCAATACAGATCTTGTATGTTGGGAAATTCAATGTGAATATAATTGATAGACATGCAAGATTTGAAAACATAAGAGATATTGAGCAATCTCCACACAAACAGCAGGACGGTACTCATGCATGTGGCAGCTGAACTTTACAACGATGATTGTTTCTATTTTTATAAATTTCAAACAAGATATGCCTGTTTATGTGGTGGATTTTAAACGTGAATAACAAAAATTCCTCAAACTAAACTAACTAAAGAAACCACCTTCGCGAGTCGAGCTGAAGTTCATAACGAAATCTCGACAACGGCCTTGCAATTGTTGCAAATTGAATTTATCAGAAATTCCATTTAAATCTCAACACGCACTGTAAATTTACTGTCATGTATTTTTATTCTAATTTAGACCAATGATTATATCTGCAATGATCACTATACGGCCTATTATACAATTGGGGGAAAAATACTATTATATATATATATATATATATATATATATATATATATATATATATATATATATATATATATATATATATATATATATATATATATATATATATATATATATATATATATATATATATATATATACACGTTATATACGTTGACATATTTTTAAGATTGAACGACGCGACCAGTTATGCATAGATAAAGTTTATCTAACTTTAAAGTGCCTATGAAACGAAATTTTCTCTGACAATTTTCTTATTGCATTGGAAAGATGAGTTAAAATCACTGTATAATTTCTTTGATAGAATTTTTGTAACTGCCTTACTTTTCGAGATATTCAATTTTATTTGATTTGAAAATGACCTAACCAGTGACGTCATACTGCATAATCACTTTTCAAAAAAGCAGAATTAATTTAAAAAGTACTCAAGAGTCAAGATATAACACCTAAATACTCAGGTCTGGATGTTAAACGTAGGCTACACACATGTAAGTGTAGTTTTAGTTATTTTCCACTATCATATGCTACAAAATAAGCAATCTAACAGTCGCTCATTATGCAGTATGACGTCACTGGTTGTGTCATTTTCAAATAAAATAAAATTCAATATCTCGAAAAGTAAGGCAGTTACAAAAAATCTATCAAAGAAGTTATACAGTGATTTTAACTGATCTTTCCAATGCAACAAGAAAATTATCGGAGAAAATTTCGTTTCATAGGCACTTTAAAACCTGCAATATTTTGTTACTTTTGAATATGTTACATATTCAAAAGTAACATGAATGTATTAATGAAGTATAAATCCTATATTATACTTCCTATTAAATAAATCTTCCATGTTGATATACAGTTATATCAACCGATATACATACAGAAATTTAGAATTGCTGTATTTTACATAAAAATACGTTTAGAAATATGTTAACCGAAACATCAAAATCAAAAATACAAAAATAGTGCTCAAATATAGCGAAATACAAAAGAGTGCTCAATGACATATAGACAGAGCAAAATATATAATAGTGCAAAATACCTCAAAAACTTACCACTACAGTCTGTTTCATCCAGAGAGATACCACCTAAATGAATTTATACTTTTCTCGTTCCAAAGAATTAATTCTCATATTAAAAGTGTTCTAATACTACCGCTAAAAATGGCACGAAAAATACCAATTTGTGCGCTTACGTATCCATCTATGTCGTATTTAATGCAAATGCTTTGCATTTACTTATTGCAATGAAAGTTGACAAACGTTTTTCTCAATTAATTGAACATTGTTTGCTCAATTTTGTAGTTTAATTTTGCCATCTTATGAGCTCCCGTCATAGAATAGGCATAGTACAAAACATGGACTGGAATGGACTGGACTGGACGCGGTTGGACTGGACTGGACTGGACAGTTGGACTGGACTGGACAACCTGATTCTCAGGGTCTTCACCTCCGCTACCCGCGCTACGGCGAAGACCCTGACACAGGCTGGTCACGTGGCACCCAAATTTTGGGTGCTTGACATTCGTACTTAGCAGGGGTAGGTAAAAAGGCGTTATCACAAATTATTGTCAAACAACAAGGGAGACCGACGAAGCGGGAAGTCATCTGACTCTAAAACCGTATCTTTGCTTTCTTTTGTGTTTGCATCACGCTGTTGTAATCTTAAAATCTGTTAATTCTTAAAATCTTAAATTAAAAGGCGTATCATTAATTTACCTGATCCGAACATTTTACAAGCAAATATTGGTGCATGATAATATAGCTTGAGACGATATTCATGGTTAAGAAAACAAAAAAATATTTCACTAATAACTATTTGTACAGTACGAAATTGTGGGGAATTTGGGATATAATACGGTCATAAATGAAAGTAAATGTTGTACAGACAAGCCGACTACACTTTTCGGATTAACAGGTTTTAAGATTACAACAGCGTGATGCAAACCAAAAGAAAGCAAAGATACGGTTTTAGAGTCAGATGACTTCCCGCTTCGTCGATCTCCCTTGTTGTTTGACAATAATTTGTGATAACGCCTTTTTACCTACCCCTGCTAAGTACGAATGTCAAACACCCAAAACTTGGGGGCCACGTGACCAGCCTGTGTCAGAAAAATTTTGAAAATTCATGGCATAGCAATGTCTTTGACTCTTCGATGCTATGGACTTGCGGAATTCCATAGCCAGAGTCCATGGATTTGCCAGACATTTTCAATCGAATGGAAATCTCCAGTCATTTCTAAGTAACAAGTGTTGAAATCAGCTTTTTTCAGTTTTTCTGAATTGGGGCAACTTTGCATATATATATCGTGTTTACTCGAGACAGACTTAATCAGAGATTACAACCACAGAAACGTACTGTACATGATAACGGTGATCAACCATTTTATCAATGGAAATAACGTTTCTAGTTTATATGGGCTTTTCAGCTTTTACATCTTTCAGCTGAATAGCTGCCTCCCCTTTCTTTAAAATTTATGTTAACGTCATTCCACGCAAGAAGAATCCCACAATTCCAGAAGTCGTGCCGAGATTTGGTGTAAAATTTGTCGCGAACCGCAAGCGCCATTCATGAAAGTCATTGTATATATTATAAATACAGGTGAGGGCTATTTCAGATCCGCCAGAGAACCTAGCTACCAGTATTTTCAGTTTATCTACGCTCACCCTACCTGCCACTTTAAAAACGTTTTTAAACCGACGAATTTCTGTTGGCGTCGATAGTGTATTGGTCTACGTGCTGTCTTACGGGCACGCTGTTCTGGGCTCAAACCCATAGGGAGTGACATTTATTTCTTGATATCGGTTTTATTTTTGTTTTCAAAGTTATTTTTTCCTTGAGACTTTTTCCGTTAGGTAACGTATTCCTCGTTCTTTAGACTATTTATAAAAAATTGATTCGCAATATATTATAACCGATGTCTCATCTCCACCTGATTATCAAGGTGCTCTGACGGATCTGAAATTGCCCTCACCATAAATACATAAGGTTGGCAACTTTATTCCAGTTTAGGACTTTGAACAAACACAAAATACTTCACACAGGTAAATGAAACATGATAAAAAATTATACCACATTAAAACCTGATAATTTTTCTATACACCATTTAATAAATTTGTTCTCAATGACACCAAAAAGCTGAAAAATTTGCATGTACTTTTTATGTTTTGAAAAAAAATTTTGCTGTCCTGATGCGGGAAGCGAGAGGGTGTTTAATTACGCGTGAAGATTTTTTAAATGATTTCTGTAATCCAATTGGTTGAAAAAATAAACGGTTCACGGTTCTGTTTTTTCTCTTCTCTCAAGAATTAGGCTGTAATGATAACTGGCGAAAACTCTTGGCCATGCTGAAGAAAACGCTTGGCCATAAAAAAGGAGCGCACGTATTTCTAACTATGTGAATGGGGAGATCTTATGTTATTTTGATGAGATGTGCAATGGCGGATAGCTTTCAGCGGCAGGAGTTTTTCCACAAGGAAAGGTGGAGGGAGATCGTAAAACGTTTACTTAAAGTGACTAGGCGTGAAAAATCTTGCATCCAGGGGTTCAACCTCCATAATCCAGAAAATGTTTTACTCCTTGGGACCTTGGAACTCATTAGTAATCAGAATTCGCCCATTAAAGATCATTTAGATAGAGTCCAAAAATATTAGGAACGCGGAGAGAGTATGCGAGCACACTATTTATCTTGTTGAACCCAAAATGAGTTTATAAGTATTTGTGCAAAGAAGATCCTTAATGAAATTATATCAGAAATAGAGACGTCTTATTACTATGGTCTTATTGACGAGAGAACACCGGATATATCACACACCAAGCAACTCCCCTTTCATTATTCGATATGTTGTTCAGAAGAACCGCGTCTGGGAAGTGGTGGAAAGATTTCTAGAAGTTAAAGATTGTGAAAAGAAAAAGGGGTGAAGAGGGGGGAAGAAGTTATCTTACGCATACTTGAAAAACGTAACATTGATATCAGCAGATACAGAGGACAAGGCTATTGGATAATGGCTCAAATATGTTCCAAGAAAAAACCTAGAGAGATAATCCTAGAAAAAAATCCTCAGTAAATAAAAAAATCGGCCATACTTTGAATTTATGTGGTGTTAATGCGGTAGAAGTTGCTCACGAAATCAAATCAAAAGTTTCTTCGGCAATGTTCCAACGCTTTACAATTTACTTTCCGGTAAAGACAAGAAAATGCGAAATGTCTGAAACTTGACACAACGCCGAAAGTATTTATATGGTAGACATGGAAACACGATAGCGCTCATAGTAGCGCTAGGTTTTGCATAATTGTATATCTATCGTGACAGTAAATTTGAAATTGAGAAAAAAATAACAAAATAATTAAAGAGCTAAAGTTAAAATTGTTCATTGGTCCCAAGTTGGCCAAAATCAGTGTTATTAGCTGAGTTTAAATATAATGAGAAAAAATTGATATGAAATATGAATACGTACTATGAAAACTACTTTTTTGCGTAAACGAGTACGATATCCTAAATGCTTAAAATTAAGTTATAACAAAATAGAAATGGGCTACAGTTGCTAGGCCGCTTCGAGGACACGTTTTCAACATTCTATTGTGCCAATCTTTGCCTGATTGAAAATGGATTAATCTTTCTAAACTCGTGTATAAAACTAATGTTTTATGATGTCTTATCGTTGCAACTTGCTAGCCAAACTTGGCAATAATTGTATACACGAAAAGCCTGATCATATTTCTGGCCTGCCTATGGTACTATGCGTCTCTTCAAAGATTTGATAAATTCCGGCTAGACTGATGATAGACAATATTATTTGAATTAGCTATTTTGGTCGCCGTCAAGTTACGTTGGGTGGTGAAGAGCTAGGTCAATCGCTTCCGCCTTAAAAGCAGCAAACACAGCGATGAAGAGAAGACCTATAGCCTTTGGAGTGTGTGTATGTATGTATGTAAAGGACAGCTTTTTTTAGGATTTTGAATACCACCGTTTTTGTGAAATTTGAAAATTAAGTGAGCAATGTACGAATCAAATGAAAATGACAGATCGAAATCGCATATATCCACCAGTATTAAGTGTGAGCGTTTGGACAATTAACGATGTGGATTATTCGAACTGTGTTTTTGTTTTCAAGGGACGTCCACGGCAAACGAGCAAAATCTTTCACTGCCATGCAGCTTACTATACGGTTCTGATGACTCCGAGTCCACTAAATGGTACTTAATTATAGCCTTAGGTGGATGAGAGCTTTTTCATATATTTATACATAAGAGTCCAGGAACGGTTGCAATGGTACATTTACATTTTAAACAAATCTCCATGAACAAAATGAGAACAAGATTGACAACATGAAAAATACAAGAACCGGGTCTGGCCATAGAGAGGAACTCCAATTACGAAAGTCCAACAAATACAACAAATTACAACAGCACAACACACATATTAACAGAAATCACTATAGTCAACCACTCAGCAACATGAACAAGTTGGAAAACCCAACAGGGAGTATAGTCTAGTGACACTTAATGCAAAATGTGTGTCTTCGAGTAGTTTTGGGTAAAATTTGCACACATTTTTTCTTGAAAGGTGACGCTGATCTGATTGTGTCTCTCAAATCTTTAGCGGTGCTTGTACATAAATACTCGTGGGAAAGTTTTGTCTCTCGTTGCTGCAGTTTTTTAATTTTCAAAGTCACCAACTAAAATTTGCGGTCACGATGGTGACTAGCATAAGCAAGCATTCCAAGGAACGCCATGTTTTTCCATTTCAATTTTCTTGAAAGGAAAAATCCAAAGATCTTTCTGGGCATTGGAAACTTTAGTACGATGATCAAGAATTTCACAATCAAAATGAATAATATAGGCTGACGGTTTTGAGAGTTGTGAATAACTGTATTAAGTTTATAAAAATAATAAAAATCTACCACTTCTATAATTAAGCCATCTTCCAATAAGAACATCTTTGAAGAAAATTGGGAAGATCAGATTGTTAAATTTCACAGTTCAATAATATTTATTTAATATATCTGTTCAATTATTCAACTATAATGAATTGCTATCAAATGAGACTTAACATGCAATATTTGCTTTAATTATATGCTACCAAATTTAATTAAGCAACACTAATATTAGAATTCTGAACAAAATTTGAAGATCAATGTACATGAATATATTTATTACTACGGACAGCTAATCATCATTGTAATTAAAATACCAGCTTAGCCGTAAAGAAGTTATACGCAACTGACGCGGACCGCAGTCTGTGTTGAAACTGTTTCTACTTAGATATAGATCCAGATCAGCATATTTTTATAATATATGTTTACGTAAGTTTGTTTTTTCTGTGAAGAGAGGCAATATTTGCCATCATGGGAGAAATAGACAGGAAGCAAAACAAGTAAAGTAACATCGTAGCCGCTATCACATGACAAGGTTAACAAGGCTAAGTCGCCTTAATCCCAGGGGGTCCGTTTAACAAGCCGTTGAAATATCTTCCATGAGTAGATACAGTTCATCTAGAAAGCCAAGAAAATCAATTAGTCTTGACGACTCACTTAGGGTTTTTAGGTTTTTATGCATAACATTATCCAGACCTTTCAGACCAGAGCAAAAACGAGGTAGAATTTCTAATAAAAGGTGTTAAAGTGCGCGGGCCGCTGTGAGCCAATCATATTCATCGCATTGCTTATCGCTGTGAATATGTGTGGCATATGATTAGACACTGTGTGTATGTGTGTGTACTGTTTAAACGCAAATGCTAGGAGACCAAGAACACACTAAAACAATGAAGTCAGCAAACAGATATACCCCAGCATATCACGAAACAGGTTACCCATTTATCCCAGCTATTCGGGAAGAATATGATCCTAATATGAACACAACATCAAGCTCTTTGGCTTCGCTTGTAAATTTGATAACTGAACTGGAAATTCAACGTGAAACGTGGACTAAGGAGAGTCCCTTTTTCGGAGTATGTGAAAACGTAAACGCAGAAAGCAACGAGCTGCCGCTGGAAAGATCTTTAGCAACAAATGATAATGGGGAAAATGTGATAAGAAACTCTTGCCGTTTTCAGCAAACAAGAACAGGTAAAGTATGGCGAGATTACATAAATATGCCATTATGCCTTTTGCTGTGCGAGCGATCAGAGTTAGCTCTGATTCAGTCAAATTCTGTTCATAGTTTAAGTCAAAGAGCAATTTCCTATGGCACAGAAAAAGAACAAGGAAATACTCAAATGACAATTATAATATAAGAGGTTTTTGCGTAAGTGCTAACACCTTTCCTTGCTTCAAGTGAGACGATGCAAAGCTAATCTAACACCTTTTTGAGTAACACAAGTATCTAAGTCAACAGATAAACACTTAGCTATTCGTGTAGTTATTTTACTATAGTAGAGCATAGAAAAAATTCAGACATCCTCAGAGGGTTAACATCATGGCTGATATCGCAGGGAATGCTAATTAGCTAACTACCTGTAAATGCTAGCCTGCATCCTAAGAGAATATTAACGTCTAGAATATCTCGGTTAAAAGATCTCTTGATAAGAGCATTATAGCTTTAGTTTGATGTTATATGTCCATATAAAAATTTCGTGAAGGTAAACTGCAAGCGCACTATCTTGTCCTGTACTATTCCTGGCGCCCTTTGATTTATGATTTCCTGTCAGGGCGCTAATACAGAAACTACCGCGTCGGGCATTGAGCTCCAAAATAGTTCTGTACAATTTAATTGTACTATGTAGCTTGTTTACAAGTCGGTTAGATCTAATAAGTATCATGAAGGGCGAGAGCTACGTTCATGGAAATATTTCATTTTACAAGTATCAAACATCTGAACCTCACGTTTCTATAGTTAGAAAAACATTTCTTGATAAATGGCTTTGCTATAAATACATATAAAGTTACATTCGAATCACAAGTTAGTGAAAGTTCGTTCCAAATAACTTCAAAATCTCTGGGTAGTTTGCAAGGTTTGCTTGTGTATGGTTTACTCTAAGAATATCAGTATAAACATAGTCTTGCCACCGACGTAAGGTCACAGGCTGTTTCGGCAAGACGAATTATCAAGTGCGATGAATAATATGCTACTTAGATAAAAACAAGTTTTAGTGCCAACAATTTATACTATTTTCAACACGGGCGTCTGTACTGTATCCGTGTTCTAGCGAACGTAAATGACTTGTTAAACTCTTCAATTTTGTAAATACATCTTATATAAGATCAGAAAATAGACGTCAAATTTATCATGAAAATCAACGAATTCTGTAGCACACTATATCAAGCTTTCTTTATAAAATAAATAATGAGTTACACAAGAAGAGAACTACAAATCATTTTGCCTTCCAAAATTGTAATCTACTACATGCTGTATATAATGAAATTCTTTCAAATGAAAAATATTATAATGAGATAATATTCATGCAGCATGTTGTTGACCAGCTCGTTTGACTCTGCAAAAATGCATGATGTTAACCTCAGTCCGTCATGTCTTGATTCATGCTTTGAAATACTATTTAATATGATTTCCTTAGGTGAGATTGAAAATAATTTTCTTGGGGGTTTAAAATAATAAATCTTCACTAAACGAAAAGAGCAGTATTCGATAAACCAGAAACACGTCCATTGACTGCAGTTTTCCTGAAAAACATGATAGCTGTTCCATGAAATCAATTTGTATTCTCAGACGACTGCCTGCATGGAATTTTATAAGGAGTATGACAACTCAATTCACTGAAATATAAAATTTGCAGATTTAATAATTATGTGGATTTCCAGACTTGACTCTCACAGGCGACATAGCATCATACATAATGAAATAATAAATTTCCAAATATATAGGCCCGTTTTTAAATGGGGCGAATTAACTGGATATAGTAAATCATGGGTGTATAGAATTATATAATGTACACTTTATACTAGTTACCATACAGTGGTAAATCTCTCAGCTAACTTGTGTTTCTGAGAGTTCAGTAAAATCAATATTAACTGCTATCGACGCCGTATGTTTAGCTATATTCACTACAAAGTCACTCGTATTGTCAACATTACATGACAGTCAAAGCCTCCAACTCTAGAAATATATTTCCTATTCAAAAAAGTGGTAGCAACTGCCGCTCAGAATAATCCCTGCGCAGCCTTGCTTTTAATTACATATACACGACGTGAAGCTATACTTAAATGCTAATGCTTTTTAATTTTATCAGAGATTATTCCCTGGAGTGTGAAACAGCCATATAAGAAGCGAACGCGGGTGATCTATGGCCGCCAACAGACCCTGGAGTTGGAAAAGGAATTCCACTACACTCGTTACTTGACAAAAGAAAGAAGGGCGGAACTCTCTACCTCCTTAGACTTATCAGAAAGACAGATCAAAATTTGGTTCCAAAATCGCCGCATGAAATGGAAAAAGGAAAAAAAACCGATCATCCCAAATAAACGACGAGTTCGCTTGAGCAGAAAGAAAGAACATTGTACAAACGTTTGAAACTAGCAAGTCAATCAATAACCTGAAGTTCATGTGAATATGTATCGCAACGATCATACATTATTCAATAATGTTATGCAGTGCAAGTTATCCCGAACAAAAAACCCCGTTAAACTGCTTGGAAATGTAGAAATTGAAGTATAGCAAAGAACAATATAGATCTATTTTGTATTTATAAAAGAGGACTACGAGTTAATAGAAAAAGTGCATATATACCTGTGTGTGGTATGGCAAGCAGTATAAGAGGATTTTTCATTGTTAAGATGACAATAGGTACAGATGTTCACCCTAGAAAAAAATGAGAATCCGCAAAACATGGAAATCTTTTGCAATGTGTTTTTCTGAATTCAATTGTATGGATTTTATCAAAATCTATATATAGGATTTGCACAACATTTCCCATGTCATGAAAATAATTATTATAGCAAATCAAAATCCAATTCAATCAAAATCTACTTCCAATAAATGCCCATACAATTTCCATGCTAAGGATTTCCAATTTTTTCACTGTCATCATGCTTTATCATGCAGTTTGTTGGGTCAAATGGATAAAACAAGGAATCTTTAATATATATCAAATGCATGCCTATATTATGCAAACTATAGAATATTCCAACATCCATATGTTCAAAATTAAAACGTCAATCATTTATACCTTTTAGGGGTTTTAATGCCTGCAAAATATTTTCTAGAATCTAATGATTTTGTAATTCCAGGAAGCATGTGAAGATACTTATTACATAAAGTATGTACGATACAATATAATTACAAGATTTATTGCTGAAAAGATATTGATTGTAGATTAAAATGAGCTACGATTATAATGTTTATTATAACTTACCAGAATACAGTTATGATTTCTGTTTTGCACAGTGGGAATAAGTACAGGTGAGTAAAATGTTTTTGCTCCAAATTTTAATGTGATCTGGTGAATCTTGCCTAAAAGAACACTGTCCATGTGTTCTTTTAGGCAAGATTTACCTGATCACATTAAAAGAACACTACCACTTAGGAACCGTTATCCACTTTAATACATTATAGCAAATTGTGTAGGCTAGGTGTTGTTCCAATACTTGGTCTACTGAGGTTATATAATTGTATTAGGATAGTGTTAAAATATACTGGTCTTAGTTCATAACGAAGGTCAATTATATTATATTGGGGGCACAGTTGGCACTACTTCAGTTTTTATGAAAAACCATTGTATCTTTGCAAATTTGTGCAAACGTTCGCTTCCACAAACAAAATCTCATGTAAGATGTTTCTTTAAAACTTTTCAGTCTTTATTTAAATCTTTTAGTCCTTTCTATTGACTAATGTTAATGCAGTATGTATCCGATACATACAGTGTTTCGGCAGCACATACTGATCGACAAGCCTTTCACAAAACAATTAGACTATTATGTAGCTATGCATGTACAAGTGGGTAATAACATAAGTGAAATATCGTATAGCTCCTGAAAAAGTCAAAGCAATATGTAAATCTTGTATTGAACGTAGATAAATAGGGCAATATTTCATCTATATTTATTTAAGGTATTTACAGTTTATTTATCCTCAGTTTTCGAGCAGGAAAGTTGCAGACCTAACACTAGCTGACCTGGTATACCTCAAATAGAATATTTGGTACATCAAAGTCTATATAATTATTACAAAAGATTACCAACTTCGTAATTGGACTGGCATGTAAAAATAATTTCTCCTTGTGAATTACAGTGTTTGAAAATCATGTTAATATCACAGTACATTCATTACCCCCTTCATTAGCTTTTGGTAGGATACATCAAACCGGTGCCTAAAACTAGATGGGTCAAATATCACAAGGTGGCGTCTTTTATTAATATTTACTCAACATTTTATTTATATCTGCCATTCGATGTGATGGAATCAACTGTAAACCACTCGTTCATTGAAAAGATCAGACTTGACTTGACTTTCTGTTTGAGCATTTCAGTTAATGCATGCAAAGTTTTAATGAAGCTAAATTACGTTTGTTGGACTTAGGATATGAGATATCTGTGAAAACCATAACAATAATATCCATCCTAGCAAGAAATGCACGTTTGCCATGTTGGTGTAAACTCGACTACTTAGTTTCCAAAAGAAATGAAAGTCATAATGCTGACGATATATTCTGTGCATGCAATATCGCATAGTAAGATACAAATTATACATATTTTTATATATATGCAACTGCATGTGTCTGTTGTATTTGGGACGGCAGAGCCAGAGATCCTGGGAACACTACCACCTTTCGCACCTTCTTAACACGTAGCTAGTCAGACAGTCTTACGGAAACTCCGCGCATCGCCCTAACTGAAATAACGCGCACTCGAAAATTGCGCTACTAGTCGCGATGTCTGCGTATAAACTTCATTTGTTCTCATTCACATTCGTCCGCCGCCAGGCGACAAACTTTAAGGAAACATCATAGATGTGTCAAATTTTTCTTTCAAAACACTTACAAAGCGCCAACGACTGTAAACAACAAGTACGTAACGTGATGTGACCGCCTAAAATGCCGTGAACCGATTTTCCTAAACGTCATTCGGTTTTTTTGTTTAAGACGGAACTGAACGATTATATTTTTCACAACGCCAGAATATATCAAATGTATATAATGTATCTACCAAGAAAGACTGATTTATATGTCCTAATTGCAAATCATTGTTAATTATCATGACATTACAATAATCATTGGGGCTTTTTGTTTAGAGAAATTGTATCATAGCTTATAATGTAGACAGAAGATTTTTCATATGGCTCGCTATATTAACCAACTCAGGTAACTGAATGAATTTATTTCTGTGCGTACATACATAGTGCTTTACAAAGAAGGTATGGAGTGTAATTTTGTGCATGTAAAACGTTAACTAAGTATATGTACAAATTTGGGAACGAATGCGATGTATTCATAAAGGCTATATATCTATAAAATTCGCAAAATAAAGCTCAAGACATTTAAATCAGGTATAATTGTGCACTCGTGTATAAATTTTGACTAAAAATAAATGTGTTTCTTCGTTCATTGTTAAGAAATATAGAAATAAAGGGTGCATCTCAAATACCCTATCCGGAAAAACTTCAGTCAAACCATTAAATTAAAATAGAAACTGCGATTATATATTGCTCGCATTTGTTCAGTTAAGCTTAGAGTGAAAGACCCAACCCTAGAATCTTCTATTTAAACAGGTACGATTAAAATGCGCAAGGACTGTAGCAATTATATACTCAGTTTCCGTTGGGTTAATTTTGAACATGCATATGCACGCACTTTATTAAAGTAACAAAACATCTTTTGTTTTCACCGTATTATCAAGAGCGCGATCGCAGAAAAAACATCAATAATGCTTCTATAACAAATAGAAACACAATGCATGGATATTTACTGTGTTTGTTCTTTCTGAGATGTCATTGATCTTATTGGAGTGCCTAATAATACAACCTTTGTCCGTCTGCGCATATATTGGGCGATGCCTGTATAGTTGCGGCATTCGTTAAAAATGCGCTAGAAAAATTTCCATAAAAGTCACAAGTACCTTGTAATTCACTTAATCCATCCTTCATTAAAACCCTCATTTTGAATTTTTGCCATTATTTACATGACCCAAGATATGTTTAACAGAAGCTCCGGTGTTACTTATATTATATAGATAAATGTGAGTGAGTTGCGTCCTCAATCAGTGTACTGCGCACTAAATTTAATCGCGGCGATGAGGTTGGTTTTATTTTACAGGTCAATCGAACAGCGAACAGTAAATCATTTAAAAAGACTACAGATGTTGGGATACATGTCAGCAAGGGTTAATATTTTTTCTAAAATCTGGAACGCATTTCTCATTGCTATCGTGGTTAAAAACAAGCATCATAAATCATAGCTATGGCGTCAGACCGCACAGCTACTGACATAACTGTCAAAAATGAGATATGACTTTCTTTTTCGCAACTGAAATACACGTTACACGGTGCCACAGAACCTTGCACTTGCTACATTCCACTGTCAAATTTGATTTATGCTTCTCCGTTGCGGAACGAAAATGATTTTTGTACATTATTGACCTCAGACTTGTGGTCCATAGCCAGACCACGCAACGCATGACTTACTCAAATTTTACAAATCTTAGCTAGTTTCTTCGTGTTCAGCTCGGAACAAAATAGTTAGCATCCTTCAAACATAAAATAATGGCATCAGAAGGCATGTGCGTCATATTGTTTTTTCGTAAAACAGACATAAGTTGACATAATTGACCTTCAAGGGTGGCGACTGTTCAAATGTTTAACGAATACACTGTAAAAACTGACATAACTATGAACAAATGTATGAATTAGTTACAATAAGATGCTCATCGTTATTCTGGTAGGATGTTTAAAAGTACAGAAGGTGTGGCAGACCGATTTAGGTCGTCGTTGGCGCCACACGTCGCGTTAATTTTAACAGTTTTTGCACGTTTTCCACACTTATAGATCTGCACCAGCCATAGCATATTCATCAAAAATATAAGAGAATCATTTATGTCAGGTCAATAGTTTGGTTCACTTCTCTGCATGCTACTCACTGCAGTGTATATTTACACTTAGAAGCAGAGACGCTTGCATATAACTTGGTCGAAAAGAGCTAAGTATCTTTGGGGCTAAATATATCCTCTGAATCAATTTATTGATCCATCATTTCTTAGATGTCTTGTCGGGAATT
Organism: Muricea muricata; assembly: GCA_963855995.1. Lineage (NCBI taxonomy): Eukaryota > Metazoa > Cnidaria > Anthozoa > Malacalcyonacea > Plexauridae > Muricea > Muricea muricata. The sequence goes on from OY979717.1 coordinate 48,771,928, forward strand.
ATTTACGAGCCAGACGTACAACGACGATAAATCTATAGAGACTTGAAAATGGATCTGTCAATGTAGATTACGGCAAATAGAGGACAGCAATAGGGCCATAAATCTTCTAAACTGGCCGGAGACGCAGGAATTCTCGTTGCCAATTGGTCGAAAACAGTCACGTGGGCTCGAAATTGCAATTAACGCACAGTTTCTCCTGACAGTTTGGTTTCATGTGTCGTAGTTGAAATAAATCATAAAACGCCAACGATGAACAACGTTAACTTCTTCAGTAATTCATATTTTCATTCCAATGTCGAGCCGGTGCACTCGTCACAGCATGTCGACACGGCTTTAACAAGGAACGCATGTAGCTCAATACAATCGATTATTCCAGTTTTGCCCACCAATGGATACACCGTCCCAAACCTTTGGTCGTTTTCAAATGTCATCGACACGACAACGAATTATGGAGCGGCGACAGAGGAAAGCAGAGAAAATGAGCAAGCGACAGCCATGGCGAAACCGAAGCTTGTTTACGCGTGGATGAAGAAAAAACGCGGAAAAAATGGAAAAGACGACGACAATAATGAAGGGAATGAAGGTAAGCGAGCCGCTCCCAACAAGTGCTTATTTTCAAAGGCTTTTTGTTTCTAACTACATTTTCGCTATATAATTACAGTATCTATTTAAATGTTAGCCACAATATTTATTGACGTAAGAAGCTAAAGAAATGCTATATTCTAAGTAATGAAACGGTATCACGATTGGTGAAATCACGACTCGGAAAACGATTTAACATTACAAGTCAGCATAAAGAATTTGTACGGGACAGACAAAGTAACAGAACTAGAAGTACGTTTTAAGAAGCTTTAATTCCACTTGAATATGCATGAGAACAGTTTCCCGAGTGAATTATGTTTATTTTAAAGGCTAAAAAGTGAAAATGTTGCTTAGTGTTCTGTTTGAGTGCCTCCATTGTTCTCGTTTCCTCCTCAAGTGTTCGCAAGCACAATATTTGTACCTTTCGCCCTAATCCTTCCCCAGCGCCATTTGGTTCAGGGTCTACACATCATATCCGAATTTCGATAACATTTTTTAGCTTTATATTAAGTGCGTTTCCAGGCGGGCTGGCGAACAATGGCTATTTTAACTCAAGCAGATTTGCCATTGGGCCATTTCCTAGGTTGGTGTAAAAATTCACCCGTTTATGACACATTGCTGTTGTTGAATTACCTGTGGCGCGTTTAACAACTTCGCTAATCCATCACACAATGTGCTTTGGATTTATTGATTTAGACAAATTGGATATTTACAATTGTTAAGCCAATGTGAACCATGAAAAATTCGCATTATTAGTAACCGAGTTCCTTGTAGGAACTAGAAACACTATACAAAACGAGACTGAGTCGTCTTAATTGGAGGGAAAAGTGCCATATCACAAGTAAATTATCGTTTGTTGCCTTCACAGTACACAGACGCTTAAGATGATCAGAATAGTAAATTTTTAAACATTATAAGAAATTGTCCAAGACGTATACCTTTTATTTGAAAATCAAATTTTAATGTTTGGTCATATGGCCGTTGCTTTATGTTGAAGATAGTTATGTTAAAAACAACCATATGATTGTGTACATTTGTACATGAATTTAAGAGACGTTTACTGGTTCATAGATATTAAGCTTATACCTCCTGAAATTGGTGGACGGACTGCTTCATTAATCTCTCTGTTCGTCGCTATGGTTTAGCATTAAGACAACGAGAAAGTAGCTTAACTAGCAACGCATTCACAGCGACGAATGAGGCTATACACCTAAACCCAAACCATGAATTAGTCAAAGTATATGTATTACGATTTAGAATTCGAACAAAATAACGGCTAATCCAGCCAATTCTTATTTCTATTCTATATGATAACTATAATTATATGCATTTGCAGAAACTTTATAGACCACTATACTATTACTACGTACTCTTACTGTTATCGAGTCTATACATACGTTTGAGTCATTTTGTGTACATCTGAATTAAAATTTCGTTCGACATTTGTAACGTTTGTGGGGGTTCGTTTTTTGCCAGACTACATACTAATCGCATTCGAGTATATATAAGGATATATGTAAGTATTAGCAGAGATAACCATTCTCGATGCTTCTGACGTAACTTGACTAAATGTTTATAATCAATACAGTTCAGTCTACAAAATAAGACCAAGCTAAGTCAAAAGCACTGCTTAGAAGTCAAAGAACGCAATAGAATGAGAAAAACGCTCTACAGTGATCAGCTGCTCAACCCAAGGAATATTGTTTGGTTAGGACTAGACTTGAAAAATTGTAGCGAATAATCACATGTTTACACGAAGGATTAACAATCTTTTAATTACACTCAGTCTCTGAGCTATTCAATTTGGAAAATGATTATGTATTGTCTCCTTTATAAGCAATTAGTAATTGTGGTTCATTTCAATTTATTTCAATGTGATTTAAAATAAACAGATTGTATAAATGACAAAGATATTCCATTATTCCCATAAATAATGAACAGTCAATATTAAATTCCACATAATTTGCACTTCAAAAAAGAAAACATCGAATATAATCCGAACACCAAATTGATATAGCCAATTAATACATCCTGCTTAGAATTTATATGCTATTTATATATATGCATGCTATACAAAAACTGTTAATCTTTGTAGTACTATATTTGCATGATCTTATGTATACGTAGCTAGCTATATGTTTGTAGCCATATTTCGTTGATTTTGATTATACACATAGGCAATGCTATACGATTCGGGCAAACAGTTCTAATAAATATACTTACATATAATGGGAGGAAAATACGTTGAAAATATGTAAAGACTTAAGTGCAAGTGGAAAATGTGAAGTTATAACTTGAATTTGTAATCGATATATGTTTTGACATTATAATATAGTTTCTATTATTCCAGCTAATGCAACAGCAAAAGGCATCTAGAATTAACAAGATTTTAGAATTAGAATTATATAACAGATAAGTAAATAATTCTTCCATATGATTCCACAATGCTTTGTTGCCTTTGATTTGTTTTACACTCTGGTAAATTTTGTTGTGAAAGGTATAACCAATGACTTAGCTAATCATGCTACTTTGACGAATTAGTGTCTTCGTTTTTTTTCTCTCAGTTACAACACCTTGCGAAAGCTTAAATTCAATAATACTAACATAGTTGGTAAATGCATGTACATGATATTTGGTCTAATATGCAAAACGATGTAACATAAGTGACAAACAACTGGTCACCTAAGCAATTGGGGGCTTAGAATAAAAATAAAGTAGCATCCGTGTATTTCATTAATATTGGGATTATTATTGGGTTCCATATACTCTAGGTCAAAAAGGTTTCACAAACTTAAACTTAACAGTGTTTAAGTGGAATAATTGTATGTTCTAGGTTAAACAGCCTGGTTAATTCAACCACAATCAACCATAGTTAACTTCACTTTTAAAACAAACTAAATGTTTGTAAGTCAGACATCTTGTCCGCATCAATGAATTTCTCCTGATTTTTTTGAATCATAACTAGACGTTTGGAATGGATAATACGTAAACCATCATATACATTTCTTGACAAAGATGCAGTCTTATTAACTCAGGCTACTTAAATTTACAGAAAGTATATACTGATACAGGAAACTCTGGGTATTGATAAATTGTAAAAACAATACACCGATGTAGGATTTTGAACATTTATTAATATGTTTTAACTAAACTATGGTAATCGTCAGCAAATAAACAATGATATTTTTGCACATATTTGTCGATTGTGTCCAGTTGTACAGCGTGTGTATAAAAAAGTAGATCCTTTCAAATCCAAATTAACCGCAACATATGGTATTGATTTGAAAACTCTGGCCAATTCGAATAATCGGTTAATGTTTCGCAAAAACACAAAGTCTTGTACACATGGAAGTAAGATACAAAAAACGCAGAAATAATTTTCACGTTATTACAAATAAATCCTATCTATTTTTGGAGTACCTATTGTGTTGCGTTTTTTATTAACAATGTAATGGTTTAGGTAATGTCAAATTATTCAGAAAATGGCATTTTCTGTTTCAGATCCAGAGCCGTACGTGGATTCCTCGCGCAAACGAAAGGCATACAGTAATGCTCAAATCTTAGAACTTGAAAAAGAGTTTCATTTTAATCGTTATCTGTGCCGGCCAAGACGTGTAGAGATTGCAAAGACGTTGAAGTTATCTGAGCGACAAGTGAAAGTTTGGTTCCAGAATCGAAGAATGAAATTAAAAAAGGATGAGAAAGTCAAGGAAGAAAAAGAAGAATTGAGCAAAACTAATTCTTTTGTTTATCCACAAGGATGTTCAGGTCGCACGAACGATGATGGAGCTTCTCTGATGAAACAGTTCTCAAATTTCACACCCTTCACAGTTAGTTTTGCATACCCTCCACTGCGGTAGGGAGGATTTGTCCCTTGTTTCAAAGATTGTAGGATAGAATCATGAAAAGACAATAATTGAAGACTATTCTGATCTATATTTATTTTCCAAAGTCACAATGATGGATTTGCGGACCTTATATGGCTGTTTTATGTTTAAACTTAGTCTGTACATTTCATTCGACAAACTGTACTGTACCCCCAATACATGGTAGTTGTATAGTTGATACTTTTTTTATGATAATCTGATGTTCCTAATTAAATTTTCTGGTTAATTTAATTTAAGTTCTTAGCGATTTCAATAGGATTCACGGGTTGAATTAACCGTACCACATCAATGGCATAACCACTGGTAATATAGGTTGTTCTGATTCAACGACATAACTATATATATAGTCATATTCGAGCGAAACAGCGTTTAATAATTAACCATGAAATTTAAAACATTTGAAGTAATCCTAAAGAGTGTCAACTTTCGTTCATTCAGATTGTTCGTAATGATAATGACGATGAACTAATACTTGAGTCTACGGTAATTTATATTCTATACTTATAACTTTTTTGCAGTACATGCATTCTAAGGGGACAAACTAGATACATTACCACATGTAGAATGTCAATTTGCTTCGATTTATATAAAGTATTCCAGGTTCTCGTTTTTGGTTTGGTTAAGTACTGGATAACACACGTAATTCCAGATAAAATTTGTGACCACTTGATCATATACTGTAGTTTATTAGATACGAGCTGTGATGTTGATTGTTAATACCAATGACATATTTATTTCATAATACGAGCTCTCGTTTTGTACATATTGTTTGTTAAATGTTTGTTATTAATTATAAACTATTAACTTAACTAACTTTGAAGTCACCATATTATTGTACATTTGCTATATTTTTTTTACTGTCTGAACATAATCCCAGGTTAAAATCATTAGAGAATTAAAATAGAATTTATATATCTATTCAATCTGAAATGACTGCATGACGCCCCTGTACCATTTGACACTACACTTATTCACTCCAAGGTCATTATTTTAACTTGTATGGTAATATGAGAGGTAGCCCACGCCATAAAATTTACTTGGACTATTTAGACATTAGCTTTCTTACCGCCTTTTCCTGACCAGCCTTGTCTATTTCCCCTTTGAAAATTAAATTAATCAAGCACCTTTTTGAGTATCTGGCTGAAAAATCGCATCTTGCTAGTGCCTGTAAAGCGATTACAGTTCACTGATACGTTTATTTATTTTAAATGCGCTGTGAACGTCTTGCACTAAAAATGTATCTTCCCTGAGCAATTTCTTTCCTTTCACAGTCAGTATAACCTTCTTTGAAACTCAAAACTGCCTCTCCTTCGTCCTCCCACATAATCCGGAAATTACATTATTTTACCTTTTTTAAACAAGCAGTATGCCAAGCACACATTGTTATTTCCGAACTTCAACTGATCTATACGATACATTTTTAGTGCTATGTATCAGTTCCAGGGAAATTAGCTATCAGGATTAAATGTACATTGTGTTATAATCTCGCACATAGTAGAAGAATTCCTTGTTACTGAAAAATTTATGCTAAATATATAATCCCGTAATCCTTCCGAGGACACTGTCATTAACTCACCAGTGCATTGATAATTATAAAAAACTGCGAACCATTTCCGATATAAAGCGGGTAGCCTACAAACATTAGATTACTTCATGCCATATATAGAGTAAATAAAAAGTATGAATGATCAGTACTGACTCCCAGTACTATTCTTACCAGTCATGTTGAGCACTTTCATGGCTTCAAAACAACGAACTTAAAAACTTAATATTGTAATATAAGCCTACCTCACATTTGAGATTTTTATGTTAAAACTTACTCATTGTTTACTTCAGAAAGTTACTTTGAAAGGCGCCAAGTATTTATTAAACTACTTTTCGAATATATAAAAATTTCCCTTAGCGTTCGCTCCTTAAACAAAAGTATGATTAGCAAGTTTGCTACAATCCTGGCAAAAATTATTGTGGACAGCACGCGCGAATCTCAAATTACACGCATCTTGTTATAACTTCATAAAAAAATCCCTCCTCTCCCCTCTTCCCCCTAATCAATGTTGAATATCACGAAAACTGGTTGTTGGCAATGTCAACAACAAATTACATTCAACAACATTGAGGAGGGGGGTGACGGGGGATTTATTAAAGCGAAGATCAGCGCCAGACATGCAGATGTGACGCTGTCCTTAGAAAGCTTGCTGTCCACATAATTTTTGCCAGGATTGTAGCTGCTACCTTAGTAAATCTAATCTTTCCAATTTTTCTCCTAGAAATATACCATCTGATACACCACGTCATATGTTAGAACATGGATTGATAAGGTCCATGTACACTTCTTGAGTTACGTATGTACATTTGCGTATAATCCTTGTGACTTTTTGTCTTTTCTTCTAAGATTGCTATTGTATTTGGCATTAATTGACGTACATGCATGCAAATGTAGCCACTCAATTTATACAAAAAACACAAAGAAAATCAGTGAATTCGTTTTTTTCTTCGAAACAAATACGAACCGCACGGTAGAATTATGTCTAGTAGAATTTAACAAGCAATACGAAGTGCAAAGGCATGCAATCTTCTCTCAATATAAAGATGCGAAGGTGCAGGGTGCATGCTTGCCTATGGATATAATTTGCTTTATTCATACTCGTTGTGTGTCAGAGAACTTTTGATGTCCAAGTTCAGGTTCTTAAAAAGTGTTTACTTTTTTCCTAAATGATACCTGTAACTCAGTAACTATGTGCATTGTCACAGTAAACAAAACTCAAAAGGCCCACACGAGTCAAAACATTCGAAGTTTGTGTCCCCGCGCATGTCGCATTACGCATCTTCATTGCGCAGGTTCTGGCCAGTCATTTGCTTTTTGCCAATAGATACGCTGAACTGGCTGATCCGCCATCAATATAACCAGTTATTGATTAAAAATATGGGGACATGTCGCGCTGCTCAGCAGCATTATAGTTTATTCCCTGTTCATATATAAATGAAGGAAACTGATGATCGCCTAAGCGCGTGAAACTCTGAGTAGCGACAGAAAAAGTATTTCTCGTCTTTAATTCATTCATTTATTTACGCTCTATTGAAATCAATATCGAGCGCTCTTATGTTGTTGTCTCAAAACATTGATACTTGTATATATATATATATATATCTATATATATATATATATATATATATATATATATATATATATATATATATATATATATATATATATATATATATATATATATATATATATATAATATATATATATATATATATATATATATGCGCTTCTTATTTGAATGGTTGGAATATGCATATAGCAGCCTCTTATTTGAATGGTTGGACCACAATAACAGAAACTGATTTCATTGCACATAGTCCCGAGAGAGAATGCCTAAAGTAAGAACTAAAAGGACATCCTGGGAATCTGACTATGACCTCGCTATCACAAGAAAGTTAAGTTATAATGCAAGTATATATACATATGACTCAGTTGCGAGTCAGCCCGACAATTTGATCATGCTATGCAAATTAAATCATTATCATTATTCATTTCTTCAGAGATTGATTCCTTATACGTCGGTCTATAAACACAGAAAAAATTGCATTTGCATGACCAAATGTCTCGGCCTGGGCTTCGCCACTGATATGGCTACATTTCCATCAAGATGCATATGTGAAGCGATAAAATATCTTAATACAACTCGATATGATTATCACTGCATTTTCTGATTCAAACATTTATATACTCTATTTTTAAATTCAATTTCCCGTTTGACTGCAAAGTTTTAGTTCGTACACTGATTTGGTAATTTTTCAAAGAATAGATTTTATGTTAAAACAGTATGTCTCATTCAAGATATTAAATCAAACAAATTAATCATCGTTTGATCTTCAAAACATTTACTTGACAATTCAAATTGATTCAAGATTTTGGAAAACGAGGTACACGAAATTCCCATCTATTATATGTATATTTATATTTCCCCAGGAATAATGTTCAGTAAGAATTCTTCATTTTCAATTCTGAAATGTTACTGCAATCATACAAATATCGGATTATAATTATCGCAATATTTTTTATTGTTTTATTTGTTTGATACTCAAAGACATTTATAAGCCATTGAAAAAGCCGCCTAATATTCTCATGAATTTGGAAAGCTGTCATTGTATTGACAGTGAGTGGGCAGTTGCTGTAGCGTCTGAACAGATTATAAAATGTTGCAAGAGTACAGTAGGCGCTATCCGAAAATAAAACACTTAAACATATTAAATGGACAATTTGTTACATTCAGGCGAGGCATGGGTCTGCACCAAATCATGGCCACATCATGGCCATATAAATAATGTACCAACTGACTTAAGTTTACTTAGCAAGCATTGCCTCGCGCAAGACTCCATGCATTACCTTCACACTTTACTAAAAAGTACAAATGTATTATATATTTAGGTATATAACGACTCTATTAATATTCGAATTCAAGACCGCACATATAGTTGGCCAAAAAATAAGCAAAATAAAACAATTTCAGAACCCCAGAACAAATTCTGTTGAAAGGGATCCTCTTTTATAAACATTTGGTACATGATATCTTCGCACACAACCGGATTTCGCATCCTTTGACAAATCGAAAATGACAAAAATGATGGATGAGTTTTTCGCTTTAAACATATTATGTTCGTGATAAATAAATACATTAAGGCTCACGAATGCACCAGATCCAAATGCAAACCACGAATAGTTAGGAAAATGTTTGTACCAGTATACCGAAGGACTCTTTGGTCTTACATGATCGATCTTAGAATGCGTCTGCATGGAGCAATGCAATGTTAAGTTGCTATTTGTGTGGCTGAAGAAACGAACCAGACGTAGGGCCTGCGCTGTGGCTATGTAGCCATAATGTCTGGCACTTCGTTAACAGTCCCAGCATATTTCGTCACGACGCCAACGAATGCAAAATAAGCGAACGTAAAGCAAATGTAGCAACTAATATAGTGAGTCAACAAACATCTCTTATTTAGTTTTCAATTTGACGACTCTTCATTGCTTAGGCTCCTTGAGACTGCTTGAATAATAAGTAGTCTAAATAAACTCGAATGTTATTTGAATACCCTATTTCATTAGTCATTTAGGGCGCCGGCTATCAGTCTAACCGCCAACGACGGCCACCGATTGGCTTCGCGACGATCACGTGACTTACAGGCCATAAATCTCCATCGATCAACGTTAGTTTTGGAATGCAAAGTCATTTTTCATTCTCGACATTTACCTGGCAGGTCCCATCATCGTTGGCTGTTAAAACGTCAGAAAAGCATTGATCGCAGTTGGATCGACCTTGAAACGAACATCATTTATCTTCTTCAGTCATTTATCAAATGCCTGACGCTGACATGCAAGTAGAGAACTCCCTTGGTTCATTGGTATTTGCTAATCAAAACCCGACTAATACGCAATCAGGAACAACTCTATCAGAGGCAGGGGTCGAAGAGCTTAGTCGTCATTCGCAAGCACGAAATGAGACAACAGAGTGCGGCAAGAAGCGACAGAAAGAAGCTAATGATGATTCGAAGAAGACAACAGCAAATGCAAAGATATTCCCATGGATGAAAGAATATCGAAGTAAGCCGAAACACACAGGTTAGTGTGTTTTAAACTGTCTCAGTTGGATCCATTATAGTTAACGGCGCACTTTTGGCCTTCAACCCTGGCCTTACAAAGAAATTTAAAGCTTCTATAATCGCCATTTGTTTTCCTAATCTTATCATTTTTGTACACAAACTAAATATATGAAATTTCAAAAAACTACAGTAAATTTCAATGGCTTTTTCGGGCGTTTTTGTTTCGCGCAACAATGTTTAGACACGACAAATATGTTTACAAGTTTATGGTTTTATGTTCTGTCGCATCTGTTGTGGCACTGTGGCACTTGTGTATGTTTAGAAATGGATTGCGTTTGAAGAGAGTGTAAGAAAGTCACACTTCAGTGAGCGTTTTCGCGTCGTTGTCTGTCGCGAAAACGTTTTGGTGGCGCCAACATTTCCCGATCACTTTGCGAACAAAAGTGTAGGTGTGAAAATCCGCTTTTCTCCTAATACTTTCACAGATTAGTGAATTCTGATTACTCTACTTTAACTTGCTAGCCATTTTGTACTGCTTAATTTTAACGCAAGCATGGCACGATGACCGTATTGTATTGTGCAGTTGGTACTTTTTTATGCTGTACAGAATCAATACGATAAATAACAACGGCCATGTTGTTTCACACGAGCTATACGGAGTCAAACGAGTTTGTAGTGCCGAAGACGAAATACTATTACACTAATGGTTTTTTTGCTGCAATGAAACTAAATAGTTTCCTGTGTTTTGAAAACAATATCGAAAAGTGCTTCAACTTTTTAGGCCGGCAATATGCAAGCAGTGGTATAGCATATTGACTTCCACGACATAAGAGCAAAGGCCCATTGTGCTTGCTGGCTAAACCAAGCTGGACGTTGATTTTCAGTAACTTGGGTTTGGTTCAAACCATATATCGTAGCAAAACTAAATGTAGATTCTGTCAGGCCAGACAGCATACTAAGTGAAGTGTTACCAATAAAAATGTACATTTGTATATGACAAATATTTTTTTGTAGTTTTCAAACATAACTATAACACTGTCATATGAAGCTGAAGAAAACCAAGGGGTATATGATACCCATCTACACCGCATATTTTCTAAACAATAACCACACAGTCTATCGTGTTGGAAAAACATATAAATCATTATGTTTTGTTTGACCAGGATTAGGAATTACTTATGCGCAAATAATGCACAGGCTATAAATGATAAAAACGAGCAAGATCCGAATGACCAAGCTAATAATATCGAGTACATTGATATGCTTAAGATTGGTCTTTTGTTTACTTTTATGTTGATCGCAACATGACTACAAGAAAGTTTTTTAGACCCACACATTGTTCACTGAAGCATGAGAAAGTGTTGTGAGATAACTGAAAAATGTACATTGAAGGGTATTTTCATATCGCGTTCACACTTCGCTTGGTGACAGGCGCGGAGGAACACATTTAAGCAAACTTGAGAAGACAACATATCATACCTTGAATACAAACATTTCATGTTCATTATGAAAAAGGACAGTGAGATATGGTATACGCGACGATACAGCATAAAACAGGCGTAAAGATTGACAGGTGCGGTTGAATATAAAATCAGGAAATCAGAACAGTATTGCCATTGTTTCTTGCCATGGCCATTCTTTCTCGCGGCATCGCGGCTCCTGCGCCGTTTGGTGCACTGTTTGGCTGTTTCAAGTTCATGTCATCTCTATATGAATTAGTAATCGATTCTATCTAATATTCAACTGCACTGTGATACACATAAGTGCCATCAAATTAGGATAAAAACAAAACTGGACAAGGCAGCGTGCATTTTAACGTCGATAAAATGACGCAGTAACTTCCTTGTATACTTTAAACTAAAGGTCACGTTGGGCATGCTGTTACTGGTCATATATAATCGCAAAATTCTTCCAGACACTCGTTCTATAAACATTTATTGTTAGTGAAAAAAGCAACATGTGGAAATTCATCGAAACTTTACTCATAGTTATACACTACGTTCGATATGTATTGGAATTTGGAAAGAGTTGCCTTTTTACAGAGATGTCTTGTTACATGATTGATTCATTTTAGTGTTTTTACTCTGAACTCTTCTTTCTAACAACAGCCGTTAGTAAACATTAATCAGGGAATACATACAATCTATGCATTAATTATATGACATGGCTATATAAGTTTAGACCAAATAATTTGACTGACAGTACTAGCTATTGCTATGTAAAAAGACAATCTAGGTTTTTGAGGTACAAAGCATTGCTTGTAATTTCATTTGCCGTATTACATGAATGGTTTTAACCTGTGTTCTCTAAAACTAGTCCCATGATGGCACAAAATGATGACGATGATGAAACTTAACAGTGAAGCAGACAATTAAATACATAACTATGCTCCGCAATATCATACATATGCAAGTCAATAGTCCTTCACTAACTTACAATGTTACATTCAAGAGATTAGGTTTTACAAACTAAAAATCGTAAATATCATTATATACTTTCCCTAGAAAGCAATCAATATCGACAAATACTGAGTAAACCTAAGCATGTTTACCCGATATGCAACTCTTTTGTGTCCAAACGAAAGCGAAAAGAGCTGTTTGTATGTCATTTTCAAATTCGACAACAAGTGACAACATGTACTTATTCCTGTCCTGGCATATCTTTGTGAAAGTAAATGCTATGATTTCATCTATATGCAAAGCATCATTGGAAGATTATTATCAACCACAGCCAAACAACTGAATTGGATTTAATTGTTTGTTTTCCTTTTCCTGCATGAAAATATGTGTCTTGTCGTCCATTTCAACATATGTTTGTCATGCTTTTCTTAACTATGCGGAATTTTTTAGCTAATTTATTCCGCTATGTTGTTTAAATAGTGTATACCCCTGTTTTACCGGCCGAATATACTATTTAGATTTATTTATTTTTTATATAATTGTGTATTTAGGCAAAACTAGCCTCACACAAGAAGCTGAAAAGCGTGATGCGAACGCAGACCCATCACCACGCACTATCTACACAACAAGTCAACTGGTCGAACTTGAAAAGGAATTCCACTATAATCGATATTTATGTCGACCAAGACGAATCGAGATTGCGCATTCGTTAAATTTGACAGAAAAACAAGTAAAAGTGTGGTTCCAAAATCGCCGCATGAAATGGAAGAAGACAAATAGGGACAGCAGGGATAATGAAGAGCTATTGAACAAACGACGCCATGGTATGGTGCAGGTAAACCCTTCAGCATTCGAGGAAATGGCAAAAATCAGTCATTTAGCGAACTGTTACAGCTATCCAACACCCATGAACTATAGTAATCCCTTGGTAAACTACAACTATAATAATACAATCAATACGCAGTTAGTGTTATGACACAGTAAAACAGTGTATTAGTTGTTATATGCCTTTAGAAAGGTTAAAGATAAAGAAAAGTTAAAGAAAAAGTTAAAGATGTCACTATGTGACATCAACATGTACGTGAAACAACGTTATTCGAAGAACACTAATCTCAAAACACATTTGTATCAAATATTGTGAATATGAGCTATATTATTTAATTTTATGCTGTTGCATGTAAAGAAAATTTATGTTAAACGGTTTATACAGTTGTTGTGTTACTTTAGCTTTTGAATTGGGGGGGGGGGTGGACTTGCTGATCCATCACAATGGATTCTATATTATACTTATACGGCCCTCGATCAAGTCCCTGAAGTAAAGGATAAAGTACTTTGATAATGCCGGCCTAAACTAAGTCCTAAAGAAGCAATAAATGTGTTAAGCGTGTTTTAGCATGCATGGTTTTAGCAAGAAAATAGAAGACAGAATCTTGAACAAGGATTATGAATTAAAAATACAATAATTTTGAATTTCGTGGATTGAATTCTTGTGTAAGTGCATTTCACTGTTGCTAGCACATTGCTAAGGATCTGCATGACCATAATTTTTGAAAGGTGATTTGATATGAACGTACCTATCATCAGTATACCGTGCATCATCTAATGTCTGCCAACATCTCCTAGTTGAGCTCAGGTCGAGTCTACATAAGTAATAAAGATATTAATATTTTCGATTACTGAAAGGAGTGACCAAAAACCATGCTAGTTACACTTAATAAGGAAATATTCATAACTATAGGTTAAGGTGACTCATTAGTTATGCATTGTCATTATATATGAGGTCAAAATTCAATAAAAAAGACAGAAAAAGTCTTTACGAGGTCACATGTTGTTGAGATAGTTAACTTTGTTTGCTGCGCAGAAAACATAACCTGCGACATTACTGTATATGACTATGTTCAAAAAGCGTCATTGATTTCTGAACTAGTAAAAATACTTTATGCAAATGCCGAAGTCTATAGTGAGTATTTAATACTTAATGCATATACATGTGCAGTTTTAGTTAATTCTTGGTAAATGAGCAATCTCATGGACATTCATGTGTAATGTGACGCCACGAGTTGTATTATTTGTCTGCCTGCATTTTAAAGTTTTAAAAATTCGACAAAAGAAATGATATTGTTCTTTTTTAGTGATTGTTAATCAGAATTTCATTTTATAGGCATCCAAAGGTGGAATGCCCGTCAAAAATTACAAAGATTTTACAGTGGTCTTGTAGTATAATGTATGATTTAAAATAGAAATATTTTGAGCACTGAGAAATCTTTCGGATGCTATACGTCATTGGGGTGAAACAACGATTTCTCTAAGACCAAAAAATAGTATAAGTAATTAGCTAATTTGATTGCCCCCATTCTTCAAATTAATTCTAATCTATGCAAACAGTTTTTAATCAATATATTTTCTTCAAAATATTATTCAAAATAGTATCATTAAGGATCGATATCTCAAAAACTACAATTAATCGTTTAGTAAAATTGCAAGAGACTATTCTTTTTTAAAACTGTGCACTCAACTAGAATCTGAGGATTAGGTTAAACATTGATGAAAATATTTTGAAGAATACTTGCAGTTTTTGATGTAAATGTTAAAGCATGTAGGGTTTGTTACGTGACTTTGATATACATTTATCAAAGTAAAAGCTTAGTTGCAACAGATTTTATTTTTGGTAACCATGACAACAAAATAGACCCTCGAATAAAAAATGCGTATCTGATGGGAATGTGTGTCAAGATTTTTTTCCAAAAACATCAATGAAAAAAGCAAAAGAACGTAAAAATGTAATTTTGAAATTTAATTTGTGCAGCGGATCTTCATCAGTGTTAATAATGCTAATTTTGGTGTTCACCATGCAAACTTAGAAAGGAACTTGTAAGGTTGTAAAAAGATCAGAATGATATATGATCTAATAGGACCAAACGTTTTACTGTTCAGATTAGGTTACGATTGCATAAGTTATGCACAAAATGCATGAAAGCCCTCCCCTCAAAATTATTCTTTTACAATTTATTTATTGAATGTATGCAAAAACGTCAGTTAAAGAGAAATGTATTTCTCCAAAATAGATTGCATCATGTAATTAAAAATTTAATGAAATTACAAGAGACTATTCTTTTCAGTTAAAAACTGTGCAATGAACTAGTGACACTGTGACTTCTTTAAGCTTTCGTTGTACAGAAGATCATCAGAACAATAAAAGCTTTTAAAACTCATTTTAAATTATTTAGCCTATTTTGAATAGCATTATATAATTATCGGACTAAATTGCTTATACTATTAGTCGATTCAGGCACAACGAATCACTGAACGAATTACCCGAACCGAATGTTGTAACCCAGTAAGATTATTATCGGATTATTGTATCCAATAAGTTATTGGGATTATCACGGTTAGGGTTGGGCTTCATTTTATATGCATGAAATGACAATCCATTAAGTAACAGAATTATAAAACGTTCATATCGGCTGAACGAATAAGTCAGGAAATTTTCTTTTGGAATTTTAGAGAGCAGCCGATCGGAATGTTGTATAAAAGTGTACCCACAGTGGTGTACTAGACTACCTTTCGTTTTAAAATTGGATTTACACCATAGCCACTTGTAGCTTCCGATGAAGCAACATAATGATGGAGGCGGGTTGGCACGTGGCAAAGGGAAAATACATCGTAGAGTTTATTATAGATATTTTCGTTGTCTTCTGCAGTGTCAAATTAATACGAATTTAGTTCTTCATATCTCTGAGGATGGTTCTGAAATGCAATTAAAACACTGCGCGTTCTCAAAGACAAGCGTCAAGTCGTCACCAAATATGTTTCGTGCTCTTAAATTGGATAAGACTCGCCACCAATCCCATTTGGCTCGATAGCTCGATTGGTAGAGCGGCGGTCTAGAAACCCGACGATGCGAGTTCAAATCCCGCTCGAGACAACGAATTTTTCGTTGCTCCCTGCAGTTTCAGACTAATATGAATCCAATAAAACTTCTTGCAACATGACGTACGTATCGTTCAAAACAATCAGCCATGTTGGGTAGCAAATTTTTTTCTTTTAGCCAACTGGATAGCCTGCGCACATCCTGTATTACGTCGTACTACCAACTGCAACAGTCACAATAAAAAAGCAACATCCCAGAGTCAATGAGAAGCAGTCTAGCTTTTTGCGTTGTCTGGTTTTCATATAATTATTTGTTTCTGATTTGTCACCTGAAGAGGCGGAATTTAAAAAAAAACATGCGATATCACGTTACTTGAGCTCAAAATAAAACTTAACAACCAAATTATTGACATATTTTAGTCATTAAAATTGCCTGTCCTTTTCAAACTGATATTATATTCATATTATTTGAACAGCGTTGAAAATGAAAAATAATGCATTTGTCAACAATGTTTCTTTATTCAAAAGTACCAGTAAAATTTCAATACTAAAAGTAAAACTCCAGAAATAAAATTCTTTTCGACATCTTACAGAAACGCAAATAGAAAACCAACATACGTTTTTAAAATGTACGTAAAATCCATTCAGTATGACTAGATTTTATAGACCAGCTGGATATAATTATGCTCAGAAGTAATAAATTAAAATGTGCGATTAATGATGAAAACTTAGGAAACACAGGACAGGTAAATGATATAATTGCTTAACTTAGTGCCGTAGCGGAAGTCGTGTAACCTTGACTTTTCAAACCAGAACTAGAGCAACGAACAGGTTAACATCCTAGGATCCAACGGATTTAACGGGGCTTCGGTGGTGTAGTGGTCAGACCACTCGCCTTTCACCTCTAAGGTTCCGAGTTCGATCCTCAATATGGTGGACTCGTACCGAGTCCTCACGTGAAAAGTGTAAAG
This sequence comes from Muricea muricata, assembly GCA_963855995.1. Lineage (NCBI taxonomy): Eukaryota > Metazoa > Cnidaria > Anthozoa > Malacalcyonacea > Plexauridae > Muricea > Muricea muricata. Next base: position 48,789,241 of record OY979717.1, read on the forward strand.
TCAACGCTCTGCCGAATGTTGTGGGTTTTCTCCGGGTATTCCAGTTTCCTCCCACAGGGAAAGTTGACAGGGTGGGATAGGTACTACGGGCTCACAGTAATTGGCTCACGCTGTTGTGGTGACCCTGCCCTTGTGGCAAAGCTAAATAAAATAAAAAAAAATAAAAAAAAAATCCATTTATAAATATGTCACAAATTGTGGAATGAAAGCTTCCATACTTGCAAGCAAATTTCCTTGTAACATTCAAGGGGAAGAAGTAGTAGACACTTGCAAAAAAGTGCAAGGTAATGAGCAAGGTATTTTCTTCTCAAGAAAGAATTTAAAAGGAAATTCCTTTAATTCAAATAAGTCGAAAGGCTACAGCACTCTCTATAGAATTCTGCTTTAATTAGTAAGGCAAGACCTCTGTCCCCAAATCATTTTAACTGAAGTAAATCTTGATAAACGCTCCGTCTCTCTGGCAGTAAAACCCTTTTCCCGCACGTCTGTCTTCCCTTCAGTGAGTATACGTAATATAATATACACTGTTATTTAACGTAAATTAGTATATGTTATCAATCGTTTTAAATTCATAATTGTTGTACGAAGAAATTTCGTTAAAAATAAGAAAATTTAAACGGTAGAAAAGGGAGTTAATTTTCTAAAACGTGGAAGCAATGATTCTATTAAATCCTGCGAGCAAAAGTCGGGGAAATTATTATATCCTGCGAGCAAAAGTCGGGGAAAGGTAGCAAAACTACACACAAAATCATGATCCCAAACACGAGGATTTTTTCCCAAACTCAATGATGTGATTGGCACTTTGATGTGATTGGCAAAAAATATTTCTCTCTGTATCACAGACTATTTTGTAGTTAATAGGTGAAAGTTTTTTCCAAATATATGTTTTTGTCTTAAAGGGGCACTATGATGAAAAATTGTTTATTTTGTCTTGATCTCAATCAAACGTAGCATCATATTAAACGAACAATTTAGACGTTTTCAGTTATTCAATAACTTGTCACTTTCTCAGATATTCACTGTTTGAAAACATGTAAATGCTTGCGATGTCATCTTCTCACGCATAATAAATTCCAGGTAGATCAGGGAAAGCCAGAAATATCTTACTGAAACAACAACTATATCCAAAGACTACAAGTATATCCAAATAGAAGTTATCCAAAATTTACCAACGTATAGGAATGTAGTCAGTGCATAAATGTGGCAAAACGTGCGTAAATTCTGGCGGCTTTTTTAGATATATTTTTTGTTTACTAAGTCTCATTTCGAATGCGTGAGAAGATGACGTCATAAATTAGCTTCCATTAAAAAATAAATATCTCGCGAACAAGACAAGATATTAAGAGACTGAAAGCGTCATCAGGGTATATATTCAAATGACATCTGATTGAAATCAAAAGTAGGCAAACGATTTTTGCATCATAACTCCCTTTAACTATTTAAGTAGCGATCATTGCCGCTTTTTAACTCGCTGCGGAAATGTCAATGTATATGTGTTTTACGCTTTCGTGATATCGTGAAACATAACGACAATAACTTTGCTGATGGCCGAGGTGCTTTTAATGTTAGGAAGGAACTAAATACTCTTAAATTTAGCAAGCTATGTTAATAAAAAACTGCAAAAGGTGGAGGTCTACCCTTCCTTACATCAGTCTCGAGATCAGTCCAGTGAAGGAGGACCCCCGGAAATTAGCAAGGGGGCATTTACCTCTGCGAGGTATAGGAGTTGAATTATTCAATTTTAACGGTATCGACAGCAAAGCCCAATGGCAAAGCACTCACTTTTTAACATATAATTGTATGTTCAAACGCTAGACAGGTGTATTAGACCTGTCTTGGTCACAACATGAGTCATATAGAATTTTATGAAGCTTTCTGGTACTCCAATATACCACGTCTAAATACTATTCTGCCTCTTAAATTCATCAGTTGCTAGAAGAAGAATCTTGCCTGAAATCTCAAAGCTATGCCGACTATACACGAGCAGTTGACCAATTTGTTTTTATAATTTAACAGTTTTCATTCAAAGATTATTCTTACGAAGGCCTAATGGGATACATATACATCAATAGACTGGCTTGTAAAACGAAATAATTTGCTTTCCTTTGTAAAAGTTCTGATTGAGTAAGCAAGATTATAGATTTTCTAATGTGATTGTGACGCCCAAAAATTACTCCGCAACCAAAACCCTTGAAGCACATCAACTCAAGTTTCTCCAAAACGTTTGTCTTAACTGCATGAACATTTGCCTGCGTGGCAGACGCTCGCCATATTGCTGGCTTCCATATTTCCGTCTATGCTTCGTAGGATACATGCGCATACATCTTTTGTTAAGGCGGTCAGTGGAAAAAATGCCGTGGCAAAATATCTCAGATTTGCGAGAATTCGACTCTTTTTACGCAGTTTGTCATACATTCCACCGCTCTTTTGTTTCCTGAAGTGATTTTCGCATAAATAATCAGACTTCACTTCTAATACCTTAGAATCCAGTCTACACTATGGGATCAGTGCACGGAACATAATTTTGTATGCAGTTTCACAGACTACCTTCCCCGACTTTCCCGTGCCGTGGGAGCTGGGAAGGGAAAGTATTCTGCTCGCAGGCTGGGTCATTAATATGTCGCGAATATTTCCTGCAATTAGAACAACTTACAAACAGGATGGGTTATAACACCTGAAATGGGGATGTTCAGAAGATCGAATTCAGTATTTCTCCATAACTTACAAAGTAAACTATGAGCTTGAACATTTCTAATACCTGCATGGTCATATTTGATCATGCTGATATGTTATCCCTGTTAGGTGCTATACACATCAATTCACTGAACTTTGATGTCAACTTCGGCAGAAACTGCCTAAAATATTTACAAACTTTATAATGAGTTTGTAAGACGTAAAACAGATTAGAACAAGTTACAATACATGATAGACCAGGCTAAATCATTTAACTTGTATATTATGAAAGTTAAAAAGAAAAAGAGAACCAAGCAGATTCAATATGCTTAAAATCAATATGCTTAATCTAACTTTTATGCAATCTCCCCAGATTCCAAAATATGGAACTAATTATATCAGGTATTACACGACGGTGTAACAGTTTCTTTACTCGAAGATAAAATTAATGTCTTCAAACCGCCGTGTAATGTTCAGTTTATTACATATAGTCGTATTAAACAATTTAAAAACCAAAGTGAGTAGTATAATTTTCGATCGACAATGCTAAAAATAAATTAAACTTTATTTCAAATAATTACATCATATTATGTAAACTTAGAGTACCTGCGTACATTATTTGCTTGTACTATTTTTATTTTTTGGACAAAGACATGTCGTTTATTTCTTTGAACAAACATGGAAATTGGTTGGCTGTTCTTACAAATAATATCATTTTAAAAACACAAAATTATTGGCAGGAAATGATCACGTGATCAATATCTTCTCTAGCAAGGATATGGAAAATATCTCACCTTGAATTTTTAGTGTCTTACTGTTAAGAAATATAAAACATGTTCCGTGTTGATATACAGTTAGTGGAAATTGGAAAAACGAAAAATTGGGTGGAAATTGTGTTTTCGCACAATTTCGAGTTTTACCAATTTTCACGAGTGTTGATATAACTGTATATCAATACGGAAAAAATGTTTTATATTTCTTTTATAATATAGCACAAAGAACTTTAACAGAAGAGTGGCGGGAAATTTTCTGTGCTGACAAAGAGTTATATCAACACGGCTCTTAGCCAATCAGCGTTCAGAATTTACAAATGCCATATTATAATCTACTTTATAATACTTCATAATGAAAAGTTGAGCATACCTAATTAATTTGTTTCTCTGAAATTTACAACACATTAAAATGCTCTTCAAAAATCCGCCGTTATGCTAAAAGAAAGTTTTTTGCATTCTTCTGTTACTATAGCATGTTTCCATGAGAATTACCCTGAGTTTGTTAGCCATAGTATTGCCTAGGATCTAAACTAAAATCATACAGGTATTTGTTTTTGTGTAAATACAGCACCGGCATTTAAATGAGGGAGTGGTGCATGTAAACAGAAATTAAAATTCATGATATCAGTTTACATCAGAAAACATCATGTTCGATATATAGTTTCAGACGTCAAATTTAGCATACACACAGTATAAATTCAAACAATTGAATTCGAAACATGCAAATTTCGACATTTGAAATAGGCCTGAAAACGGCCTTTAGACAAAGCTATTATATTTACTCCAGGTAAAATGGAGATGGTATATGAAAATGGAGACTTAGCTAAACTTTTCTTTTTGACATGCATTCTGGGCCATCATTGGTTATTTTTTATATTGGTCTCTCTGTATGACTACTGGTCTGTTTGTATAATAATAAATTGCATTCTATGGCGTAATGACTGCCTTTAGTTGAAAATTAAAGCTTCGAGTCTTACCGAATCAAGTCGAAACCAGTACAGATGTATGTTTTAACCGACTTATGGCCCCCAATCACAGATTATGAGCTAGGGGCTCCTTTAATTCCGTCACTGCAAAGGCATCGTACCAGGTCTGAATCGTTAAGAAGTTATTCTTATGCCGAAGCAAAACTGTTGAATTGTTTACCTGTACTCTTACGTAATTCGGATTCATTAGAATTTTTTATATAATAGAGTTAGTGCCCACTTTTTCTGAGAATAAACTGAAGTAAAATAGCACTGTCAATATATGTTATATTGATATCCTCATTAAATTTTCAACTAATGTAAAAATTTAATCTTTATTGCTTTTCTATCCTTTTTTTATTTTTATCTGTCGTTATTTAAATACAATTTAATCAACATCGCCATCATTGTCATGCCCGAAAGGAAAGTGTTATATGGGTGAATATATTCAGAATGCAAAGAAAGTGCAAGGGGTAAGCTGGAAATCATTGGAGAGCTCTAGTATTATGATCTAGCGGTCAATCGTGAGGCTGGGACGAATATTGCTTAGACTGGTCTGGCGTCGAAAAGACTATGCTCAGTCGACCAGAGCGAAATCAGAGCTGGATAAATGTAAACACAAACACATTTTAGGCCGGATTCAGGTTTAGAACGCACGTACACAAAAGCTGCAAAATGATGAGGCAGGTAGAGCAAATTCAAAAAATTCGCAACATTATAATTAATTATGCAACCTTAGTTTTGTACTGGCTTCATGCAAACATGCAGCAGATTTCAATTTTTGCCCACCTCTGACTTCGCCAGGCTATCATACATGTAGACTGGGGCCTTACATTCTTTCCGATTTTTCCAACTGATGACTTTGTTCACCATTTAACCTGTTTATGTGACAAGATAGCGTAATTTACCATATTCAGTATCAATAAAAACATAACAAGTGGTAAATACTCATTTGTATGTAATAGCTAACTTTGGTGGTATTCCTCTCTTTTCCAACTCAAATATTGCCTCTTTTGGGCAAGTCAAATAAATTTAACCCTCCTTAGAATAAACAAAAAATATCAAACTTTTTATTTAAAAATTTTCGCCATTTTTTTCTTCGAGCAAGAAAAAAACGACGAAAAATATGAATACATTTGGTCGCGCACTTTAGGGGACTGAAAATGACGTTAAGAATAGCTTAAAATTTCGCTACGTTTGAGCTGAAATTGGGTTTTATATCCATGTCCTATATACAGTACATGGCATACATCGCGTTCTATTTTGGTATATATTATGTATCTGAGTATCTAGAACATGGACATACAAGTTGAAATTGGCCTTCTATACAGTTCAGAGGAGTGAAGAGGACTAGTAACAAGAATGTTGCGTGATGTTTCGTACAAGCATTATTAACCAATAACCAAAACACATATTTGGCTGTCACGTCTGTCATCACTGCGCCTTTTCAGTCACTCTCGTTTTATAAATTATTCTTTAGCTATGTAGGTCATATGTCTGGCACAAACATGCGCACTTCATATTTTTACCACATGGTTAACTGATATGAACCAGCCTAGAAACTACCAAGAAGCAATAGTAATAATAACAATATACACTATTCGAAATATAGACAAGGATTAAGTTGTTACAATGGCGAAATAACTTCAGCAGCCCGCGCATCTTACTGACGCAAGACTTAGAAATAACGTACAAAAATGTACAATTTTTGATGTCTTGCCTAATTAGATAATTTGCGACACAACGTCATTCGTAAATTGCACATTTGCTTTCTTTCTAGCAATTCAAGTTGGATTAGATAAAAACGGAAATAAATCTCGCAAACACTTCTCGTTAGATCCTAGTCAGTAAAATAATGTTTAAGGAAAAAGCGCAAAAGCATGTTACTTTGATAGCATTGCTACAATCCGACAACACATTTCTTTCATTATCGTTAATTTGAAGCCAACCACGAGACTGCATTATTTTCCCATTGCTGTTTTCGTCGCATACTGTGGCCATGACAATTCGTCAAGATTTATGATACTTAAGCTGGAAATTTTATACCCTAGCAATATAAAGCATTTTGAATACGTAAAAACATTTTTAGTTCCCGCAGGGTTCGCGTTCAAGGCAGGCACGCATTACGCGCAACTTTGTTTTGCGAACAAAACAAGATTTTTGAGGCCACGTCAACATCGTGCACTTTCATTGATGGCGTTTTAAGAGGTCATGACAAAACATTCGGAAAGTGTGTTTTCTTTACGGGACACAAAAATCTTCACTTCAAAAAGTATCAATATGGCATTTCCCAGCATGTTTTGGAAAACATGAAACACAGAATATGGAAACAGTGAACTAAGAGTTAGACGGTAAGAGCACAAAATAATTGATCGCAAAAATGTCTACCAATGTCAGTTTAAATTGCCCAATACCAGAATTAAGTACTGATGAGGATTACTCAAATATATGGTACAATACTTTTTACAAATCGTAATTCATGACCCAGCGTATTTGAATCGGCTGATATTCAATTCATATGAAAAAGTTGTACCAGTACACGATTAAAAACGGAATGAAAAATAACTTATGTACCATAAGCTTAAATTAAAGGTTTCACGTTTAATAGAATTTAAAAAGGCGTTACCCACAACTTAACTCTATATAATCTGCCTGGAATAAAAATAAAATATAAACTTTTTAATCCTATTTTTCCATCTTTATTGCATTGTGACATGTCAAAAAGGTCCGCTTTCTAATGTCCTTGTTTTGCAGTCAGAGCTTCTGCATGTGGAAGAAGGAATTGGATACATTTAACCTTGGCACTCGAAGCTATCAATATACATGTTTGAGGTAAGCTATAAAGAATACTTTCAAATTAATTCCTACTCTTTATTATATTTGTTTTTGATTGTATCGGAAACTTTCATTTTATCTTGATTATAAGAAATATTGCCGCCCTGTACAAACACCGAACCTATACCTGAAATTGAAAATAAATAACCACAGGAAATTTTTGGGCACAATTTGTTTGAATACGACATTCAGATTACTGAAACATAAGTTTGTTGCATGGTCAGAACTTGCCCTCCCAATGCATACCCAACCGTTGAGCATGTGTAGGGCATAATTTACAACAAAATAAACTACAGTACAGCTACAATTAATGCATTTCAGAGCATAGTGATTTGTCCTGAATTCGCGCACTTCTTCTGAAATAAGACAGCACTTTGTACTCAGCTCTTTAATTGTTTGGTAGCTAAAACATTCAACTATAAAATGCGTACTTGAAACTAAATATAGAAACTAATAAATGATTGAAAAAACGCATTCGCAGAGGTACAGTAAATAAGCAAAAATAGCTTGCTGGTGTAATACATATTTATATACATATATATATATATACAAGTCTGTTTTTGTCTTGTCAGACCATCTGTGGCACTTTGTTGAGAAGTAATAAAAAGGCAACGTACACCAATTGGCAATTGCTAGTTTACAACATTGATCGAAAAACACTTGAGTAGTAACATTTACATAATTTATAACAAGTGGAATCTGAAGCATAGTGTTAAATTATATACGCATATAAGTGCGTACGTTTTGCAGTGTACTGATCAAAGCAATTACTGCGCGGCATACATTCGAAATTTCACCGCGACATAGATTCATTTGCAACGTTAATATTTACACAATTTGTCAAAGAACACAGTAAACAGAATACAGACGACCAAAACGTTTTAATTACTATGGTCCATAATCATAGACACGAGCTAGCTTCAGTTAAACAAACCCCGAGACAAATACATATTATGCACCGAAAACAGCCACGCAAACTCGCGTATACTTCATACATGCTCTAGTTGACGCGCGCGTCGATCAGTATGCGCACTTTCCTAGTGGCTGTTTACGTTCTCTTTCACTAGAAACCTGAATTGTTTTCCAAATTTCTTGGACGGAAATTGCTTGAAAGACATAAACTACATTATTAGCATAAAAATACGTACATACCTATTTATACTATATATCAAAAATACATTTTAAAAAGGCGATAAACATTATAGGCCTATCTTTCCGTTTTAGTTTGGGAACAAGTTATATAGGTGTAAGAATTATTCTATTAAAAGACTAACAAAGTGATCCAATCTTATGTTTAGCACTTGGCACCTTTCTTTAAAGATAGGTCAAAGATTACGACAAACGTCTATAGTTAATATAAACCACTGGTAATTGAGTGTGTAAATCACCAAGCAATACCCAATAGAGTTCTATTATCACATCCTGCGCTTTCAATTTCTTTCAATTCCTTCCTTTCTGCATGTAGACGATTTTTGAACCGATAAAGTTCTACTTTACCATGAGCAAAACCACTTTAAAAAACGATAACTAAAGTATTAATAGTTTGGTAAATATTATAAAAAATGTGGAAGACTATATAAGTTCAAAGTGGCCGATCTTATATAAACTTCATAAACTAAAGTGTTGTAAAATAGCTGTTAGGTGTGAATATCCTATAAAGTAACGCCTCGTAACGAGACGAAGGTCCTCCGTTGGACGAGACAGTTTGGCGTTAAAGATTTCACAGCCTTGAAAACACCACTTTCTGTCAAGAAATTAGTGATATACAGCAAGAGACAAAACTGTACAAAGGGGTATGATGTCTTCTTCTCCAGCGCCATTTCTTTGTCAATTTGACTCAAACATGAATGCTGTGTTAAAAATTATTACACTGACATCACGAATACGTTTTCTACCAGTTACTTTCTCTACATTTTACCTTTTTACTTTTTTAACTGAAACGTGGCAGTGGAAAAATAAAACACTTATATATCCGACCGCACGATGACGGTTTAATAAGAAAGGCCGCCGTTCGCTGCAAACGATATGGCAATCTTTATATTTCACCAGACAATTGCCAGAATTAAGCCTATATATAGAAAATAACCCACCTTATTGTAACCCTCGAAGTACAGACGGCGTAAAAACATTTGAGTATATAGATATAACATTGAAAATCACGTCTAACATTACATGCGAGTCAAAACATTTCTGGTAACACAAGTGGTTTACCATGCTTAGTTAACAACGAATCAATTGTTTGTCATATTTTGTGAAAACAGAGGATATATTAACAAGAAGGAATGGTTCAACAAACAGGTTATTTTAAAAGCAGGGAAACAAATTAATGCTTTATAGACACTTTTTGCGACAGATGATTTAAGTTGTCTAAACATCAAACATTATTTCAATACATGGCATTTATCTATCTCGTTTTTTTTGCGAGATTTGCTCCGAGGAGACTGGTTTTTAAACATACAAAGACACGTTTATTTTATATTTTGTATGGAAGTATTAATAAGGTTAATATAGAGATCTCAATAGAGCTCGTGTTTTTGTCAAAAGCCATTATTCAAAAATTGAAGTGTACGCCGCCATAATGGCGTGTTTGATGTAAGACGAGGCGCCAGTTGGTGTCATGATGAATGTGTGAGACAACATAAAAGTTTACTCAACTATATTGTGCCTAGTCCTTTAGTTACATAGCGACGGCTTTAACCTGCTTCAATCGGCTCACATTCTCATCATTCTAAATCCCTAAGCAGACAAGATGGCCGTAATGCCATTGAAACAAAGCCCTCCCTTTATTGGCTTTTTTATTCTGAGGAAAACGCATCAAAAACCAACAGCATTAGGACGGACTATACACAAACGCAAAACACCTCGACGAGATCAAACACATTCCAAATAACAATTAAAATTATATTCTAAATAATTTACAATCTTAAGCTAGGGCTAGAAACAGACGAACGCCCTCGAACATATTTTTACAATTTTTGTTAATACCGTTTAAAATTATTTGAATAGAATTCGTTAATTTGTTTCACGTTAAGGTCATGTTGACGAGGCTTAAGGTATTATAGACTTAAGTTCCTTTTCTATGGGAAAACTCATCAGAATAGGCCTTGCGAATGCAAAATAAATATTTCAGTGAACTGCCATTGTATATCAAGAAGGCATAGATAACCTTTTCAAAGAAACTGGAAGCTTTAGTTAAGCATTGTCTAAAACTCTGATAACGTGGCAGTTTAGGTAAATTTTCTATTTATATAATTACATGCAGTGACAGGCTGTCTTACATGCAAGTCCATCACGATCAACGTGAATACAGTTAAGTTCATGCATGCTGAGGATAAAGGTTACCGTTTAGATTGAGACTGCTTCATCATCCCTCGGTTTGTCGGAATCACAGGGTTGTTCACCTTTTTCCATTTCATGCGCCGATTTTGGAACCATATTTTAATCTGTCGTTCCGTCAACTTTAAACTGTCCGCCAATTCCCTTTTCCTTTCCCGAGTTAAATAGCGCGTAAAGTGAAATTCCTTCTCGAGTTCAAGTAGTTGTTGTCGAGTGTACGCCATTCTTTTCCGGCTACGGTACGGTTGACGAACTAACCAGTGATCTACACCGACAAAAAATAAAAGAAAATATGTTCAGAACAAGGGAATTGATTGCATTTACTTCGTACTAACAATTTATAATACTTTATACAAAATGAAATAGAATCAGAGACAAAACCGACGCATTTTTAAATATTCTGCCCCTGACAAAGAGGATCACATTTAATGGTTATTGTTTCAAGAGCGCGTCTGCTTCGTGTATAGAAAAGAAATATATTAAATGCATTTGCATATATAGCACTTGTCTTAGGAGATTTTCATAACCGAACAAAGAATATGATGAAGCCATATTAAGTATACAGATAAACGTAGTACACAAAAATACATTGCCATTGTTCGAGAATTTTAGTAATCTATCAGGATTATATATTTAAGTTAACCAAGTCGGTCTAATAAAAAATCATCATGAACTATTAGTTTTGTGTTTAAGTACTTTGAGTCTATTTATTATGTAGGGATTGTTCTTTAAGTGCTGCTATTGTAAAAGCTCTAAAAATGTTTTTTTAATACCTGAGTTGGCTGGGTCATTCTGGTCATCGTCCAAGCCAGCGTCGTCGTTCTGCGAGTCGTCCAGGCTATTACAGGAGTCGAATGAGCGAGTGCTTGAGTGTTCAGTTGTTTCAGTCAAAGAACTGTACTCTGAGATAGTTTTTATCTGCTCGGCGCCGGCTGACAAGGTAGGATAGTGCATAAATGCGGGATGTGAAAGCGACCGTAGTGAGGATGGCGAAAAATTTGCATACCGAAACTGTGCTAACTGCTGCTGCATAAACAGTGGTTGATAGCTCGCAGGAAAGCACGACTGACGGGGAAACATATAAGACACACTCGGATTAAATGGTTCCATGCTGCTTTTCTCTCTACGCTACGTTCTTTACGACACACTATATCTCAAGTAATCTGTTGCAACGATGACGGAGAAACGATACCTTCTAATTAACATCTGACGAATCTCTTTTTAAGAAGAGCCTATAAATTACTTCGTTCTGATTGGCTGTTGCATCTCACGGCGGCGAGCCAACGCACTCGTTTTATGTACTGCTCGTTTCTACCTCGGGCATTCTGTAGGGTCATGTGATCAATTCTTCCACGATATAACCATTAATTATACAAATGTTCGAACACGACTTGCATGTGTGAAAAATGATTCATTTTTAAACACAAAACACGACACGTTCTGTCCTGAAACTTTGTTGCCTCTTGTCACCTGGCGACCCTATTGTTAAGCTAAATAGGTCAGGCGGATAATTCGCAACTGGTAGAGGATTTACAAAGCAGCTTAAAGTTTTCACCTTCTTACATAACCAATTAACACGTATACTTTTGGCGTACACAAATCGTTTTCTATTATGTATTAGACGGGTATTCTTGTGTATTACCTGCAAGAAGGAAATGCTTTGTACTTGAAGTATAGTGAAACGGGAAAAAATTAGAGGCTTAGCGCACGAATTTAGACTGACCTAACCAATGTATATAACTTCCTAGCACACCACGCGAGTCAAAAGTCTAAGCCGTTTAGCGTATGTCCACACAACGTTTACACAGTTGCACGGCAGTATACATAATTAAAATCGGACAAAATATCGAACAAAAAAATTGGTACACCCTAAGCTTTCAGAATAATTTTAAATGATTCTTATAAGATTCTAGAACATGATGATGATCTATAGCGGAATATTTTGACATGTATAAAAGCTGTAACATAGTAAGAATGCTTGAGTCTATAATACAGTTTTCGCTTTGCAAACACAAAGCGAGTCATTGAGACGCTTCATTGGACTGTAATACCTCTTGTAATAGAGGGTTATTTACATTAAAGCTGAGATCTTATTAACTAGTGAACACAATATAAAAACCAAATGAATTTAAAGTGAAACGGACACGTCGTTAGACGTTATTAATAGCACCTCAAAATTGCTGCAATTTATCGTTTTAATTGACATGGAGTGTGGCCACATATTCACACATCATTACAAGCGGGAAGACTAAAGGTCTATAGCGAGATTTATGTGTTACGCAGAAAACCCGGGCCGGGCACCCAAATGTCTACAGCAATATACGATTCCAACTGTATAAAATGCATGTCCATCTGCCGTTTCTTGTAAATCTTCATGAATCATTTTCATTTATTTTCTATGTGATCCTATTCTTGAGCGGGTGGTCAGAGGTCAAGAAGTCAACATTTGTCAACAGCAAAATGACTTCGTTGTATATTTCTGATGTTTTAAAATGTTCAAAGATTCGCAACAATAAGGTTTGTCACGCGAGGTCATTCTTTTGAATCATTACTCATAAATGTCCGCCACTTAGGCTTCTTCCTGACAGTTCTTCCTCGTCATGACACACAGACCACACGCCTGTCCACCATTGGAAAAAACACGCACGTGCTTTAATCTTTGTTTGTAGCACATGATGTTATTTTTAATTTCATCGATTGCACAACATGTACACAAAAACATATTGCATTATTTATTGCATACAATGCTTCAATTCCAACCCGGGACAATCATGCAAACTTGGAAATGGGACCCAGCAAGGTACCAGAGGTTGCTTTGCACACAAAATATATTTCACTTAACTTATTTATATTCTCCAAACTATAGAACATTTTTGCAAATTTTATAGTGATAAGTTCAAATTATCATGCCCATAAGATGTGACAATATAGTGTATATTATTATAATCATTTTAAAATGATTTCATTAAATTACATGGAGAACTGTGCAATATCTTATTCTTTGAAACATCCGTATACATAGCTTTAATTTGGTTGTAAAGTGTAACCATGTTTGATGAAGGACACTATACAAATGTGCTGAAGAGAATATCATTCCTTGAAGAATATATGCACATATATATAATACAGCATACACAATAAATTTTATTGTCAATGAAAAATGTCGAGAATATCTTAAAAAGCTTTTAGAAACTTCATGTTGGCTGCGCTAATAAGTTTATCATAGTATATATCATTAATGCAAAGCTAGAGTAACAAAAATAGAAAGAATAAAAAATGCATGCAGGCAAAAAATTAAAGACCTGTTTCAAGACAATTACCTTATCCAAGTAATGACGTAAAACGTTGGAAGAGCGGCATCTGGCCCATCGTTTTTAGTCTTGTTCGAGAATTAAGCTCCATGGCTACACTTTTTACATTTCTAGCGCATCTAAATCGGGAAAATTAGAGGCATTTATTACGTTTGGCAGGTTCTCAACAGTGGATTTATGTTTTTAAAAGTGCGCAAATGGATTTAAAACTGAATATTTTCAAAAATAATCAAACCTTCCAGCTAAATAATCACACAAATGAATTTAAAATAAACATGATTTTATAATATGCGAAATGTTCCGACTCATTTATTCTAACTACGTAGACGAAAAATCTTAGTTTGTCAAAAGATGCCGATATCATTATGAAAACTTTAAAGAATTGCTTAAAATAAACAATTGAGCATGAGTTAGCACACGCGTTCACCCTGAGAAATTGCTCCTGTTATTATTATTAGTTGTCCCTGATTCTTACTTGCGAGTGACATCAACATAATTTTTTAAGAAACTTTCGTGATCGTTTTGAGATCGAATTTTCCAAAATTTGTGTATACGAGTCCAATCTATAACCCTCAATGCGCCAGAATAGAGTATATATATCAGAGAAGCTGAATGCAGAATATGAATACAGCCAGGGGCATATAACACCATGAATTATTGCAGGATAGATTGCATGATATTTATAGTTGTATAGTACATTCGATAATTATAATAGAAATCGGTAAAACGGCCCAGCATATACAATCAATATACATTTCCATGCAAGCGTAATTAATGTAATGCAAATACAAACTTTTTTACTAAAGTATACTGGGATAAAATAAAACTGCAAAATAAACTGGAACATAATTTTATCTATGCATTTATTTAACTTTTGACAGTCGGATTTCTCAATATATCAAGTTTCGTATACGATTAAAAAAACCAGTCATTCCCAGGACGGTTAATTGGAACGTTTGAGTTAAGAAAAGTTTCCTCTTTGAATAAAGATGATTTTGACTTTCCCAAAGACTATTTTATAGATAATATATGAACTGTTGATAATTTAGCACAACTGCCTTATGTCCTAATACAGTAATAGACAAGTTATAGCTCGTGAAACAAAAGTTGTTAAATATTCCGGTTCTTGTCTCGTGATATACAAAGTTTCGTTTAAGCCTATATTGACAATAATATTTAACCACATTAAAATCGCTCACACATGGCAGAAGATTTTTAGTCCACATACTTGATAATGTTAGCAGTTTCTTTACCTGCGCGTAAATTTGATTTGAAGAGGAAACATAATTTTTTATAGTGCTTGGAATTTTGCTTTTACTGCCGTGCTTTACTTCTGGCTGTAAATTGACCTCAAAGTTATACTGTCTGTACTTTTCTTTAATGTGAATGGATTGAAGTTTGCCTGTTTCATCATGTGACTTTTCAAAAAAAAAATGCAATTACTGTCTTCTAGATTTTATACAATTATAGGTATTTGTATGCAGGCTTTGTTGAGGGAAACGAATTTTACATTAAGGCTATAACAAAGGAAATAATTAAACTTTTCAAAAACACAACTTCATGATGCTATATGATTTCAAAGACCCATTTGGAGAAAAGGCTTTAATTCAAAACAGCCATAACATGGGATCTACATAACTAATTTTAATCATCTCATGTCAAAATTCATCTCTTAAAATTAAATCAATTTACGATGTATGCCGTGATAATCAGCCGTGCAAAAATCTCAAACATAACTGCTGCTCTTTTGTCTGGGTCCTTTTGCATAATTTATAGTGTTGTACATCTACTTTTGTAGTATTTGTTTGTACTTCGGCATGCTGGTTGAAAGTACAGCTCTAGAAACTCTAGTGCAACATGTCACATTCTGACATGTGCAAAATTAGCTACACTAACACACGTACCCAATTCGTCATCGTACGAATCACCAATTGAACTTAAAATGCCGACACAAAATGTCCTAAATGTTCAAAGTGCATGCATAGGTCAGAAACTAGACCGCTAGATTAAACCATCATCGACCGCTATCCTAAATTTGTAAATGCTGTCACGAATAACCGGTGGATTTACGCGGCACATTCCACAGATACTCAAGCCCAGTGACGTATAATGACATGTCAAATCCCGCATAATTTATAGCGGTAGGAGCAATTAGGGCTGCTTATTACAGAATAAACTCGCATGAAATTACTATTTAGCTATCTCGTGCTATCAAATTTATTTACACAGCCTGAAATTATATCTGAAGTTGTTTTCTCTATCTCCTGCCTAGGTTAAAGTTTTTGGAAGTCTACGGGACGCTCTCTAAACACCGTGTTGGATATCTGTCTCATTTTCGTAAGAATCCACTGGCCAATAACGATCGTCTGCCAGACGCCACGTAATGGGTGCTGGGAGGGAGTTCAAAGAAAGCAGTTTCCTTGTATATCCCAAAACCGTCTCTCAACCCACGCAAACAAAATTCAGTTTCTTTATTTCCCCTTTCCTTCAATAATGCACCGAAAAATCGGAAAGGACACTTATATGTGACTTTCAATTGCTATAAACAAAAATAGAAACCTGAGAAACGATCGATCGGCATTCTGTCTGTACGTGTGAAATTATTAAAAGTGTTAAAGTTTGAAATACTATATATATATATATATATAGCTTTACATTACAATTGAGAGGAAAGATTATTAAGAGTTAGCAACTGGTGAAGTAAGTTCCATTTAGATGATATCAGGAATGATGAGAGATTTTGAATGTTTAGTAAAATTCTGCAAAGAAGCCTGTGTTAAGGTTTCACATTTTTTATATTTAATTGAATAAATATTACATGGAAATATTTTCACTTGTTCTTTTATTTGTTATTTCATCCTGAAGAGCGGGATAAAAGCGATTGTGTTTTCCTTAGAAATAAATCTTCCTAATAATTTTGTTGTTATTCTCAACTGTCAAAAAATCTGAAATCTATAAATTAGTGGAGAAAAATGCCTGTAGAAATTCATCTGCGATGTCAAATGTTATTTATCATGCATCTTATTCATATGACACCATAGGTCACAGTGGGGATCAACTCTTAATCGAGACCATCAGAGATAAATTAAATGTCCATAGTGCGTGTTGGCCTTGTGTCTAGTAACAAAAACCTGCAATCTTATATCATTTGCTCACTCCAGTACAGCATAAACATCAATGCAGTTGAAGTCTACCCCCACCTAGATTCACTACATAATGGCGTAGTACATCCCAAGAATAGTCAGCTGGCTATTTTTCTCGGTCTAATCGAGTAACTCTAATAATTTGCTTACAAACAATAAACAAGAAAAATCTGTTGACGACGCACCATAGAGATGCCATCCATGAAATGCATGGCATTTATTATATGATTTCTTTAAACTAGGTATTTAAAAACTAATGCACGATAGATATTGTTTTTCTGTAACCACACCTGAAGCGATTTTTCGCATAGTATTATTTACGCTTCCACGCAGGTGTGGTCTGTTTTTGTCGATAAAGTAATTAAAATCGCATGTTGATGAAAGTTATAACAAATGGTTTCTAACTTTTAGGAAGTGCTACTGATTTAGGGCATGGCCTACATCGCGTCAATAAAGAGTCGAAGTTCATTCTCAAGAGTGATCTTTTTGTTGCTGAAGGCAATATATGTGTGCATACGGAGCGTAAAAATACATTTTGGGACGTACATATATAATGCTTAAACCATCACAATTGATAAATAGCTTAAAACTGGCCTGTGACCCTTGCGTGACGTTTCCGTAATGGCAGTTACAAATTGTTTTTCAAATTGTCAATTATGAAATTCAAAACTCACTACAAGTTTTGCACGCCATCTGCATGAAAATGAGTGGCATATACACAATAAAACAGCCAACGATTATACTGACTTCGAAGAATATATAACTGATCTACTGCGAAAAGTGATAGTTTACAGATGAACGGATATGAATCACATGCGAAACGAGATAACATACAATGTAATTACTTAATTCAATTTGTGTGCTGTAGATCAAGCCCACCAATGCTATGATAATGGTTCAGATAATTGCATGTAAAAAATAAAACTTTTAACTTTTCACATCCTTGTTTTATTGAAACAATTACAAAACCAATCATAAATAAATCGATGGCCAAAACTAACCGCAGGATATTCAAGATTTCTTACAAAACACTTTACAGACCAGGCTAGCATATTTGTTGCTACAAGCACTGCCTCCCTCAACTATCTCATCACTCAATCTTAAGACAATACGAGATGCGCTATAGTTGATCATATTGTTAAAGCATGACGTCACAGTCATGCATGCATTCGAATAACTTGCTTATATATATACTATATACATATTACCTATTATTCCACATAATGCTGCAAAGGCATACTACATCTCACAACAAGCAATTTTAAATGTTGTATGCAAACTTTCAGTTAGTTTGTCAAAATAACTCTAAATAGAATAATACATAAATAACATATCACAAAGAGCATTACATAGAGTTGCATTGTCGAATGTTCGATAATGAATACAACCCGTAGATACAACCCCTGTCCACTGAATTTTATTTGTTCCGCTTCCCAGGAATACTGTACTGAATAGTGTATTTTTACAACTGACTGTTTTTTTCTCATGCGGGTAACTATAGAAACACAAAAAACATTGCCAATACAAATCTCGTCAGTCTAATCGTAATTCATCATCATTCTATTCTGAACCTGTTTGGTCAAGTGTGTGAAAATTTCTATGGCTACCTGAGAACTTGATTACTGTAATTATACGCACATAAGATTCGTGTGTACAGGCAGTCCTTCTGGACATTGTTCGACATGCCACGTACTTCACTGATATACACACTCACACATCTGTACGACCAAT
Organism: Muricea muricata; assembly: GCA_963855995.1. Lineage (NCBI taxonomy): Eukaryota > Metazoa > Cnidaria > Anthozoa > Malacalcyonacea > Plexauridae > Muricea > Muricea muricata. The sequence goes on from OY979717.1 coordinate 48,808,008, forward strand.
TGGTAGCTCTTTTTAACTTTGTATATCTAATCTTTTTATGCGATTTACCCAACAAACATATTTATATTTTAATATTTCTTTACACAAATTATCATGATTGTTTTAGTAATCATAATTGTTTCATTATCACACCTATGCAAAATCCAATTTGAAATAGCCTCTTGTTTTATATCAAAGCTTTAATATATAGCTTGAGCAAGAAGCATGTGACCCATTGAAATTTTAGCAAATAAACAATTATATTCAAATACTATAATTTCATGCAGTGATGACAGCTGACCCATTTGTCTGAGCATGCGCAACGGAAGACTGCGTGGACGCGTGAAAATTGCGTGATTTGGGGGAATACAATTAGGAAATGAGAAAGCGGACGCAGCAACCTTGAGAAACGTGGAACGTGGCTTGAAGCCAGGCCTAATCGGCGCGTTTACTTAGCCTATTTGGAAATTGCCCACGGAGATAGGCTATGGTTATTACATTGCTCGTGTGAGTAGAAGTTTCATCTTGATGCCGCCACATGACATTTCTATCAATATTATGGATACGAAAATCTCTTTGCAACACGTTGTAACGAATAATTCTCAAATGCTCTCGTGTGTCAAGATTTCTCTCCGCAAAATAGGGGCCCAACACTACGCCCATCCAACCCATGCCATCAGTTGATTCGCTCCTTGCAAAAACTGAACATAATGATCAGGCGAGTTACCATTGTCCTTTGCCATTTTCTGCGTAGTTTCGCAAGTTTCTTGTGTTGACTTCAGAATTTAGACTAAACATCGCTTCATCTGATACAATTAAACGACCGAGAAAATCTGGATTTTGGTTGACAGTACTTAAAAGTCGGTTTCAGAAAGTTAACCGGAGAGCTGGATGGATGAAATGAAAACGTATGGATGAAATTTGTTTCACAATTTGCCGAATTGTGCGACGACTCAATCTTAAACTTTTCTTCTGGAAAATCTTCTTTCGTTGTGTAAAAGTGACTGCTTCGTCAATGATTTAAATTGTGACAATCATGTTTCCTCCCGAACAAACTTTTGAAAAGTTCTTCTCACTTTTCTTACCTTCTTCCGTTGTGTAAAAGTGACTTCTTCGTCAATGATTTACATTGTGACAATCATGTTTCCTCTCGAACAAACTTTTGAAAAGTTCTTCTCACCGTTTTTACTCCCAGGGAAGGAACATCACGCCAATGATTACGCCATTGACGTAAAGCTTCTTCCACATTATTGACTCTGACATATTCGACACAGATCCAGACCCGTTGCTCCTCCTTGCGTTGTGCATTAACTCAATAGGGACCAGTAATAAACAGTAGTATAGGCATCTTTATTACAGTATAACTAGTACTGTGCAAACTCCGGTTTTTTCACCTCCGGCTCTGGCAAAAAAACTCCGGCTCCGGAAAAAATAACTCCGGCTCCGGCAGAAAACTTTAGGCTTGTGCAAATTTGTCAAAATTGGAAATTTTTACAGTTTAAATTGGAAACACCATCTTTGTTTTTTATTTAACACTTCGCCTTCTTCGCATTAACATTTTGCAATATGCATGATGCACGATCTTGTATTTGCAAAACAAGACGCACGGTCAATGTGGTTAAAACTTTTTATTATTAAACTTAATGAAAGCAAGTTTACCAATGTTTCCTGTTACAATGTTACCCGCCAAAGAAAAGACTCTGTCAGACGTTACTGACGAGGGTAATGTTTCAGTTATTCTTAAAAACACATATTCGACCTTTCATGTTGACAATTGTATGCATAGCGTCGCAGCGTTTGATGAAATTTTTAGATAAAATTTTCACGCGCTTTACCGTCTTGCGGGCGTCACAGTTCTACAAAAATAACATAAAATGCCATGATTATAATTTGTATGTTTGTGGCAAGCTATGTTAGGCTGTATTTACTTTTTCGTCGAAGAGTTAGTTAGTTTTTTCGTTGATCTATGACAGAAGTTTGCAGCACAAATAAGTGCTGCCGGAGTTTCGCCGGAGGTGAACAAACTCCGGCTCCGGCAAAATAGCTCAAAACTCCGGCTCCGGCCCTCCGGCTCCGGTGCACAGCGCTAAGTATAACACTGTAGCTCGTAATGCCTCGCTCTTGTGATCTTTGACCACGTTTAGGGTCATATACCGGTACCTAAAAAATACCCTTTCACATTAGGCTGTCAACGCCCTGTGGTCAACGCCTGAAGAATAACTTGAAAACGACATCGTCGACTCGCATTTTCTCGCCATTTTCGCTTATTTCAAAAATGCAACTTTGAATTTAAACTTACAACAATATCTCGGCTAATATTTGACAGAATATTTTAAGGAAAACATCGCAATTTAAGTTAAACATTACTGTTTTAAAAAAACCTTATTTGAAGAAGAACGCTTCTTTAGTTTTTCTAATAAGAGTAAATTAAAGAGGAGGAACATTTTTTTTTCGCCACGCGATAGTCAAGCGGGCTTTTTGTTACTAAACAACAGAGACACTTAAAGATTTGCACCGGTTATCTGCTACAGAAAAAAGATGGAAAAGGGTGATACATAGAATACTTCCACTGACACAAGGGTACTACTACCACCCAAGATTTGAGGTTTTGATTGTTTTGCTTTGCTTTATTATAAATCAAAAATCATAAATCAACAAAATCATGTATAGCATATTTCTTAGTACAACAATTTGGCTTTAATAACTGGCTTTGTTGTTTGCCAGGCTTATAGTCAAATTAGCACTTTAATTGGAATGACTAATTTCTCACGAAAGGAGGTTGATTTCAAACAAAATTAGTTGTACATAACCCAAATGAATAGGTGTTCACACACACGCACGCACGCACGCACGCACGCACGCACGCACGCACGCACGCACGCACGCACGCACGCACGCACGCACGCACGCACGCACGCACACCCTAAAGTGCCAGCTTCTCACTAATGTTGGTAATTAAGCCATTATATATCTTCAACAACTACACTTATCTGACCTTAGGATGAGCTAAATACTGCTCAACATAACTGCTGATGACAAACATGTTAAGGTAAATCATAAGATAATTGATCAGTTCCCGTTGATTAAATGGATTAGGATTTCATCATACCCTCAAACTATTGAGAACTACTACGGTATGCCCCCACACCAAGACTCTATCCCTGACACCCTTCCAAGACATAAGATGCACAGAAGGGGCAATCTCCAGTCTTTCTGGACATCTGGGTTTTAAAGTACCCACCCACCTCTCAGACATCCAAAATTTAATTTATTCTTGATTTGAAGATTTTATTGCAAATATTTTCCCTAATGGAGAATGGTGGGTTTTGCAAGAAGTTGGTGTACATAACTGTACTGGTGTGCATGTTGAAGTATTTTGTTGTTTAAATTTACAAACATTTTGCCCTTTGCCTTTAAATACTGTTGTAGCTTTTTTATAAACTCATGGAGTTTGCACTTCCATCTTTTCATGTTAAGTATTGCATTTTTGGGACAGGCGAAAATTGGCCCAGTCTAGTACAAGATGACTATACGATACTGCATATTCTATTTCTGCAAATGACATTTATAAGAGAAGCAAGGAATATAAGAATTAAGGATTAGGCTATTCCAATTTTTATCTGCACCCCCCCCCCCTGCAGTGGAACCTAAAAATTCTATGGCAAGAGAAATTCCAGAGCAATTTTTCCCAAAAAATTTTCGATAGAGGAGAGCATTTTCTTGCCCTTCAAGTTCTATGAGAGCAGGGCCATTCGGAGAAATTTTGGGTTCCAGGGCATAAGTTCATCTTGGGGGGGGGGGGGGGCATCCCAGATGGACTTACTTCAATCATCTTTTTATTTTCATTAAATCCATATAATGCCTGGGGCATTGTCTTTTGCAATGCCTGGGGCATTTCATTGTCGTTGAAGGGGATTCCTCAACAGCTAAGGGGGGGGGGGGGGGGCAAATGTTAAATGGAATAGCCCATTCCATGTTCTTTACAGTTTCTTTTTGTGTGTGTATGTGTGTTTGATGTGTGTGTGTGTGCAGATGAGTAAAGAAAATTGTGTTAAACGTGTGTGGCAATTTTATACTGAATGGATCAATTTAGAATAGTGCTTTAGAATAGTGCATCAATTTTGATTCCATTTTGAGGCCTACAATGTATTAATACAAGCAATAGTGCCCTGAAAGCAAGTTATTAACATTTCCTACCTTACTGTGAAGATGAAGACACCAAATGTTCACTGTAACAGCTTTATTTAAATATTTTAAATCCAAACAAACATGAATAACTCAATACTTGATGCATGTCGGTCACTCGGTCATTAATTTCAATTTCCCGCCTAAAATGTCGAGACTAAATCGCGAATACAGAAATATCAAAAAAGCCAAACATATCGTATTTTCCCTTATTTTCCCCACAATAAACGCCGCGGCGTTTATTACATTTTTGCACTCAGGGTGCTGCGTTTTTTTGGTTCAAGGTAGACTTGCTCCAATTCAATGAAAGACACTATTTTTTGGATTAAATCTTTTATTATATATAATTACTACTAAGTAATACAATATTGCGGGGGTTGTAATCATGTGTTGCGTTTATTGTGAGTTTTGTAGCAAAATGTAGCACAGGTCACCCGGAATGCGTACAGTTCTAATATAGCGTTCAGTGGGACAGCATCTGTTACATAATGTATATATTAACACAAAGGTTGGTAAGTAAATACAAATTTGAACACTCGTACAAAATTTAAACCATAAAAAATTTTGCAAAAAAACTTCGATATTCATTTAAAAACACACACATATTGAGAAGACATACCTGAAAAGCATGTACGTTGTATTTTTGTGTCATTTCAACATTATTTACCCGACGAAATTCGCGAAAAGTCATCAAATTTTTAGTTGATTTTCGCTAAAACTATGCGCGATGCCGGCTGCCTGCCTTACGTCACAGGAAAAAGCCCCCTGATTGGCCAGCTGAAAACTCAATTTTTTTACCGCGAAAGCAAAACCGGGGGGAGAAATGTTAAAATTTTCAAAGAGCTACGCCAACGCTGCGGAGGGAAATTTGAAGTGAAAGCTTTTTTAAAAACAGCAACTCAGTAACAACTGCTAACAACTGCGAAAAATTTTAAACTGAAGTGCAAAAGATGTGAAGAGGTGCAAACGAAGAAGCATTGTAAATTCATTGTATATTACGTGCTCCCCGGTTTTGCTTTCGCGGTAAAAAAATTGAGTTTTCAGCTGGCCAATCAGGGGGCTTTTTCCTGTGACGTAAGGCAGGCAGCCGGCATCGCGCATAGTTTTAGCGAAAATCAACTAAAAATTTGATGACTTTTCGCGAATTTCGTCGGGTAAATAATGTTGAAATGACACAAAAATACAACGTACATGCTTTTCAGGTATGTCTTCTCAATATGTGTATGTTTTTAAATGAATATCGAAGTCTTTTTGCAGATTTTTTTGTGGTTTAAATTTTGTACGAGTGTTCAAATTTGTATTTACTTGCCAACCTTTGTGTTAATATATACATTATGTAACAGATGCTGTCCCACTGAACGCTATATTAGAACTGTACGCATTCCGGGTGACCTGTGAATGTAGTGGGTGAAAAGTCATGTGTGAGTGTAGTTTACATTCTACTTAAATATAGGCTTTGTCGTTGCTATGCTCATGTACGCTTATTCAAGCCTTTACCACAGCATTGAAGAGCATCCTAAAATTAGTAAAATTGCAAAGTTTGGTCGCGAAATGTTGTAAAATGAGAAAAATATAGCCCTGCGAATTTTGTATACTTTTGTATTACGCACGGAAAATTGATACCGTTTTCTCTACAGCATTTCGCGACCAAACTTTGCAATTTTACTAATTTTAGGATGCTCTTCAATGCTGTGGTAATGAATTTTCCCATTTCAACTTTTTTCAAAATTCTGTCCATAATGCAATCGGTCTATTGTAAGTTATAAATGTGATAAAAATATGTTGGCATGCCCAAGAGCTCACTGACTATAGTATAGTCACTATAGTGTAGTATATTAAGTATATTTATAGAAGTTGCCCTGTGTATCTCAAGCAACAAATGAAGTTAAGTTTTTTCTCCTGGTCGCTTATAAAACGGCAGGAACCATTTCTCTGTAATATATTTGTATCGAAATTCAAACAGGAAAATTACTTGCCAGAAATGCGTGTGGATATGACGTAATCCGTGCGACTGCGAAATCATAAGCGAAGTATCCCCAATTAAAGTTAGTATCCTCTACAGATACTAACGTATTTTAAACAAAAAGTTGTGATTCCCAAAATTAAAAATTAAATATGATATGGTGAAGAATTCTAAAAGTTATGGATATGCATGTGACACCATACATCTATGTATCCCTAGTCTTTACCTAACCTGTGCTATTGGTTCAGGCTGGCCGGACTCAGGCCCCTGGCTAATATAAATGAGCCGCCCAGCTTGCCAGAGGCTGTGCTCTGCTTACCTGTAAGTTGAAGTTTGATTGGAATTCTGTCGAGTCTTGAGGGGTTTTAGAATGGCTATGCTCGATATGGGAAAGAAAGGACCTTTAATATTCCTATGACTCACACAAGTAGAGTTAAAAAATCCTTTATATATGCGATGTGTGATAAACATAATCTTAGTTAATATTGTTCATTCTTAGAATTTTTTGGACCGTTCCCCAATCAGACAAACTTTCAAATTGGAAAACGATTTTAACACAGTTGGAAAGAGCTTCCTAAATTTAGTGAAACTGTGAAGTTAGGTTGTAAAATATTGTAAAATGTCAAAAATATAGTAATGTAAAGATTGCGAATTTTGTATACTTTTGTATTAAGCAAGGAAAAGCGTTACAACTATGTGGAAATGTGGTAACGCTTTTTCCCGCGTATTAGAAAAGTATACAAAATTCGCAAACTTTAAAGGGCTATATTTTCCACACTTTACAATATTTTACAACCAAACTTCACAATTTCACTAAATTTAGGAAGCTCTTTCCAACTGTGCTAAAATTGTTTTCCAATTTAAAACTTTGTCTAATTGGGGAATGGTCTATTCACCTTTCTTTTGTAAGTATTTTTGTAAGTATTTATACTATATAAGTAGAATTTATTGTAATTTACGTAATTCAGCCTTTGGCTGCGAGGTAAACTTAAATATATACAACATACATACATAGCTAGTCTTCCGAAACACCTTGATGAAATTGGCTTTCTATTGCATGATAAAAATTGGATATTCTAATACTAAATGAAACTGTCTAGATTCTTCCATTATGGATGACCTTGTGAGTATCGAGGGTTACGATATACTGCGCTCCGATCGAAAACGAAATGGAGGGGGAGTATGCATGTACATTAGGTGTCATGTAAATTATGAAAATCGTCCAGATTTAATTCCAAACGACTTAGAAGTTATTTGTTTAGAAATAAAACAATCAAATAGCAAGTCTTTTATCATTTCGAGTGTTTATAGACCACCAAATACTAGTGTTGAAACCTTTTGAAAAATTGAAAAGCTGATTCAACAAGATAATGAAAACAAAGAATTTTACTTGTTAGGTGACGCTTCAGGAAATAATGCAATTGTATCAATTAACACAAGTCATCAATGAGCCAACTCGCGTTACCAAATCTACAAAGTCAATACTTGATGTTTGCATTACTTCCTCTCCGGATAAAATTATTCAATCGGGCGTAGTGCACCTCGCTATAAGTGATCACAGTTTAATATATATGCAACCCGTAAACTAAATTCTGTCATCAAAGGTCGATAGGCAGAATTTGGTTGAATTCAGAAACTTCAGGAAATTTAATGTTGAAAGCTTTCTTAACGATTTGTATATGCTTCCATGGGTAGAACTTGATAGCAAACAAAATGTGGATCTAATGTGGGAATCCTGGAAAAGCTTATTTCTTAAAGTGCTTGACAAACACGCACCGAAGAGATCCAAAAGAATAAGGAAAAAGGGTAATGTTCCTTGGTTCAATAAAACTGTGAAAAATAAGCTGTTTCAAAGAGAACGTTTTAAACGCGTTGCGATAAAAACCAATAATGAAAATGATTGGAAGTTGTACAGGTCATCTCGAAATGCCGCAAACATTGCCTTGCGAAATGCTAAAAAGGAATACTATGCAACAAAATTCCTCAACAGCAAAACTAATCCAAAATATGCGTGGAAAACAGTTAATGATATACTGGAAAGAAGCCAGAAGCAAAATATTGTTAACGGAAATTAACTTACCAGGGAAAACAGTTACATCAACTAGAGAACTGGTTAATGTTTTTAACGATTTTTTTACCGATGTTGGTCCAACATTTGCTGAAAAAATCGAATATGAACACACCTGTAGCTTTCGGGATTTCATTTCTCAACAAGAACCAGATGAGAAATTCATTTTCCAGCCTGTAAATGTTGAAATTCTATACAGGCTTATAACCAAACTAACTATCTCCAAAGCTACAGGCGTTAATGACATTTCAGCTAAAGTATTAAAATCCGCAGCTCCTGCTATTGCAGAGCATTTAATAAGAATTTTTAATATGTCCATTGCTTCTGGCAAATTCCCGATGGAGTGGAAAGCAGCACGACTGACTCCAATTTTTAAAAAAGATCAACGGTCCATGCTAGACAACTATAGACCAATTTCAATTTTTCCGGTGATCAGCAAACTCATGGAAAGGAATCTATAGGAACAAATGTGTGATTATTTTAAGAAACAGGATATTCTTTCAGAACATCAGTTTGGTTTTAGACAATTTCATTCAACAACTACAACACTTTTAGATTGTACTAATGAATGGTATATTAACATGGACCGTGGCCTGTACAACATAGCTTTTTTTCTCGATTTAAATAAAGCATTTGATACTGTAAATCATGAAATACTTTTATGCAAGTTTGAGCGGTATGGCTTTGATTACAAAGCACTAGATTTACTAAAAAATGATCGAACACAGAGATGTCAACTAAATGGAATGCTTTCTGATCAGAGAAGGATAACTTGTGGCATCCCACAGGGAAGGCCCTCTTCTGTTTGTTTATTTGGCCCTCTTCTGTTTATCATCTATATAAATGATTTGTCAAATTGTCTCAAACATGCAACACCAAGGATGTTTGCAGATGATAACGAAGCGGAAGAGATAGCGAATAAGGACCTGAAAAATGTTGAAGCGTGGTTGTCTTCCAACAAACTAAGCTTAAATATTGCGAAAACGGAATATCTTCTGATTGGATCATGTCCTAAGATTAAAAGAATGGATGTCCAACCACAGTTAAGATTGACACATGTCCGATCAAAAGAGTAAAATGCGCAGAAATGTTAGGAGTTGAAATTGACGAGCACCAAAATTGCGAAAAACACATTGAAGGCATCGCTAGTAAAGTATCCTCAGGGATTGACACGTTAAAAAAGCTTAAAGAATTCGTTAACCGAGATACACTTGTGCTGGTGTATAATGCATTAATTCAACCACATTTTGATTACTGTTGTGAGGTTTGGGATGAGCTTGGTAAAGGCCTCAGATAACGTCTTCAAAAATTACAAAATCGAGCGGCTAGATTAATTATGAATTTTAAAAATGAGCATGGAATGTCAATCTTGACTCGTACTGCTTTCGGTTGGACATTTCTTGAAGAACGTAGATCATTAATGAAGGCCAAGCTCATGTACAAAACAGTTAATCAGTTAGCTCCACAAAGACTATGTAACATTTTTCAATTTTCAAACAATGTTACTAGCTATGATTTAAGAGGTTCTTCAAATGGGTTATGTATTCCAAGACCGAGAACAGAATTCTTAAAAAAGTTTTAGTTATAGTGGGGCTAAATTATATAATTATGGAATAAAATACCAGAAGATATCCGAAATTCGTCATCTTATAACTTGTTTTGCCAAAATCTTTCTTCCTCGGCCTCCCAATTATTAGATTAGTACTCTAGTTACTGCATGAATTTAGCTTAGTAATAGCATTTATATATCAATAGTTAGTAATTTGTAATTTGTGTTTAGTAATATAGTTTTCTTGGCACATCTCTCATGGAAATCAGCATTTTGTTGAATGAGACTAATGTGCATAATTAAAGTTGATCATTCATTCATTCATTCATTCATTACATGAGATTGCAAAACGCATGCGCACAACCAGTATTGACAGCCGAGTGTGAGTGTCTCAATGAGAGCAATATCAGTATTTTTATACTAAACCACTGAGTACTTGCAACCCAGGGCGGGTAATAACACGTATGAGAGTATCAATAAGTTAACCTTGGATGGGCATGTAATCCCTTGCTGCTGCTCAAGACTTGATAGAATTCCAATCAAACTTCAACAGGTAAGTCTCGTTTAATTTACCAATTCTATCTCGTCTTTCACTGCAGCAGGAATTCCATGAGATTTTAAAGCCAGGCACTCACACGAGTGGTAACGTGGTGCATGCCACATCAACAATAAATGTATAATTCTCAAACTTGAAACTCTTTTCAACTAAATACCAGGTTTCCTGGCAGCACAAACAGTTAACAAGAACGTGTCATGTTCAATGTTCTCATGCCGACAATGTCCAATACTTTTGTTACGTTACTTAGTTGAGAGGACAGCTTCAGAAAAACTGTTCGTTTGAACTGGTTTATTACCGAGACGAAGACCAGCCTGTTGTCTTCAGGATCTCTTGAATAGGCACAGCTGTTGCTTTTGCCTTTAATGTAGAAGCTGCTCTCGTGCTGTGTGGTTAAACTGTGTAACATCTACACCAGCATCTTTCATAACAGAGCGGATCCATCTTGAAATTGTGTCCCTGGAAACATGTTTCACAAGTGTAATGAACACATCAGTTACGGACCCTCGTAAAGGCCTTGTTCTCGTCAAGTATTCTTTCATGTGTGAAAAAACAGAGCTTTTGGTCTGCGGGATAAGCCTTTAGCATAATAGACGGTGGTTCGTACCCTGGACGATTCTGTTTGACGTGCTCCAGCAGTGTGAATTCAAAACGATCAGGAAACTCAGTCAAATTCTATATCAAGCATGTGGAGGCTCTGTCCTCGCTGCGCAGTAACCTTTGCTACCAACATGATAGTCTTAAATGTTAAAGGTTTCACTCGTAATTCAGAGACCTCGGGAAACGAGGAAAGGTATGTCAGCACCACTTGAACATCCCAAGTTGTCTTGTAACGAGGCGTGGGCGGAGTACTTTTGTGCACTCCCTTCATAAACCTTGTATCAATAGGATGACTTCCAATGCTAGAGATGTCCTTAGGTATGGTGAACACCGATATAGCAATTCTGGCCGTGTTTAAAGCTGTGTAGGCCAAGCCCTTTTCATGCAGCTCAGTTAGAAAATCCAAAACTGACCTTACAGAGGGGTCAAAGGGATTAATTTCTCGTTGATCACAAAAAAACTGTCCATTTCTTGATGTATGGTTCATATTGCTTGTGGGTGCCCTCAAACCAGGATCGCAAAATGACTTCTGCAGCTTTTCCTGAAACGCCTCTCTCCTGGATGGTTTCCCTGAGACTTTGCATGCAATCAGTCGCATGTGATTTTTTAGAGGATGAAGAGCATTGCTGTGGGGTTGTACCAACAGTGCAGTGGACGGAGGGAGGACTCAAGGCTTGTCGACTAATAAGTGAAGCAGAATCGTGAACCATGGTTGCGTTTTCCAGAGTGGAACTAGTATAACCCCTGAGGCTCTGTCCTGTTCGGTCTTCTGTAAGCATGTTGAAATAAGACTAAAAGGAGAAAAACTGCATAAAAATAGTGATGTTGCCAATCCATTATTAGGAAAGCGTTGATAAAGGAAGCCCTTGGATCTGACTTGCAAGAGACATATGTAGTCACTTTACAATTTAGCCTAGATGCAAACAAATCAATCTCAAAGGGGCCCCAGAGTGCAAGTATATTATCAAACACCTCGGGGTCCAGGGACCACTCGGTGGATTCATTGGATTTTCTGGATTCTGTGTCAGCCTCACTATTCTGAACCCCTGGAATGTGGCAAGCACTTAACCAGATATTCCTCTTTGTACACCAACCCCAAATCAGATGTGCCATATCATTACAAACTTGGGATTTGATGCCTCCCATAGCATTAATATAGGCAACCGTGGTGTTATCAGACAGCATTCTTATATGCTAACGTGTTATGTTACCGCATAAGGATTCCAAATCGAGAAAAACTGCTTTCAGTTTTAAATCATTTATATGAAATATCTGTTCTTCCTTGTCCCAGAGACGCCCAGTTTTACCCTCTTCTAACACAGTCCCTCAATCATTGGTAGAAGCATCAGTTGTTAGAGTGACGTCAGTGCTACCTACAGTAATATTTTGAGATGCTGTGTCTATGTTCTGTATCCACTAAGTCAATTCAGACTTGGGGTCTTGTGTTAAGTGCATGACAGCATCATAATTGCCGTTATTTCTTTGCAACGCAGCAGTTTTGTTGATTTCTAACTGCTGGTAGTGCAATTCGCCAAACTGTACCCCCGGTAAACGTGAAATTAACTAGAAGGCCAAACATCATCAACGCATCAAACTACAGAATTAACATTGCCTTTTGATTTAAACCATGATTTTTCTCACTTTCCAAACTTTATAATGAAAAACAGTATGACCAATCTTCATTCGAAATGTGCAGTTGTGAACTAAGCACAAACCACATTGGTATAAAAAGAAAATAGCTGCATGCATTTTTAATGCAACGTCCACAAAATTGAACTTTGACATGCAGAATTCATAGCTGGCGCATCGGTTTTGAAGTCATCTTTGACCATTTCTTTGTTGTTAATGGTCCTTGAACTGAAAACACATTTCGGATATCAGGATATGTCTGACGCGTATGCACGTCACAATACTTTTTGTTTGTTATTTCAAGTCAGATCAAACAAATTCTGACTCTCCTTATTCACTTCGAGGTGTTATTAAAAAAAGCTAATGCGAACGTCAAATCTATTATCACATAAAACATTAATGATGGTGTTAATTTCTGATTTTTTCCGTGTGCATTGAGCGTATCTACTATATACAGAGGGTCCCAGAAAAAAGTGACACTATAGAAAATGTCCTATTGTTATAATTTGAATGCTTGGACACGATAAACCCACAGGCATTTATTAGTGTATTCGTTTTGCTTGACTCGGGGGCAGTGGCGTAGCCAGCTTCGACAATTGGAGGGGCGAATATATATTCATATATTTGTGTTCACAGACCTTAAAAACAATCGATTTCAAAACATGATACATGAATATTCGCCCCTCCAATTATCGACGCTGGCTACGTCACTGCTCGGGGGTTTAAATATTTGGACGAAGCGAAAACGTTTTAAAATGCTTAAATGTAAATACAATTTCATTCAATTCTCAGGTGTGTACGTAAAAGCACGCGTTTGAGAGCGGTTTAAGAACAATGAGATAATTTCTATAGTGTCACTTTTTTCTGGGACACCCTGTATAAGTCGAGGTTTGAATATCTATAAGTTGAGCGAGAATGCAAAACGCACTGTGACGATGAAGAACTTTTAATAAACCAGAACAAAAACATACTCCTTAGATAATAAACAATTATTGGATGAGGTTTTTGTGATATGCGGAATTATCAATGTCGAGGTAAGAGTTATCAGCCGAGCAGAAGGCGAGGCAGATAACTCTTACCGAGACATTGATAATTTTGCATATCTCAAAAACTGAACCCGATAATTGTAATACATTGTAAGCGGAAAAAATAAACATGGTAGCGAAAGAATGTTCTTTTTGTGTTTTTGGAGTCTTTTTCTTCAAGCATATGACGAATTTCGTCTTCGGAAGAGCTTAAAAAGCGAGATGCCATAACATGAAATAAAAAATATCGAAAAAATTTTTTGTTGCCATGCCAACTATTGATGCCAACGAATACCGCATACTGTAATAATCTGCGCCGTAGGCTCAACATGCAGATAACTCAGTTATCTGCTAGAGCAGGGCGCTGTAAAATACGGGCGGGGAAACGGCTATGGCGCCCCTTATCTATGTGTGATGCACGGACCCCCCGTATAACTGAGAACAAAAAAATTTTCAAAACAAATATAGCGGGCGAAAGTGAGGCGTCTTTTTTGTGTTCGGACACCCCAGGTGATGTTTTATGGGGTATAAATGATGTAGAGGAAGATGAAGACGACGCAGCAGAAGATATCTCAGAATTACCGAAAAGTTTAAATTGGATAAGTTTGAAAAAAGGTTATGAGAGCTACCGCAAAGTACTTGAAAGAATCGCTCTCCATTCCTACGGCGAGGATACTGCACTAAAAGTTGAGCAAACAATTGCTATTAAAGTCTGGCGAAAAAAACATGGCAATGGTTTTTGCTTGGTTGCCCTGGCTAGAGTTATCTGCAGATTGCGTGCGGATAGTCGCATTTATACCAATCACAACGCATAAAGCAACTGCAATGTATAATAATCCCTTTTAACATATGATTTTCGTTCACTGTACAAAAACCACGCACGCCATTGGTCAAAATCAATCACATGTGTTTGTGTTACCTGGCAACAGGTCTTTTGAGTGCAGTATTGACATTAACGCACGAAAACGTGCATTATTTATTTAAAATGGCTACAAATTTTGTAAAAATCGATGAAATGAAGGTAACCAGATTGAACACCAAGCAGTTCCCAAAAGTACGAAGAGGAACAAAGTGGAGGTAACAAAGTCGAGGTAAATAAACTAAGCAAAGATGTAGGGCGTACGGTATTTAAACTAGTGCAAGCAGTGAACTCAGGTCATATATTAAATGGATCAGTAAAGACTGTTTAGTTCGTGTTTTGTTTACAAATAACGCACTTGGTGAATCTACAATGTACTCTTTTCTATTTAACAATTAGATTACGAGCTCGAGATTTCTATTCGGTGATAGTTGATGAGGCCGAAGCCCGAATCAACTATCACCGCATAGAAATCGAGAGCGAGTAATCTAATTGTTTTAGTAGAATCAGAGGTCAAGCATGGAATATTCAACAAAAAATTTGATTTTTAAGCAATTTTTTAAAAGAAATCTCTATAGGAAGATGATTGTTTCGCTACTCGCTACCTATTGAGGAATAGATAGCGAGTAGAGTAACCAATCAAATTACAGCATTTGCAATAGTATACTAGTATGACGCTACCAATAACAATTAGTAGAATCGCACTAGTATATACTATTGCAAATTTTTTTTAAACCACTAAGTCAATTTGAAAACAAACTTAGGCTCCCACGTTAAGTAGGCACTTTACGTAGGCACTTTACAGTTCCTAACAGCGGTACAAACACATTTATCATCACGCGCAAGTGTTTCCACGACGGATACACAGGCAAAGAATAATCCATCTAAAAATCTAGGAAATTCCAGATTTTAACTAAGCCCAGGAATTAAAAAACTAAATGGGATAAACATAATCTTCTACAGATAAACAATTGAAACACCATGCAAAATCCGCTTTAAAACATTTTGGGGGATGTTTACATGAATCTGGATAGAATTACAATTCTGATCGAACTTCTAGACATGCGGAAATTGTTCAATGTTCCTCGAAACCAGAGATTTCTTATTTCAAATATTCCGGGGTTATATGAAATGAAAATTTCGATATCGGGTTTTTTGCATTTTCTGAAAATTTTGTATTTTCTGATCATAAAAATACTCACCTTGCTGAAAAATTCGGACTAGAAGTTTGTTAATTTTACGGTTAAAGTTCGATTGAGACCATTTAGTGGCGAAATTCCTGACATTCCATCGCTCGGCCAGTGACGTATGCAGTGTGACACAGTGCGATCTTTCGATATGTAAACACTATAAAAATTAGGGCTTCGTCTGGGTAGAATTGGGTTTTTGAGAGATTTTGAAGAAAAATGTAAACGAATTCACTTTCTGTAGACATCGCTTTCAATGTTAGATACAATATAAATACAACATGATGAGTTGTAGCGTATAAATTGCCGAAAATGCAAATTATATGAGACGAGACACAGGTCAACGTTGTAGGTTTCAGACTGCATATTATTTAAATAGGCCATAGCTACAATTATAGCAAACATTGTAATAACTGGTGTAAGCATAACACGGAAATTAATACTAAATATCTGCATATCTACAAATAAATATCTACAATTTTGAGTTGCCTATTGTAGTGTGGCAAAATACGATAGCGTTTTAGGACTTATAGCTGCTTCTAGTGATGATCTCTAGTTTACTTTGTTATATAATTTACGTTCTCTGACAACCGTTCGTTAAATTCACATTAAGAATCTATTAGATCTAGTTGTGCGAAAGCATCGGCCGAATTTTACTCCTACGAATTCGTCGGTAATGTGCTCAGCGCACTTCGAGAAATCTTGCTTCGGAACACCGTATCACATTGACGTACCAGACGGGCTAAAACCAAAGCCGGGCAAAGGCAAGATGCTTATCAGAAGGGTCGGTACCAACGAAGGATTCAGTCGTTCTAGAAGAGAGACCAGGCTACCAGCGACTTCGCGCACGAAGAGAAGGGGAAATCATTATTCAATTGGCTATTATAGAAAATATTATTGCGAATAGTTTTGCTTTGCTGCAGTCAATCGGAAGCTTTTTTTGAAAATATTTGTTGAATAAATTGCCCATCTTGGGTTCTGCTTGTTGGTTTCTGATACTTTTTCCCTGACTGATCAAAGAGAAAAGCCCCTGTAGTCTCTACTACTGTTCGATGGGTGACCACCGCATAATCCCAGTGTTGCGTGATACATTCTGCGTCCTTGCCCTCGAATGTAAATTTGCCAGTGCACTCCAAAATCGCCTTACAGCATCTATACTCTCTAGCGTCCTGCAATAGTTCGTCCCTACAATGTCCACACGTGCACCTTAAAATAAACTCGCATATCAGACGAAACAGGGTAATAAATAGTCGTGGAATGGGTTAATATAATATTACTTTCACAACTTTACTTACCATGAATTAACAGCCACATTTTTCTTAAATCTCGCTTCGAGAGTTTCACGAAGAATGCCGTCTTCGTCCGTTTGGTCGTCTTCGTAGTCACTCCGACTGGCTGAAATTGATATGGCTGAACAACAGACGATTGCTCAGCGATGTCCTCATCTGTTGACCCTTCTGTCTCTGTCTGTGATTCGAAGCTTTCGTTATCGAACATTTTTATAGCGAAATATACAGGGAACTGTCTGATGTTTGTTATATTTTGTTGTTTTCGTGTAGTTATAGTATAGCCAAACACTTCGATGTGTCACACTGCATACGTCACAAGACCCGGATCTCTAGGTACCAGTCTTTCGCCACTAAATGGTCTCAAAATCGAACTTTAACCGTAAAATTAACAAACTTCTAGTTCGAATTTTTCAGCAAGGTTGGTATTTTTTATGATCAGAAAAGACCAAATTTTCAGAAAATGCAAAAAACCCGATATCGAAATTTTCATTTCATATACACTTTAATATCATGAATGTCCTTATAGTAAATTCACATTGTTCCTTAACCTTGTTACAAAGGAAATGTTCCTTATGATCTGAATCAAGAGATCACGCTTATTTTAATCGAAATTTCATTATTTTTGTTTGTTATAATTATTACATAACTCAGGACTGACCAAAGTCAATCTATGGGCTCTATCTTTTTGTTTGTGTTTATGCTGACTTGTGCACGGTGAAAACAATGGATTTTTTGTATAATGAAGTAATTCTCCAGTAGCATCGCTAGCCTTTCTGAAACACTCAACCGTACTGTTGTAGTATTAATAGGCAAAATTTCAGATTTGAAGCAAGATGAAGCGAAGTCAACATATAATCGTATCTCGCTTTGAAGTTCGTCGGGTTTCCAGACCATGACTGGATCGATTATGGTCATGGCTTTATAGGATACCCTAAAGGTCGAAATAGCACTGGGACCGAGTTGCCCCTGTGTTTTGTGTACCCCCATACCTATAAAAACTATCAATGTCGAGTCATTCTTGGGTTGTCACATTTCTAAGTCACTGGGACTGTATCTACTTCACCAAATTTAGCTAAAGAGGGAGCGCGTAGCGCGAAAATCATTACTCGCCTTTCGGGCTCGCGCTTTAGCTAAATTTGGTGAAGTAGATACAGTCCCAGTGAGTGAGAAATATACAATATACAGGGGCAACTCGGTCCCAGTGCTCTCTCGACATTTCGACCTTTAGGGTATCCTATAAAGCCATGACCGATCGACTATGGATCGACTTATTGTAATTATTGACTTGATTCATTCCATTTTTCATTTCCGATGTCACACTCGATCGATCTGTAATCATGTAAACTTAGTTTATTATTTCATTCTGGAATGAAACTCGGAATGAAATCGACGTTCAATTAATCGTAATAAAGAGTTTCTTGCAAATAGAGAGTTTTATCAACGTACATGTAGAAGAGATAAAACCGCTGAAAAATCATCAACATTGAATTCGAAGTTTCAATCCCTGTTGCCGGGTTCACGTGAACTACCACTTCGCAAACGCTTCTTGTTTGCAAAGATTCTCATTGGTCCTGCAAAGACTATTTAACCCCCGCCCCCAATTACTCCAAATATGCTAAAAACATATTCTCTCGCACACACCCAAAAAGACAATATATCTCTCCATAAGTATAATTTAAAACAAACATTTTATTAGCCAAACACTTTTAAACCTAGTACGAAATTCTTAGATTCATCTTATTGTCAACACGATCATATTTAAAACATGGCTAAGGTTTACAACGTCTACATATATTGTCCTTCTGCCTACAGAGCAAATAGGATAAGGAAGGCCATCATAAGACAAAATAGCCCCATTGCTTCTGATAAAGCGAAGCCCATAATAGCATAGGAGAAAAGCTGTGGTTTCAGAGATGGATTTCTGGCATAGCCAATTATAAGATTGCCAAACACAGTTCCAATTCCAGCTCCACTACCTGGAAAATGAAAGTAATTACTGTAATTACATATCGCTTGAGAATACACTCGCCAAAACACATACATTTTTTGCTCAGAAATATTTGGCGAAATATACTATGAGATTGATTTTTACCCAGGCCAAAACAATTCTTTATAGGTATAGAACATATTATAAGCGGCTTGACTAATGTCATTATGACTTGCACTTGCTATCTTCTGTTTTGTTTTAATGTCATTTAGACTTTTTTGTTTGTGATTGTTTTAATTAAATGCACAACTAATTCTGCTTTTGCCACGTTTCTTGACTTTTTGTACAATTCTAGTATATGCTAAAACAATTATTAAGCGAAATTGCAACTAACATTCACCGAGCCGTCAGACGTGAAAGTCTTCAAGCTACTTACATGCACATCGTACCATTGCATTCAACTGATTACACAATTGTAAAAATATTTCTTGATAATTTTCCGTTTGTTCGTCCAGGCTGGTACACGACACACGGTTAATGGCAACAATGTTCTAAATTCAGTTTGCCCCATAGTAAACAAGATGTTGATGAACAGTACCTGCACATCCTACTGTCGCAGCGCCTGCCCCAATGAATTTTGCTGCAGTTTCAACATCTCTGACGCAGGCACTGGTTTGAATAGATCGTGTTGCCAACATGTTGTTGCTTTCTACAAAAAATGTGAAATTTACCATTTGAGACTTCCTCTTAAAATGATAGATATTAACAATTGATAAAGTTAGTGTAAACTACATTTGTTGATCTTACCGATACTTGGATTTACCATTGCCACACAGGTCTAAAAAGCAAAAAGATAATTAAAACAAAAGACATAGTTACAAATTGAGTACGCGCGGTTAGCCAATTTTTTGGGTATATTATTTCATACAAAAATAAATAAACTAATTGTTCGTTTGCAATATAGAGGCCATTTTGGTTGATTTTCAACCATTGAGGGTTTACATTCACTAGGGTTTACAAAAATGTACAGCACATTATTTGAGAGATGTCTAAGGTATCTAAAAAATTACTCCATTAAATGAAGACCTTTACTCAAAACATCAAATGTCTGCTTGTATCATTTGGGTAGTGAAAGACTAATAGTGGTTTACTACTTGAATACTACACTGCCAACAATGAACATTAGTTTGAAATATCACTGAGCAGTGACACTATCATCATAACAAATCTTAGTTTATAGAAAGAAAAATCAGAGACACATTCAAGCAGGAAAAAGTTTGTTCCTTGACATTGATGAGCAATGGGTAACAAACCATGGTGCCATTTTTGACATCACTATAAACAGGAGTGGAAAAAAACAAACAGCGCTCACAGGAATATGTGAAAAAACTGGTCATGTGTTTAGAGATTTGTAATATAAAGTTTTAAAGAAAAACACTGTAGATCGGCAGGAAATTTGTAATCTTTATAAGTACTGTGCCTGCATGAAGAAAAATATTTCAAAACCACTGACTATAAAACCAACAAGCGGTAAAAGTAGACAAGCATTTTACTATCTAAATGATCACCAAGGTCAGCAAACAAATGAAGGTAAGCCTGGTAGGGTCAGAAATTTGGAACCAGATTTGGAACTGTATAATATTTTGTACGTCAAATAGATGGGTTGATTGGTCTGAATTAAACAGTATATTTCGAGCAGGATATGACCACTTATTAAGGCAGAGGTTTGTGTTGTCTGCTGAAGCTGAAGCAGATAACGCAAACCAAGGCCTTAATAATTCCTCATATCCTGCGAGATCCAAATTCAACAATTGTTTTATTATTTTTTGAAAATATTTTAAACTCAGTTTAAATGCTTGCCTTGTAAGTAAGACACCAAAAGCTGCACAAATTATAGCGTGATGTCACATCTTGTTTCAATATACGACAAAATGAGTCATAATGTCGTATATTTGTTTTCAATATACGACGAAATGACTCATGATGTTGCACATTTATTTTCAACCCCAAATTTGGGCAACTACTAAGCAGATACGATGATTTCACCTTTAGCTCTTAACCAATTAAAACTCCTAAAATATTTTTAATAAATAATAAAAATATTGAATGCCTGGTAAAATTTATAGATAGTAGAAGCACACAACTGGTGGTAATCTGTTAAAAGTTCTAATTCCATTCAAAGTGCATAGTAGACAATTGATTTTAAAACCATGCAATACTTATCATTGTATACTGTACATACAGGAGATCAGGAGAAATAAGATTTATTTATCCCTTTTTATTATCCCTATCTCTATATATCCCTATCTTATTTATACTAATTTATATGGGATGAAATTTATTTTGTAAAATAATCATGGGTTACTGGAAAGGGGCAGATTCAGATTGATATACAAAAAAGGGGGGTTAGCAAAATGTATTGCAAACTGACATTACAGGGGGTTTCATCACTAGTACATATAATAATAGATTTAACAATTCAGTATTAATTCTGTAGCATTTGCAAAGAGCACCCTGTCAATTTTCTGTCATTTGAAAAAGTTGTCAAGGAGGGGGGGCATATTTTCAGGAGAGTCAAACCCCTTCTTAAACTATGATATATTACTTCTTGCCTTATATGTTATATTACTTATATGCTATAAAATAAAACCAAAAAAGGTAACTAGTAGGAAGTGTAACTATGCACTTGACAATAAAATTTTCTACTAAGAATCTCAGACCAACATGTAAAGTGCATAGAGGTAAGGTCAGAATAATCATCAATTAAAATTCCTCATGTTGAGATATATCCTTAGCAGCTGGGTGGATTTAACTGGTACATCAACTCTGCAATATTAAAAGCTCAACAGTTTAACTGGCTTGTCGGACACCACAGTCAAATGCATGTGTGATATTACAGAATAGTGCAGGAAAATTAAGCAAATTGTAACACTAAGAAAACAACTAGAACTTTTCTTAGTATCTCCCTTGTGTTTAAAGATCATTTTCTGACTGACTCCTGCCAAAAAGGATTAACTCACATATGTAGGAAATTTCCACCTCTTATAATTACCCTCTGTTCTATAGCTTTATGAACACAACAGGAGGTATACTTTTCCTATCTTTTTTCAGCTGATTGCTCAAAGTCTTAAACAAAAACTCACACATGTGCAAACATTTGACTACTGTTGGATCATCATGCTTTACAACAATGTTTAACGTTAGCAAAGCATGTTACCAATGAAGCAAAATATGCCATTATATTTAATATCCCTCATGGATGAAGTTTACTAAGGCTTCCTTTGATCTTTGCGATTTTTCTGAGGGGTGAGATAAAAAAATTCAAAAATTCCGAGAGGTATTTGTCAGTACTTAATTTTTTTCTGAAGTGTTAAAAATTTTGGTACAATTATAGAATACCTGGCCATATAGGGTTAGGGTATGTGTTAGGGTTTGGGTCAGAGTTTATGTTGGAGTTATAAACTGGCCAGGTATTCTAACTAAGCCAAAATTTTCAAAACTTGACCATGGGGGGGGGGGGGGATAATACATAGATGTCCCACAGGCTGTACATGTAGTACAGTAACAAGAAAATATGTTTTCCTTACATGAAGAAGCTCTTGAACAAGTAAAAAGGTATACAAAACAAAATCATAATATACAAAAATATATTGTGCTAAAATATACCTCAGATCTACACATAAAATTTTTTGAGAGTTGTAGTGATTACACAATTTAAATACTAGCAAATATATTGATATGACCTTTTATATTCCACAAAATAAATTTCGCTTCAAAAAGCAACTTTTTAAACAATTCCTAACTGCTTGCACTGAAAAATCACTAAAAGGATGAGCACCGCGACAGCTAGCTATTTGACTAGGAAAATTGAAGTGAAATAAGTTGTTTTGTGTAAGGTACAGAGTTCAGCTAGACGAATAGAGGGAGTTATCACATGGCAAACGGCATGTCGGAATATCGTAAAAATGCAATCATAATGAAGGAATTTCGGAATTTTATCGACCAGTTATCAAGATGTATTGATATTAAAGAAGGGACGGGTGTTTAAAAGACTTAAATCACTAATATTACTGTACAAACCTTTGCAAGTGTCGGGCTAGCGTTACGCATGGTCATGAGCCGGCCATTTCCTACCTGAGAAGAAACAAGTAAAATTCAAGAGTAATATACAACTGCTGGGCCCAAATTTTCATCTATTAAAAAAACTTTGTAATACTTACAATTGCTCTTAAAGCTGGCGAACCTAACTTGCTGTAACTGTACATATTTTCTACAGATTTTTCAACAAAAATCACTCAGTTGCAACAAAAAATTGAACCAGAAGAAAGTCCGCAATGCAGTCTGGGTATTTGACCACCTCGCCACCTCGGTTCCAGGCTGTGGCCGAGCACAGACGCAACGCCATTGGTTAAAATTCAACAAATGTTAATATCAATGGTAATAACCTAATATTTTACATAATAGATGAATGAAATGTGCCATTTAGAGAGCAAAATAATCCATGATCAAAGTTGATTTGTTCCCGTTTTATAGGAACAAGGGTATAGTGTAAGTTTTACAAATGGCAACATATAAACAAAGCAAAAAATATTTGGAGATTAAGGGAACACTATAGGGGAACAAGGAAAAATGGTTAAATTTCATAAGAAAGCGAGCAAACAAAAATTTATAAACTCGTACTACGACCACCCCCCCCCCCTCCGTGGGAAGCCCATGAAATTGGGTATTAGACGTCAATTAAAACACTAAAGCTAATTAAGTTTTCAATTTACTATCACATTATATTATCTATTCTTTTAACTAGTAATTACGGCAGTCGGCACTTAATTTGTGTTAGGACGTCCTATATTGACAGTTCTATTAAAAAATTATCTAAATACGATGTTGCTATATACTTGCAATGCGTCAGGGACCTAGCTTTAGGTGCGGGGGGGGGGGGGGCGTTTAATAAATAGATTCAAAAAAGACCATGCGACGTCAAAGACGACGTAAGAACGACGTGGAAATGTTGTGTGCACCATGTTTAAGCCCTTTTAACTTCGTCATTGATCGACACCGATATTGCTGTACGGTTATTATTAATGTCCAATTCAACCCCCCCCCCCCCTCTTTTTGAAATTCTAGCTACGTCCCTGTAATGTGTCATGCTAATAAAACTATTTACATGCTGAAACTCTTTGTTCTATCGTCGTCAAACTGAATCAGAGTGTCGTAGTAATGACATTCGTTATTTCGTTTAAACGACACTACATGCACAGAGTCGCGTAAAAATAAATCTACATCGGAATACCGTACCATGTGAAAGCACAGATCCCAGCGCACGTTACGTCATCATTGTATATTGATAATGATATGCAATGACGTAACGTGCGCTGGGATGCCTGTGGTGAAAGCACCTTAATTCGAAGTTAGACTAGCTACGTTTAATTTAGAATGCTAATGAGTGCTACACTAATAATAAACTGATGATTTTGTGCCACTTTACGCGTTGTTGGGTCAATCTAAATAGTAATGTGTCTTTATCTCGGGTGAAAATCATACCTCCATATTGAAATAATTTATTCTATACATATCATTGTATGTTCTATAGCTTCAACCTATTCGCAGACATTACCACTCTAAAATGAATACACACTTATCACGCCTCTCTTTCCAGCTACCTCTTCATACATAAGTGGTCAGAGGAGACAGGTATAGGTGTGTGCACGAGTATTGACCCATAATGAATCGTCCTCAGCAGAACCTGCTCTTAGATTTCGATGCGCAGCGGCGTAGATCAGAACTAATCAATATGGTTCTCAAGCTTGTTTCAGCCCCTCCATCAGCATCTAGTTTCCACCTATCAAACTGACCTCATGTCATTCTATTCCACTTACCGTCGTCAGTATCCTTTGCTTTCTCTTCGTTTTTATTGATGTACTCGACTGTATGAATATATTACTAACAATGAAAATGAAGCAAAGAACCGATGCTGTTAGGCTTATCATGGTACGGTGTGAGCTTCGTACGATGGTATGCGGCAATACACCTATCGAATCCAGGCAAATTATGTCTTATATTTATGATTATAATTAAGTGTTATATTTATTTGTTTGTTATAATGTAGTAACATTATATTTTACAATTCTTCAGCCACCCTTTCGCTATCGTTATCCCCTGAGGCACTTTGCACCTGTTGACTTTCGATTTCCGGCGCCCCATCAGGAATTCTGACCTGCAAGTCCACCCCTTTAAGGACAGTTTCGCCAAACTGTTGTTTTAATTTGTGTAAGAAAGCGTTAACATAATCGTCAGGAACAATATTGTTGAGCATGTCCGCCAGGACTGTTTCCTTTTCTCTCAGGTAATCTTTCCTAGTCATTGCATTGTGGTAAAACTCGCAAGTATTGTCGACAGCTTGTTTCCAAGGCATTGGATCCCAGTCCAGCAGTTCTTGCGCGATGGAGATATCCAGAGGGCCTTTTGTTCCGGCCGGGTAAACAAACCATGTAGAGTCATCATCGGTTGCGTGACGCATATTATCTATGCCATAGTACGATCCAATATCTTTAATGACCCTACTAAGGGTCAGGTGTTCTTTCAATGCCAAATTTATTGCTTTACTTTTAATCAAATTCGTTTCCATGACAACAATTTTCGAGATCACATCTGCAACATCGTTCACGTGAGTGAGACTAAATAATTCGCTGCGCACTGAATCTGGAATATGAACTGGATATTGAATGACGTCATGTGTAAGAACCCAAAGTTGATAGATCCACCATCTAAATTGCAGAGAAATCGCAAATTAAGGAAACGCAGTAATAGATGGGAAAAATTGGACTTCAGAAATTGCTATAGCTGCGACGAACTGGCTTAATTATTCCTTTCCCTAAATCTAAAATCAGGCTAAAATAACAATTAAAATATATTGATTCCAAAACTCATCCTATTACAATAACGTGAACGTAACGAAGTTTTACTGGAAAAAAATCATTGACAAACATTTTTAGCAAAACAAAAAGCGGGGGAAGATTGTATCTTGAAGCAAGGCATGAACGTTTTTCCGTGAAATTTGTGGTCGTGTCTTCACATCACATATTTCAAAAGCACGTTTGCCTGACCCTGAGTTAACGAAAAATCTACCAATAGCTTGTTTCTAACCATCGACATTTCAGAAATCTTGTCTGGGTCGTTAGAGAATATAAAACAATTTAATCATTTAACACCGAGCCGCTAATCTAGTTTTGAAATCAGCATTCTCCTAGACCCGGAGTTTTTACGTTTCCATGCTGGAACGCCGTTTCGACCTTTCAAAAATTCCTACGTTGGGAAGTTAATAACCTCCTAAATAACCAAAAGTACTAGTCTTTCATTTGCTGATGTCGATGTAAAGGCAGCACTTTTCTCATATTAATTTCAAGATCTTGAGTCGAGCTTTGATCAGGACTGAACGGTATGTATGCCAGTTTTCAAGACAAGCGTGGCGACCGCAATATGTAAAACCCTGGTAAAACATATCGAACACCTAACTTATAGTATTGAAAGTATAACGGCTTGAACAAGCTCTCTATCAAACCTTTTACTGTCTCAAGTAAATAGTACCAAGAATGATACTTGACGACGCAAGTTTGTATAACCGATATTGTCATGTTACCATGTTGGAGTATCGAATGCATGCGGGCAGCATATCTTCTTTTGGCTGACGTAAGTGTAACATCCTTTGTCTATTTTTTAGTAAATTGCTTTGTTTCTAAAATACTGAAAATTTTTTATTAAACTTTGCCAGAAAGGCAGGGTAACCACAACCACATGTCTCTCTTCAAGCACAGGAGAGATCAACTACAGGAGGAATTCAACTCACATAGAAAACCACACCACATTTGGTTTCAATGGTGAGAGGCACAGTGCGCTAACCGTTTGGGCAACCCGCACCTTTCAAATAACAAATGGCATTGGCCATCTGCCGTTTTATAATCAGGCTTTTTGTTTACCTACCAAACAGGGTAGTACATTAAACGTACTGTACATTGTAATTCGTTACATTGCAAAGAAATTTTCTTTGATACTTTGCAATTTACCTAAGAGGTACATACATACAAATCGATTTCAACATTGCGCATAGTTGCTGACTCTCTCTCGAAGAAAACGATTTTTCGCTTGTGACGTCATGGATTTTTGATGGCGTATGAATAATGCCTTTTTCCCTGTTTGTCCTTCAATATTTCAGATAGATAAACATTGAACAACGATATAACAGCTCCTTCAAAGCTTCTTATCGATAAGCCAAAAAAGAAAATATATTGCTATATCCTTTAAACGAAGTCTTTTAAATACTTTATGATGCCATGCCTATATTAAGGAGAGCTTTATTTTCGTTTTCGTTTAATTTTTATTAATTTTTTATTCATTTGTACTTTGTGAATCGTGATTAAGGAGGAGTTGTCTATTTTATTGTGGTGTCCAAGTGTCTACATAAATGCGGAAGATAAAAGAAAACGTATTAAAATATGCTCTGGAAAACTCTATAATTGAAAAAGTTTAATTCCGAATGCGCAGTGAATGATGACTGTTGATTTAACTTATATACTAACAACCTATTTAATTAATTTTCACAGTATTTAACCAATCAGCGTGTTAACACGTTGCATACTTGATCCTTACATCAAGATGATGTGTACATAACTTAGTGGCGTTCTAGCATATTGTTCGCTCACCTGTATGTTGTGTCGCGTGGACCTATAGCGACTGGTAAACGCAGAATCAAATATGGGACTCCTTCATCCTCTTGCTGAGCAGCAAGTAATTCTTCGCATGCTAGTTTCTCGTCACCGTACGGCAGTTCTTTTTGTAGTTTCTGCCGTTGCATTGGATTGTTTGGTCTAACTGCTTCATCTTCTTTGCTAGGTTGTGTGTGATTCTTTGTGCTAACCTCATATACCGCTTCGCTGCTGATAAATATATATAAACCAATTCTTCCAGACAAAGCTTCCAAAATCTGACTAACTTGCTTTGGAGTGTATGAAGTGAAGTCAATCACAACATCGTAGTATGTTTTATCGTCCAACAAATCCTTGCATTCCAACGACAATGATTTTTCTCGGTCGCATATGATATGCCTGGAAACATGTGGTTTGATTCTTGTGTCTGAATCGAAGTAGCCATTTCCTCTGTTTAACAGTGTGACACTATGACCGTTATCAAGTAATGCAACTGTGGTCGCACTGCCGATAAAGCCGTTTCCCCCAAGCACAAGGATTTCCTTCTTCTCAAACGATGCACATGTCGCAAAATGATGTGAGAAGAATAAAATTCCAAAGGCAAAAAAATGATTTTTACTTCTTGTTAATGGCTTCATTTATTTGTTTGATATCTACATAAAACAAAACGAAGCTAAATGTCTACATAAACACACGCAGACGCCTAAGATATAACGGTTCCGCCTAACTCATTACGCAGCATCGTCGGAAGTGGGGATTGATTACGTAGTTGTGTTTCCCAGAACCTTGGAAAAGCATATCTCGGACTGTCTGTCAGACTGTCTGCAATTAAGAACTTCTCGTGCACATTTATTTGCTTTTGGCAGCACTACATTTTAGCATAAGTCAATAGATGAAAAACTATTATATATTAATCTGACACGGCAAAGGACAACGAAAAATTCGTTGCCTCATGAAACGGGATTTGAAACCGCATCCTGCGTTTGGGTTTCGAAACAGCCACGCTCTACCAGTTGAGCTATCAAACCAACTGGGATTTAATAGTGCTGAGCCTTATCTAATTTATGTGCATGAAATATTGTCGTGAAGATTTAACACTTGTCTCTGAGGACAAGCAATGTTTCAATTTAAAAATTGAATCATCCTCATATTAAAGACTAGATTCATATTAATCTGATACACTGCAGAGAGCAACAAAAAATTCGAAGGTGTGAGTTCAAATACAGCTCTGGACAACGAATTTTTCGTTCTCTGTAGCATCAGATTAATATGAATCTCGTTTTATAATAATTCTGAAATAAAATATAATTGGAATCAATTTATGAATGCCTTCAAAGGTATGCGGCTAATGCAATGCGTCCTCAAATTGTCAGTCAGTAACAAGGTATGTAAATTTACTTCGTCATTTTAGGTAAGTAAAAGAAAATCAGTAGTAATTTTTCTAAGAGCCACCACTTTGACTTCTACTTAAGTGAAAATTAAGGTGTTACTTTTTACTTTTACTTAAGCAAAGATTTTGAGTGCTTTGTTAAACATTGTGCATGCGTGTTGAGAGGGTTGAGAGGTTCCCCGAATAATAAGTAAGCAAAATTTGTTTTTTTTCGGGTCACCACCAACCTATACTATAATGAGCTTTGTGAATGGTTGGTCATAACAATAAAGACAATAAACTATAGAAATTGATTTTCTAAAGAGCGTATCATAAACAATGATGACTTTTGTTTTAAAAATCCAATCACAAAACCTGATCCTTTTAGGTTGGTATTTACTCTTTTCTTTTTATATGCCTTTTCTTTTCTTCTCTTGATCACAAACGCAATGGTTCGGCTTATTTGTTCAGATGTATTCTACCACCCTGATTAACGATGAAAGCGATCGATTGGCAGCCATTTTGTTAGCTTCGAAAATGGTGGTATTCAGCTATTGTTGATTGTAACAAATATGGCAGTGCGCATTGAATTGTGGTTCATCGTGCCTCGTTAAATATTTCGTACACTAAAATGGACACGTGCAAAATGTACTCGGTAGCCGGATCGGTGGAGCAGCGGTGAAGAAACTCGTAAATTCGAGAAAATAAGGGGAGTGGAAGACTTGTAATTCTTGCAGCGAAATAATTTAATTATATACAGCACAAAAATTAATTTGATAGTCAAGTCATCTCGGTTGGCACAGCAATGGCATGGAGAATCATGTTTTTCTCTGTTTTTCCTTGACATTCACCCTCTTGCATGTCAATCGCGAATGTGGATGTCTGTGATGAGCAACATTAACTCGGACGTTTGTGCTCGACATTCGGCTGAAATATCAAACCGGAATGATGTAAACAGTAGCGCGCTGCAAGGAAAACAAGTCTGCGTTTCCGCTTCTATTATTTATTTGCCTGCCTTCCCAAATTCACGAGGCTGACAAGATTCCAGTGTAACCGTAAATTCTATAAAACAAATTGTATGCAACCAACTTACGCACCGGATGGCCTCATTTATGCTTATCTATCCAGTTTATATTAGCAGATCAGGTTAGAGAAGAATAAAACGCGCACATGGAGGTCGAGAATCTTGTCCAAGGACTAACAACTATTCTCATTTTCACCTATCTTATTACACAGCCAACTTCTTCTAACAATAGGGTGGTTTGAAAAATAAACACTGCTTATCACTTGTTATGCAAAAAAAGTAAATCTGCCATCTCCATACTTAATTGACGCGAAATAACATCCTTACTAAACCTGGATTACTTTTTTTTATAAACGTTAAAAACGTGTAGATTTACGTTTAGCTACTGGGACTAAGTCAAAAGTTAGAAGGTGCCAGTTAATATCAGAAAATATCACTGCACAAAGGGGTTGTTATTGCAAAATGAAGTCAGGTATAGCTAGGATATAGCTTTGATTTTTAGGTGGGTTTCAAATTCAGGTGCATCATGACCAAAAGCAAGCAACATATGGGCGCAATTCAAATTATGTAATGATTCAGGCCTCAGATTTCTACTATACTTCTGATTTATTGCGTTCGTCAAAGTTGATATTGTAAAATTGATATTTAAGTACTATTTAAAACACAAGCAGGATATGAAAACGTGAGGCGCAGCCGAGCGTTTCAGTATAAAGTAAATGCCCAGGAAAATCACTAGAAAAATTTCGACTTCAATTGCTTGAAATTTAAAGACCCTGCTGGAAAAACCCATTAAAAATAGATAGGAAGATGAGAATAAAATGGGAAGAAGATATCAAAGAATCAAGGATTATAGAAAACGTCTTGAATAAATTAAGTAGGTTTAATACCTCGAAAGTCGGGATTTATGTCACATAAAGCCCTCGGACGCTACGCGTCCTCGGGGTCTTAATGTGGCATAAATCCTTCCTTCTCCGTACTTAACCTATACTAAAGCCCTCGGACTACCCTTTTTATGTGGCATAAATCCTGACTTTTGACGTATTTAACTGACCTAATTTGTTAGTTGAGGAAGTTTTCCAGCAGAATTTCATCGACTTTAAGCTTGAAGTCGTAATTTTTCAAGCGATTTTCATCCTCAAGTTTTGTCTAATTATAATTTTATTAAAGGTGAATAACCTGGATATATCCTACGGTATATAGACTCAAAAATAAATCAGACAATGGATATCGATAAAGCTTGAACTCCGGAATTATAAACATAATATGGACTCTTCACGGCTATAATTTCTTATGTGGTTTCCACTTGAATTTTTAAGTTTTGAATTAGAGTTAAAGATAGGGTTATTAATACACTTAGTAGTGACTTGCCCCACAGGTTGCCCAGGAACGTGATGTTTTTTGACATGTGTATAATTGTTCTCATACAGGTTTGCAAAAATGAGACGTATACCTACAAAACTAGTCAGTCAAAAAACACAAAAAATATGCGTGGAACCTGACACAATAGTACTTTGAAGACCGTTAATTGCACCTCATGATCCTTTTGCCCAACTTTAATCTTTCAAATGGACTTTCTTCAGTGGAGAAGTAAGCAGCAATAAAGATCAGAAAAAGGGATGCTTATGAAAGTTAACTCAACTTATGAAAGTCGATAAGCAAAAATGTTTATCAAAGCTAGCAATACTAATTGGCGCTTTATAAAATCAAAAAATCAAATCAAGGAATTTAAGACCAACAAATTGGCTAGCTTTTAGAAAATATCTGGTAGAGGTAGACGTTCGAACTCTTATTGCAGCCAAGACTTCCTTATAGAAGATAAAGCCAATACATTAGAATCAATTATCACTCATGGTCTAAGTACCATTCTTCCAATGAGATCAAAACTTAAAATATCAAACGAGCCCCCTTGGATCACTTAATAACTGAACACCTTATTCGCAGACGTTAAATATCTTTAGTACAATTGCAAGGGGACTTGATATCATTCCGGCGTCTCAGAAATCAAGTTGATCGCGAGAGAAAGACCTGTCGTTCAACGCTTTATGAAGCTAAATTCAAGGAGAGTGTTCCAGCAAAGTGGTGGAGTGAAATAAAGAAACTTAGTCGAATAACGGAACACTGATTCACAACCCTCGATGATATTATATCCCAACTACATATACTGTGCAATTTGATATCTTCTGACCCGGACCCTAACCAACTCGCCAACCTGATACCTGGCACTGATGAACGACTTCAATCCTCTACCGCAAAATAACCCATAACAAAATATGGAAGAAGATACACCAAATTTCCAAGTTACCGAATTTCATGTAAACCCAAGTAAATCCATTGGAGCAGATGGCATCCCTGGTTGCGTCCTAAAAGAAAGCGCGGATATTTTAGCACAAACCATCGCGGACAATATAAATAAATCATACAACGAAATGTTGTACCTATCCCAAAGGAAAAACCAGTAGATGACGTAAGCCGTTATCTGGCATCTGCGACCTATTTCTTTAACTTTGATCGTGTCAAAAGTTTGACTGTTTTGTTAAGCCAGCTGTACTTAAAAAAGTAAACCCCAGCCAGTACGAAACGATCCCCAGTTCAAGCACCGTCCATGCCCTTGTAAACATGCTCCACTCTTGGACCGAATCAATGATAATGTCTTACTTTAGAAAAAAAACAGCGAATGAAATTGAACCAAGATTGTTATTCTGAATGGGAACAAGCTACACCAGGTGACCCCCAAGGAACAAAACTTGGGCCATGGCTATTCGCTCAGCTAGATTCAACTTTATCGCAAGCAATGAAAAAGGAGATATAAGTTATATTCAAAATGCAATTCAACATTGAAGCAAAGGCTAATAAATTTAAACTAAATGTGAGAAAGTGCAAAGAACTACGTCAAACTACGTGTTTGTTTTAATACGCCACAATTCCACCCTATTCTTATTAATAACAGCTCTATCAAAGAATATGTAAAGCTCTCCAGTCTCTATGTCTCCAGTAACCTGAGGTGGAATAACAATAGTAAAAAAATGATCAAAAAGGCACAGAGAAGACTTTTCTTTTTAAGGCAATTAAAAAAATCCGATGTTGGCACCATGGAACTAATTCATTTCTATGCGGTTTGCATTCGATCAATTTTAGATATGCTTCCCCAGTCTTCCACGACAGTCTAACCACCTGCCTATCTAACGATCTCGAAATAATACAAAAAAAGCTTTGAGGATAATATTCCTTTGGGTCTTTTACGATGAAGCACTTAACTGACACACTTTTCCGCAAAATAGAATCTAATGACAGCCATAGATTGTGTAACTTAGTACCTTATAATTCGAACCATTTTAGTCTAAGAAAGCGAACTTTCACACTGAGCGACACAGAAAAACGTTTACTGTGTATAATTCATTAGAATTTCAACGTATAAATTAATTAAATTCAAAGCATTTATTATTTTGGTAACTATGTAATAATGATTAAAGTTCTTTTCTTTAATAGTTAACACAATGAGCCCTTGGATTGCAAAGTTATAATTTTAACAAAACTATCTATCTATCTGTCTATCTATCTCTCTAATAATACGCTAATGATGCGCGGGATTTTCCTCATAAGCAATAAAGCAAAGAAATTCATTTTTATTACAAGTACGTTAAAATTTACGCAAATCCCCTAAAAGATCAGCTGTTTATACTTTGCATATGAACTTATGTATATATTAGTACTTATCGTTTTAATGTTTGCAAATCAGGAAGAGTTAGAGTTGGTTGCTTAAATGGCACATTATAGAAAGACTTTTTGGCAATTTATTTTAAAGAAGCCAGTACCTGCATAGCTTGAGATCGTTTTGTAAAAACCGTGTGAACTTGGCATGAATCTTTTGTTTTTTGCCTCGCTCATTAAAAGCAATTATTGCGTTGGCAGATGAATTCAATAGAGTACGCTTGATTTGAATTAAAAACACTCTACTTTTTATTCGCAAACTTATAAGTTGATGTCAATATATGTTCATTAGTAATTCCCAAATGTCTCTAATTTGGTTTGGAGTCAAAAATTTGAAAATTTGCTTCCCAAATTCTTTATACTTTTTGTGTTTGCCTATGACCTCACAGCTTTTTGGTGGGAAAACAAACGTAATTCAATTAGCTATATACAGATTAGGAATACAGGGGAAATGCTTGAAGATTGCTTTCTAGTGTTGAAAATCCATCTAGGCTATGTAAGACGGAAGTTCACATACTAGAATTGCAAACAATTTCCTTTCTTAACAATTTTACTAGAAACATGCGTGCATAACCGCTCGCATCTTTAAACTAACCAAGCATGCATCCATGGAAGTGGGGGGGGGGGGGGCGTTGAACGTTCACGATGGGCGGACAAGATCCGCGAAATACAAAAGGGGGGGGGGGATTGTTTTAATGTGAGTAGTATAGATTGTTAGATATTATAATTAATACTAAAAGTGTGAGAAGAGGAAAGGGTAAGAAAACACTTTTCCTTGTTTAGCTTATTAAATTAAAATTCACGAAAGTGAGACAAAGTTTGTTTTCTTTCGAGATTCGTTCCTCAATCATCCCAAGAAATACGTCGCCAATATGTTTCGCACATATTTCTTTCTTTTTATTCTTTTTAGCCAACATTTTTATCAGAATTGCGTTTATTAATTTCCAAAGTTTCCGCAGCTTTCTCTGTACTCTTTATGTTAAAGGTTTCATCGCACATGATGGCCAGATCTTGCCGCCATGTGCAAATCATAATGAGAGTTGGTTGTATTTCAGAATAAATATACCAAATTAACCCTCCGAGTGTTGTCAAGAAAACAGAAGGCCAATACATCTGACTTAATTATTCAGGAATACTACCAACCCTGATCCTAACAGCCTTTGGTAAATAGGTCCTTGATCTATAACTTGTTCTCGTTTACATTAACAATGAGATTGACGTTGCTATATTAATGGCTTGTACGTATGTCACGTTAGAAGAGTATTGATAGGAAATTGCATGATTCGAGTGTGTGGCACTGAAACGGTATTACTGAAGTATTTCACTAACACAAGTGTGATTTTTCATTGACACTTGGAGGACACGTGTAATTTAATTCCTACTAATATCATTTCACTAAATATTCTTATGGTGAACTTAACTCGGTCCTCGTGGATTGTTAAAGTTTAAGCACTGACATCGACACACATGTTTTGTACATATGTTTTGCAGTATGTCAGTATGTTATTTTCTTCAAACAAATGTGATTAAACACGACGACTATTCATCTATTAACATTTATTTAGCCACTTCAAAATCATTTTTGACAAATAAATCTACTGATTTTTACTCTTTCAAAATTTATTAGTCAATATATATAGTCTGAACTATAAATCTGTTGGCCATTTTTGCTTTATTCCATTCGGGTTTCAACCAACATTCCATTGTCCGTTTGTAATTAGCAGTAAATAGAGTATAACTCGTGAAAGCGAGTGCTTGGACACATTGTTTAGTTCTGACTGCAATATGTGTTTGTCTTTCACATAGAAAATGTCAACTAATTATATGAACAAAACTTATTGCAATAGTGTACAGTAAACTTTCTATGGAAATATTTAAGTTTGAAAAGTTCTATTTAACTATATTTAACAACCTTGCGGATTGTGTTGTCATTTGCCCTACATTGTGTGCGTGTTGTTTCGAATGCCCGCAATCCCTATCTTGCAGGCACCCTAGTTTTATAAATCCAAGATAGCGTCGCTTTTGACGAAAAACGCAGTTGCGATGTTCAGGGTTCCCAATCTCTTAAAAATTTAGATTATCCTAAAAGAGTGAGGATAAGTATGGATAATTTAGATAAATATGGAACGGCACAGATGAAAGTGTGCATAATGATGAATATTTATAGTAAAATTATTTGATAGCTATTCAGTATATTTTGTGGCTATCCATGCCACGACTTGTCGACATGGCCGAAACTTATATTTGCCTGAGCATAGTGCCCCAACGAGTAAAAATGAAATGTTTGCGTTACATAGGTTGCTAAATCGTTTGTGTGTGGTCTTACTGTTCTTTGTCACAAGGTTACCAAATTAACCGGCTCGACTAAAAACATTTTATCTGGACGACAAAATCTGCAAATAATATGTTATCTCAAAGGTTCAACACTAACGACAATATTTCCATTCTAAACACATGCTGCTTGTAACAAGACCTTTCGGCAAGTTAATAAGGAGTGATGTGACATAAAAATGTTGTTCAATATAATATAAAAACACCGTAATCAATCATGCCCCATTAACTATTCACATTATTATAATATCATACAGGTCATAATATCTGTATATATTCTAGCTGATCTTACGGTAAAACTTTAAGAACGTTAGGGTTATATGATAGCCAGTACATGTTATGTAAATATATAAGATAGGAGAGCACGATTATGTAATGCATACCTAGATAATTGTAATTAGTGCAGTTGTAACATAAGTGCAACATTTGATCATAAGTGCAGTTGATAATATCTGATTCTAGCTGATCTTACGGCAAAATTTTGAGACCGTTAGGTTTATATGATAGTACATGTCATGTAAATAAATAAGGTAGGAGAGCACGATTATGTAATGCATACCTAGATTATTGTAATTAGTGCAGTTGTAACATAAGTGCAGTTGATCTGTATCATAGGTGATGAGGTTGTGCCGAATTTGGGCGAAGATTAAATGGAGGTGATTACAATGAGAGTTTTGGAGCCTGGGCTGAGATTTCAACCCCGTTTACATGGCCTGATTTGGACTATATGACCTTACTAAGTAATCATGACAATTTCAGCTCGATTAAAGAAGCTAAAAGTCGACCCAAGCTGAAATTCCGCTTTGCAATCACCCTCGAAAGGATTATAATAAAAAAGAAAAAATGTGTGAACTCATTCAGAATCTAAGAAAAACAAACAGAGCTCGGATATCAAACATATAGACCTAATGCATAAATCGTGATCCGGACCTTGTATCCTAGGAAACGGGAATTTATGCATTGTTATTGGTCACTGTTTGCGACGAGTGACCAATAACAATGCCTAAATTCCGTTTCCTAGGATACACGGTCCGAATCACGATTTATGCATGGTCGTGCCTCAATACATGCATACGCCCTTGAACAACATACAATCATGGTCCATCAAAACACAATGCCTTGAGAGCTGAATAAAAATAAGCTGGATAAAAGTATTTCGGTTTTGTCCAGGTTTTTTGTGTCCTAACTGTCACGGAAATATTTTCGTATAATCTTAGTGACTATCCAAGTAAAATGAAACATACAACCTTCAAATATAACGCTGAAAGAAGGGATTTGTGGACAGTCAGGTATAAAGGTATGTTCAACGCGAAACGATAATATCTTTTTTGTAGTGACTGGCAGATCATAAAAACTATGACAGCCATGACGAAATCATAAATTTGCTCCGTCGTACATAAAACTATTTTTAATATTATCAGTAAGGATTTTGACATATATACCTCGAAGATGATAAATAATCTGTTTGCTCACTTTTAATGACGAAAGTAAATTGGTGAGAGCATTATTTGGAATAAATTTATTTTATATTTTATACAAATCAAATTTTGCTTTGTCCTTCTTGTTTTTCTATTTTGAGTTGCTCCCATGCAACCCAGTGCGCGTGAAGCGATTCTATAATAATTTACGTCATTGCAAAAATTCGACATAATTCTAGCAGCTCTATTTTGTAGTTTTTGAAGTCGTTTGTCACATTCCAAACGGCGGTTATCTCTTGAATTGAGTGCTCCCTTGTCTAGATAAGTTTTTACTCGATGAATAGCAAAGATTCCTTTCTCCAGTATTTTCTATATGACTTTTCTAAACTTGACACTGGTCAACAGCAAGTTATTGCAAATTTTTGTGCACATAAGTTGCTTAATCTAATAGTTGATAAATT
The DNA here is from genome assembly GCA_963855995.1 of Muricea muricata. Classification (NCBI taxonomy): domain Eukaryota; kingdom Metazoa; phylum Cnidaria; class Anthozoa; order Malacalcyonacea; family Plexauridae; genus Muricea; species Muricea muricata. Next base: position 48,845,834 of record OY979717.1, read on the forward strand.
TGTTGATTTATCACTAGCTATAGTCTTGATTACACGAAAGTATACTACTATGTGTACATTGTACACAAGTCGGATTACTTTTCGATTGCAGGTATTATGTCCAGTACGTGTAAGTGCTTGTGTGTGCTATCATCATGCAGAGATGCTATAATACGTGCATTAATGTAGTTTGAACCCACCAACTAAAAAATGATTTTACTTAATGTTTACAAGGAATAACAAATATGATATGTACTATTATATATGTATTATACCAATATATATATATATATATATATATATATATATATATATATATATATATATATATATATATATATATATATATATATATATATATATATATTGGTACACATAAATAATACATATATAATAGTACATATCATATTTGTTATTCCTTGTAAACATTAAGTAAAATCATTTTTTAGTTGGTGGGTTCAAACTACATTAATGCACGTATTATAGCATCTATATTAAGTACATTAATGCACGTATTATAGCATCACGTAGTATATATATATATATATATATATATATATATATATATATATATATATATATATATATATATATATATATATATATATATATATATATATGTATATATATATATATATATATATATATATATATATATATATATATATATATATATATATATATATATATATATATATATATATATATATATGTATATATATTTATATATATATATATTATACATTTCGCTCTGTCTATATGTCATTGAGCACTCTTGTATTTCGCTAACAAAAAAATATATGTATAGGACTGTACATAGGAGGTCATGTATACATATTGTTCAGGTTTTGCACCACTTAGTGATTTGCCTATATAATGTAGCACGAGTAAAAAAATTCAAATTTAAATTTTCTTGCACTGAATTAATAATGATATTAAATCTTTTGAAACGTGTACCGACTGACAGACTTTGTGTTCATTAAAGCAATCATGAGAATTAAAGGATTTATCAGCATATAAAGAGTGAAAATGTACTTACAGGCAAGAGCTGTTGCATGTATAATTTTGTATCCACATAGGTTTTCAAGAATTGAAAATATTTTGCACCGTTACAATTGCAGTTACAGGAGTGAGAGTCTCGTGTTTTGTCTCTCTCGTCTGTGAAGTCATGTGCTTTAATAATGCATTTAAGTCATATCACATTCATGCACAACAAGTGTTGAATGGGAAAGACTTTGACGACTTTTCCACACGTTTCTTAGGTAAGACGTTTCTTACCTATTAATTCTGTTAAAGTTTCAAGTTTTAAAACCAACAAGTCAGAAAGAAGGATATAGCTTGCACACATCAATGTAATCCTCGCCCCAGTTTGTACAATTGTAATTTATCCAGTGCGTGTATTAACAATAAATGATGCTTTACATGATGCTTAGACCAATATGGTTGTATATTGACATTGTTTCGCTGCACACAAATATTGTAAAGACACGTCACTACACCGACAAGATACGTATAATCTGTAAATAATTTTGCATGTCAAAATTTATACAGCTGTAGGCTTAAAAATTCGGAACTGATGTAAGACATGCATGTATATGTATGTGTGTATGTATGTATGTATACATTGTCCACCTTTTCGAATAAGCCCCTTTCTCTCAGTTAATCGATGCATATCTAGTCATTTGGAATCATCGTGATAAACCAATTTATGCCTGTATAATATAAGCAAAGACATAGATGCTCATCTGTGCTGCTAATTACTAACAACGAAACTGCGGCTATTACATATACTTCAGCATATTATAGTATACATGTACGATATATCTAATTATTGTATAAGAAACGCACATACAAAAGCAATAGTTTAAAGCTTTATTGGAAATATGCACCCTTTTGCTCCAAAAGGACCTGATTTTATTCTATAAGAGAACATGGACAAAGTTGCGTGCTTGATGTTCAGTTTGTGCCGCAGTATATTAGGCAAATATATATTTCCTAGTAATACTGTAACAAAAGAATCGTTCTCTGACCAGAAGTAATTTAATTGACGAGTTTTCGACCACTAGAAGACCGCAGTTTAATGGTCGATAGCTTGTCAATTAAATTACTTCTGGTCAGAGAACGATTCTTTCATTATTACTATGTTTTTACCTGACCGCGCTTCATCCATATTTACACACATTCCATAGTGCCACTGGAACTCTTATATGTACATGCAGGGCTAATTACTCCTACTGTACTATTTCTGTATGCCAGATGATGTATTTATCCATTGGTATTGTATAATAATATAGATCCATATAAAATGCACAATGTGATACATTAAAATATAATTGTATTTATACAATGTGCAATAACGTTTACTCATTCACTACCATAGTACAAATTCGTTCATACAAAGGAAGTAAGCAAATATAGAACAACCTACCAATATATAGATATATATATAGGATTTTGAAATGCGTTCCTCCAGAAGTCTTTTGTATGCAACACCTTTTTAAACGATAAGCACCACTTGTGGACCAGACGTAGTTTTCGGCATTCCAAAAAAGCATTTGGGCTTATATGATGTAAGAGGTGGCACTTAAAATAAAATATCCAATGAAATATTCCAACGTATATGTAAGCTGATTAATGAAGAAGGGCTATATATAATCTGTATTAGCATGCGAATAAACAAGAACAATTAATCCGATTGGATGTTTCGAGCCCTGTTTATACATTTTGAAATTTTGTTTGTGTTATTTGAAAAAATACAAAAATCTATTAATGCGTGGAAATGAAAGCAATTACATTACGTCTGCAATATGTACAGTGCTGTTGCTCTTTTTAATTAATCCTGATACTGTTGTATTTTACCTATATACGAGGTATCGTTCATAATACTTTCTTGCCGCTTTTTTCGATTGGCCACCTGACCTGTTAAACATTAAAATTGCCTGGCGTCGGATATTCTAATAAAGCACTGTATACGGTTAAAAGCTACCCAGTAGTAATTTTAGACTTAAAAAGTGTGGATTTCAAATACGTTTGGCTATTTGATTAAATCAATTCAAGTTTGCGTTCAAAAACGAACTTTATATGACTCATGCTGCGCGCAGTTGCCTTATAATTGCCCAAAATTGCCATAAGCAGACAGAAAATTAAACGCACACGGTACGAACAACCGCCTGTTTTTATATACAAGTTGATTTATAGATCTTATACTTTGGTGCCCCATGCGCATATTGTCCCATAAAAATCACACGAAAAAAGTTAATTGTATACGTTTATCTAATATTTTAATCTCCATAGATTTTTTACATGATTGCCTCTGGAAATGACATTTTTGTACGAGACATTAGCTATTTTGTGTGACGAAATAATTTACAATTTTAATTGCACGCTGTGCACAGCTAAACAAACGTCGTGTCTGTGTTTCACATCGTGTGCCAGTAATTTGAGTGATGACTGCTTGGGTATTCCTGTTTAAACATAAATAAAAAAGGACTGCATCCATAAATGCAACCTTATCAGAGCGTTTTCCTCTCAATGCTGTAGTATCTTGCACCTTCCAAACTTCTCAAAGCTTAACTCAAAATTAATAGAGTATATATATATATACGACTGTTTACCAGACACTTCGGGCCTACACAAAATTATTTTGAGAGAACAATAAAAAATGCGTGTGTATGTGGGGGGGGGAGGCCAATCTTTTAGTAAATACAGTGGCTTTCAGTTTATATATATATATATATATATATATATATATATATATATATATATATATATATATATATATATATATATATATATATATATATATATATATTTATATATATATATATATATATTTATATATATATATATATATAAATGAACGAATTAAAGACGAGAAATACTTTATATATATATATATATATATATATATATATATATATATATATATATATATATATATATATATATATATATATATATTTCTAAACTTCATTAATAATTCATAAGAAAAACACAAAGGAAATCATAGCCGTGACTAGAGTCTATATATGAGATAAAACACATGTCGATTTTCACAAATCTTTTACTTCGATTTTCTCGGCTTATACAACATCTATATTGAAAATTCTTTTATTTACAAACAGACAAGATGGGTATAAAATGAATCGATTTAGAAGTCATTTAAAACACTCGCAATTCGCGCTTTATCAGATATACAACGCTCGGCTTCGCCTCGCGTTGTATATCTGATAAAGCACTCCTGCGCGTGTTTTAAATATTACATATACGTATATATATATATTCCTCCAAACTGAATCGTAAACATTGAGGGCGTATAAGTTGTCATTTTCAGTTCTGAACAAGCAAAGATTGCTCTATTGTACTGCCAAGATAGATCTATGATACAATCCATACAGAACAAACCTTTTTAAGATACCGTTTACAGTAGGGCAAATGATTCGTCGCTAATACGGAATTGTTTTGACATCGGATTCGTTTTACCGTTTACCCTAACTAAGGAACATAAATCCGATCCAAAATTATCACATATAGATTATGAATCCGAACTTTCAAATCCGGAAAAGTTTGTAGGATCTTTGTATCCGAGAAAGTTTGCCGGAATCCGACAAAACTTCTCTTGCGAACTCTTTCCGTTAAGAATTTCAGTAAACTTGCTCCCTCGTATGGTTGTAAAATGTATTGCCATTAATTTCTACATATGCTCACATACATACATACATATATACATTCATATTTAGCTCCTGGCTCAACAGAATGCTGATTTAGAGTAGAGGTGTGACGCTTGAAGCAATATTTTGGAAGCAGCACGTCTCTGGCTGTTACATTCTTCTGTTGACAAAGATTTAAGAGGGTTTTAAGATATCCACTGGAAAATTCCTCCAAAGGTATTTATAAAGCCTAGGATAATCTTTTGTGGCGCATCTTTGGTTAAACAATGGAACAGAAAAGACTACAAAAAAGGCAATTGTTTCCGCGCTTGAGACGCTTAGGATTACAATATTAGTTCTAAAAAAATTGACCTCGTAAAATGCGAAAACCAAGTTTGGTGTGTTGAAATACGATGAGATATCTTATGTAAACGCATATCAGTTACAGCTAATTCAACTAGGGTTGTCTTTCCAAAAGCGTAAGCTGTCAACTAAGAGTGGACGAGGGATGATTAACTATTCTTTATTTACGCCCTGATACTCAGAGAATTAACTTGGCAGCAAGTAAATTTATCGTAGTAAGTTTCTATTTGCATCCATGCTTGGAAGAAATAATTTCGGGTTTAAAGGTGAAAATAAACAACGACCCGTCATCCCTTGCACGCTCAGTTTACAGTTTCGCAACCTTATTGAATAAGCTCTATATAATATGTATGAATGAAATACTTTAGCTATGTCTGTGCTTGCGAAATAGAGATAAAAGACACGATTTGCACAACTTTTAAGGCTTTGATTCACAAGGTATGGAAATAAGTTCAATTCAATTCTCAGTAATTTTTTTTTAACCAAACAGGTCCATGGATTCGTCATGCACAGATTGGCATGTTGCATTCTCAAGACTGCATGGTTTCCTTTGTTCAAAACATTCGGATAAACCGATTAGAAATTTTAAAATGAGATTAAGGCTAGTTATAAATTCCTTTGCTAGTGGTCTTATTTGTTATTTCTGAATTCTGTTATCATCAGCAGCAAAAATATGTATTGGCTGTGTGCTTAAACCTACAGACCCCGAAGGTTGATTAAATACAGTATATAACATCTTTGTTATTGGACGACTCAGCTATACTACTTTCATTGTGTAGGAAACATTTTGCCTACAATAATTCCACAATATATGTTGCTGAAATCATATCGCTGAATTTCTTATGTGACACATATTTTTCTAGAACACGTCATGGAAATATTTGTGTGAAGGTTCCCAGCTATGTTACAAAATCCCATAAAACGTGTACTTTCCAAAAAAGGAATTCACTTGGCACGCATTCACTCATTAGAGAGTTTGCGATTCACAACGCGACTTGCTCGATAACGCAATGTAAATTTTTAGCTTTAAAACAAGCGCTGAGCATTTTGATATAGCTAATAATATTTCAATGCTACTTCAAATAATGCCCTGCAACGTTTGACCCTTACAAATGTGATTGTTGCCGAATTGTGGAGTTTAAATAAACCGGCTATGAAAATCACAATTTCCTCCTACGTTGCTTTAAGGACGCGATAATCCTTAGTTTAATGTCGTGTTGAGAACGACAACGTCGCTGAGAATTCCTCTGAGACTATAAACACTCACAGTTTGAACAAATTTGCTTGTTTTGAAACTGCCTCGATGCGCCGTCTTGTCTCAGATCCTAATAAACTCTCTTCTATTCACGGTAATAAGACACCGCTGTTCTGTGACAGGCGCTTTTTGCAGGTTATACTTGACAAAGGATTTTGTTCATTTGCATATGCCAATCAATCATGCCACCATACAATGTTTTTACTCTCGTCCTTGCTTTTATACTGTTATGTAGTTTAAGCTCACGCTAATACAAGAATTTGAGGAATTCTCAAACATGGCCCCCTACGATATTAAAGTATGCATATAACAGTTCGAACTGTAAGTGCAAAATTAAACCAAATTATACAAGCAAAGACTTTAATCCGCCAGATATTAGAGCATATATTTAAAGGAAGCGTAAATTGCTGACATGCTGGCATGTATGGTAATGGCTTGTATGGGTATTAATTATTGGCTTCGCGACTGTCGCCAATCCCTATTGTCGAATGTAGTATACGAGGAGCAATTATATGGAATATAGCATACAATATTATTAATACAAGTCGTTCAAAGAAATAATAATTCGACTTCAACCTGACGTCACTAGCCTGCACCGCAGACTAATACGGTCAGCGGTGCAGGTTATATATCCACGTGTACATAGTTTTATATTTCATTTCTTGTTTCCCGTTGAAGGTCTGGCACCCGAAGGCTCGATATTATATAATATTTAGCGAAAAAACGTTTGTATTCATTCACTAAATATTGATCTCCAAAATTATATTTACTTTCTACGTTCTCACAAGATTTTTCGAGTCATCGTCAACCATGCTGCTTGGTTATGTAACCAAGTCTGGTAATCTAGCGTCATTCCTGATGATTCCTAGCACCAGACATGGTACGTTTTTCACCCAAAACTCTCGAAACTGAATTCAAAATAAGATTTATCCATGTTGTTTTGTGTTTCAAATCAAACAAATTAGTGAAAAACGTTCGTCAATGAGTATTCCGTAATTCCGACAAGCTACATGTCATTCTAACTTAGTTATGTGATGTTAATTTAGGCATGAATAACTTAAATATATCATCTTAATATATCAATCAAATTACACCAGTACCACTAGAACTGAAGTGGCTACCAGCGCATAGACAAACATATAGACATAGATATTAGAAAGGGGATTGGATTGGCAACGCTATTCAATGGATTGGCAACGCTATTCAATACTATGCACGATCTTCGGTTCAGTTATTTTGAATAAACCGGAAACTAAGATTGCACAACTCGCTATGGTAATTATGCGCATAAACGAAATTGAGTTCATGAGCATAATTACCATACAAGTTGGGCAATGTTTGCTTCCGGTGTGCTCAACTGAAGATAAAATATAGATAACAAAAGAGTCGCGAATCCATCCCTATTTCTAATATCTATGATATAGAGGCAAGAGCCACATGAAGATCCGAGCTTACGGATCGTAAGGTTTGCGATTGTAAATTTACGTGCTGTTTCCACAAAATTATACTTTGAGTATATAATTGCATTATTCCATAAACGATACTCCTGAAATACTCGATTATCTAAATCAGTAATTTTTCACTTGTTAAAAATTGCTTGATTTTTTGCGTTATTCAAGAATCAATGATCAACACAGCGGTTAAGCTTTACGCGCATGCGCATGGTGGCATGGTATGCGAATAAGAACTGGAGCAAAACATACTGAACGTATAAGGCTGGGAATTTAAATTTCACGCCTATGTTTCCTACGTCAAGAGAAAGCTGCATGAAATTTACACTCTTGTTATCTTCTTTACACATTTTGCTCAGAGTGTGTTGAACTTCATACCAATCTCCAGTTGTGAAACCATGATGGCTCGCATATTAGCAGACATTTCACTACGGTGTTTCAATTATCACTTGCGCTCGGCCAAGCATATCTTTTCTCATGCACTGCGAACAGACCTTAAATCCATCATATTTGAAAATGATTGATTCAGGACAATGTTTATAGAAACAAACGTCGAACCAAATCAATCGTAGTTCAGTCATGAATCATGCACTATCTCTAAATTCGTACGAAGTTTCGCCACAAAAAATCAAACGCGATGAAAATTCCGAAAGAGTTTGATTCCATCTCACTGATATGACATTACTGTTGAATTTATTGTGAAATCATGTTTCAGGTTTTCATAGTTATTGTTATCAATACAAAATATTTTTGATTTTATTAAAGTTAGCGTGAAACGAAAATTTTATTGAATGATGCGGAGAACTTTTAAAACTGTAGTACAGCTTATTTCAAACATTTTACAGAACAGTACTTCGTTTATAATGATATAGATAGGCACTTCAAAAACTTAGCTTGGCGGACATTTTCACAAAATTGTGTTAAATTGATATTTGCAGACATCAATTAGAAAATATATTTTTTGAAAACACAGTTTTTGATAAAATATCTGTCAATTCGAATATGCATGCAGAAACCACGTATGTTCCTATTAGTTGTGGAATAGGGAACATGCAGTCGGAAATTTCGACACAACTCTATACAATTTATTTAATGTCAGCTTACGAAGATTTGACAGAATGGGATTTGTAAAAAATAATGTCTCTAAAAAGCATAAAATCTCTGAAATTGCCAAACATTTTATAAACATTATATATAAAATATCTCTAAACGTATAATCGTTTAAAGTTTGTCAATCGTTCTCTAAGTGGAACAAAGCTCGCATGCTAAAGTAAGTATTTATGTATAAATCACCTCACCTGAATGCATCAAACTACGTCTTTTTATGTTTATTATTACATGGAATATGATATCTTCCCAAACTGTAGGCACAGCAAACAACGCAGAATTTTCCACTCGTGCTATATATACAAATATATATAAACAAAAAACATATTCGCCTTTTCCCGCGCCTTATTTGCGTTTCCTAGGACACGAGACCCCGATTGCGAATCATTAATTACGTTTACAATATTATGCTTATATTGTCTTTAAGGCTTGATAATATTGACAAATATATTGCAGTAAGCAAATGTAATTTTAGCGCTAGCAGGGATTTTTCGCACCAATTATGTTTTTCCAATTATGCTTTTTGTCCCACTATAATTATCAGTTCATTAACGCTCTTTGTCCTATTTAACTTTTTATCAGTTACATAGTCTTGCCGTGTCGTCTCTGAAGCAGTAGCACAAGCAAATTGGAATGTTTTACTTGCGGCGCCGGTTTTGAAAGCAGTTCGTCGCCATTAAATAACACGTAAGAGTATTTCCTATAAATCAGTTTAGATTTTTTAACCTCTTGTTAGCATTTTTGGTTATTTTGACAGATTTTTCTATTTGTAAAGGTATATATTAATTAATCAGCAATAATAATAATATATAGTAACAGGAAATAGTGTAAGGATATGTTTTAGAAGCGTCGAGGTAAATATCATTGCACGATGATTAATTGGTTTAGCATTTGTAATAGTCTCCACAGAAGCCCAGACGTGGGTTGTTTAATTCACTTCACTATTGTATATATTATTAAAAAAATAAAAATATGCGATAAAATGTATATTTTTCATAAAATTTGCTTGCCTTTTGTGTTCCATCATCTATTTCTCGATTGTTTACTTTATCGCGACTGTTTTCGTGATGTCTTCTCAGTCCGGCCGATTTAGTACTTAAAATAATAAAAAGGCTGCCGACTCCCAGCCCCGATTCGCCAAAAAATACTTTGCGTTAAAAATTTTACGCCTTAAATTTCTTTATTCTTCACGAAACGTCGCCATAGTGTAAAATAAACATCGATCTTTCGTACTACTGCGCTATTTTAACACCGTACACAATTTTTGAACCGATATTTTCGCAGCACAATCAAGCGCCCTACTTCCAGTGAACCTCCAAACCCGCTCTGCGGCTACCGAGACAGCTTAGTAACCTCACATTATACACCGTTGAAATGCTCCGAGGGAAGGCGATGACAATCAACGTACAGAATGCAAAATGTCTGTATTGTATTTGCGTTGGTTATGTATATCGTTATGTTTTCGCGCACTAAAGCTTATTTTCCACTTGGCGACTTTATTCGCGCGACGCGAAGCGAAAACAAGAATTCGGCAACCAGTCACTGGTTAACATTCGTTGGCGAAAAAATTCGCCGCGAGCAAGTAGGAACGGTACCTACTTTTTTTCTGTTCGTGGGAAACGGGCTTCATGTTTCGTTCCTTGATCTAATCACGAGATAAGACATTCCTGCGCGTGCCATAATGATATATATCTGTACGTTGATTGTCATCGCCCCCTGAGAATTTTAACGGTATATGATGCAAGGTTACTAAGCTCTCTCAGGAGCCATAAAGCGGCTTTGGATCGGAGGCTTTGGAGGTTCATTGGAAATAGGGCGTTCGATTGTTTGCGAAAATGTCGGCTCAAAAATTGTACACGGTGCTAAAATGGCGCAGTAGTATGAAAGATCCATGTTGATTCTACACCAATGGCCACGTTTCCTGGAGGATAAAAGAATTAAGCAAAATATTTGCATAATTTGTATAGAATAAAGGAAAAAGCAAAGTACTTGTATTTGCGAATCGAGGCTGAGAGTTGGCAGCCTTGCTATTATTTTAAGTAATAAATGGGCGGGACTGAGTAGACATCAGGAAAACGGTCGCGGTAAAGTAAACAATCGAGAAATAGATGGAAATAGATGGAGTACACACAAGAGAAGTAATCATATTATTATATTTTTAATTATATATTTTTATATTTTTCAAAAAATATATACAATAGTAAAGTAACACAACGCACACCAGGGTTCCTGTGTAGTATCTCGATAAAACTATTGATATGTACTAATGAACAATTAGACAACGAGTCCGAGTTGTCTAATTGTTTTAGTATACACTCTATCAAACTCTCTAAAAATTCCTCGGAAACCTCGGCGAAACGAGAGTTTCCTGCCATTTTCAGGTTTGTTTTCATTTTTCCCAAACGTTCACCATCACGAATAGACAACGGTTGAGTAGCTAATCAGAATGCAGGATTTGTAATAGACAATGTCAGGTGTATACTAATACTGGATAGCGCACCGAGCGTTAGGGCTGAAGCCGGAAGTACGTCGCATTTTAGGATGGCAGCCATGTTGAATGGCCCCACTTGAGGAGTGAAGATTTTTACTACGATATAAGATATTTTGCGTGATAAAAAGTCTTTTTCTTCTCTAGGACCGAAAAAATCTTGTTTTACGCTAAGCATATACATCCTGAATGTTTTTAAAGGTAAATTACAAGCTTTCAGTCCTGAATGTCCGGGAAAGCCGACGTTATGCGTCGTAATAGCGAGTGTCACTGTTCTGCTGAGCAGACAAACTTAATGACTTAATTTAAGGTTGATATTAACTTTAAAATTAATATGAAACGGATGTGATTGACAGTTAAGTAATTAGTATTCAGTAGTCTGAATTGAGCTGAGTTGCATGTGAACAGAGACTAGAGATACGTTAAAACGCTAACCAGAGATTGTAGCTAGGAGAAAAACTTGCTAAACAGAAGATATTGCTAATCAAATAGCGAAAATATAATTTAAACTTGATGTAAGGCCGGAGCCGCAAAGAAATTGAATATATTTGTGTGTAAATATGTAACAATGTCGTATTGTAATGTGTATTTATTGTGTTTGTTTAATACAGATCAAATAAAATAAAACTATAATATAGAAAATTATGCGATTCAAATTCGTTGTTACATCAAGCAAGTTACCGTTGAGCTCGGTTTGCCCCAGTGACGAAGTGTCAAATATGTGTCAATGATATTACATGAGTCAAAGATACAAAGGCCTGACGAAACATAACAGACATCAATGAGCAGCAGGGATAGCTAATTGTCTTTAAAACATTTTTTCTTTAAACTTCTTTAATGATTAAAGACGATTTGGTTTTCAGCTAAGAAATGACTTTAATTATATTCTTTCTTCTGCAATTTAATAAATAAAAAAAATTGCTGCAATGTTTACTGCTTTTTTCATTGTTGAAACTATTAGGAAATTATTTTTTCCATTGGTGAAATTATTTGGAGACATTCTGCTATTAACCTATTAATGAAGTTATAAAATTTTGTTGAAATTTTAAAGGTTTTCTTAAAAATCGTCTTTAATTGTCTTTAATTCAATTAAAGAATAAAGAAAAAAAACTGAAACAATTGTCTTTAATAATCCATTCCTGGTGAGCAGAGATGAAAACAATAAGAGATGGATGCATATTTTATCGTTTGACTATTTAGGAGAGAATACTGATTCAAACTAAACAGAAAAAGCCTACAACGGCAAATTATATGTCGCCTATTAGGCGAGCAAGTAAGTTTTACCTCGTGTCGTATCAGTTTACTTGCATAGTCATAAGCCTGATAATCTGCATTTAAGTTTATATCACACTTGTAGCCAAATGTAAGGATTACCACTGAAAGATTGCCTTCAACATAATTGCCTAAACATGTTGGTTGCCTGGAACCGTTGCTGTAAATGGAGAAGTCAATCTCCTGTGCCAGCTGTGTGGATAAATGAATGTTTATAAAATATTGGAAACCTTTAGGGCTTTTTACCCCTAACAGAATGCTAGTTTTTACTGCAGGAAATGGGTCGATAGAATTCTGTTCAATCAAGTACATACTAATTTCCAAACTAGAACTGCAAAATAAATTTATTTCTTAATGTATTTTCTAATCATTGTATGAACTACTATACTTATACAATATAATATCAAAAAAATGTCTATACCAATTGTTTTGCCAAGTAACTGCAATGATGAGTTCCTTGTGCAGCGAGTGAATAAAATATTGTTTTTAACACGAGAAAATAGCATTCATATCTTTGAGCTACCGTGTAATGTCCGAAGTTATAACTGAGAATATATAAATTCACACGCGTTTTTCACGCGTTAATTATTTTTTTCATATTTTCACTAGTGAAAATATGGAAAGTACTAGTGTTTTAGTTTACTGCTAACATTTACTGTACTCGCCTAATGATACGGCCACCATTTTTGAGCTCATTTCGCTGGTATGGATTCATGTCTCGTTTTTTTTTGGTCAGCTGATGTTCATGTTATTAGTGTTATTGTTAGTTAAGGGCTCAACATCGAGGATACAGATTATCAAGTACGTGACCGGAAGTGGGTCTTGTTTAGATTTTGAGCAAAACATATCCATAAAACGTGTTACGCTATTATGCCAGATTTTCGCGAGATTTATGACTCCCTATTTAGGCTAAATAACGAAGAAATAAACGGTATGAATCTGTTTTAACAGTTATTTTGTTTCGACATTGTTCGCCTTTGGCAGGCTTCCAGTGTCAAAATAATCTCTGTATGTTTGATATAAACGAATTACTATATCGTACGTACTCGCCAACCATGCAGTAATCTCTATATAAACTGAGTTAATATTGATCATTCTTCAAGTTCGCCAGTACTTATATAGATATGAAAAAAAAATCCAAGTTGGACTTTCACAGAGTACTAGCTCAGAACTACTTAACCGCCTCATTCTCTGGCAGAATATTTCGACAAAACACACATTTTAACACGTGTACTGAAACATTCTTGACTGAGACATTGTGTATTGAAGTTTTATTACGTCAAATTCAGTCGATCCGAACGTTGTAACACAATAAAATTGCTGGTTATAACTTGCGTTTAACAATTCCAATACATATTGCAATTGTAATTCCATGCATATAAAATGACCCCTACCCAAGCCCAAGCCCAAACCCAAACCCTAACCCTAACCGTAACAATCCCAATAATATTTTGGATACAATAACCTTACTACACGCGTGAAAATGCACAAGTTGTTACAAGTCTGCAAACAAGTTGAAACAAGTTTGTTCAGAAGTCGTCAACAAGTTGCATTGTGTCCGCACTGCTTATTGTTCCGTGTTTGTTGTAACAGGTTGTCAACAACTTGTAACCAGCTTGATGGCATCATCATATTTCATGACAAGTTTGTTCAAGCAAGTCTGATACAGTCATGATGGATATAATCAGATTGTAACAACATTGACAACACAAGGTTGATGCAATATGTTTCCACTAATACATAGAGATCAGTGCGCACACAAACATACATCTTAAGTTCTTAAATATAATTCCCTATTAACTTATAAAGTATATGTTCGCACTGATCTCTATATATTACTGAAACTACACAGTGAATTGGGCCCGCCTATGGTGTAAGCACAGAATAGGTAGTAGTGTAAGTTACAACGTGTTCCCGTGCCTCAGTCATTTTCCGTTATGTTTCCACTTAAATTTTCGACACATCGCACAATGTATACATATAGCATGTAAATAGTGAACAAAAAAGGGATGAGTAGGTTCAGTTCGTTATGAAAAAATCCCTACCCGAAACGTGTGAAAACGTTTGGTAGTTTCCGTAAAGGAGAGAGTCTTCTGGACGTGTTCTAAATTCCATTTACGCAATGCATATACAATATAAATGCATGTTTCCGTTGTTTAGCTGTCCTCGCTTATTTTTCATTATTTTCTGCATTGTAATTGACCTCTTAATGACTACTTCAAAAAAGCGACTGTATATGTATGAATCAACATCATCATTCACTAGTACAAAATATAGAAACTTGGCACAGTATCGCAACACAGATAGGCCTGCTCCTATACCCTCTCTTCATTTAGCGATACACCGTCACAATTGAAACCAAGACCCAAAATATGTCAACTTTGGAAGTGGAAATTGACATGCATTTGCGCTAATTAGGAATCAATCCACATGCACAATCATGCTTTTCAATTTCTCGTTCATAGATGATCAAGGCATCTGGAATGTTGGCAACTCATTTACAACCAACCAATACATCTTTGATAAATAATCTTCTAGTACACATCAGGTGTTGACGTTATTCTAAACATTAACCGTTTATACCTAAGATATAATCCACGATAGATGATAAATGTGGTAATTCGTCGTGATGGCTCTACATCTTCGAGCTTCACTTAAATGGAAACAGAAATATGTTTTTATTGGCTGATTGATAAGAATTCCTAAAGTAACCGTAACATGTGTTGTCAATTTTTTGATAACATGCCTAGTTTCTGAAATAGTGAAGGACAAAGAAAGACAAAGACACCACCCATTCGCCATTTTGGATATTCAAAAATCCCATGACGTCACAATCTGGGTAATTATTTTTCTCCTAAAGAAGCGTTGAATGTTGATATCCAGCTGATTTTATATGTTTATACTTTATACGTAAATTGCAAAGCGTTGAAGAAAATTTCATTGAGATTTAACACCAAGTTTTATACAGTCTACCCAGTTTATGACGTGAGTAAAATAGACATGAATATAAAACAACATGGCGGATGGTTAATGTCATTTATTCTTCAATATTTCAGAAACTAAGTATGTTACCAAAAAATTTAATAATTGATGTTGCAATGGACAATTTGCATAATAAACCAAAGGTCGAACTAGGCAGGAAGAACAGAATCTTTTACTACACTTAGAAAGAGCATTTTAAGATTAGTAGAATTGCAGAGTTTGGTGGCGAAATGTTGTAAAATGCGGAAAATATAGCCCCGTGAAGTTTGGAAATTTTGTTATATTTGTATTACGCGCGGAAAAAGTTACCATTTTCGCGGTAATTTCAGCTGGAAAATGGTAACTTTTTCCACGCGTAATACAAATATATACAAAATTTGCAAACTTCGCAGGACTATATTTTCCGTATTTTACAACATTTCGCCACCAAACTCTGCAATTCTACTACTCTTAGGGTCCTCTTTCTGGCTGTAGTAAAAGATTTTGCTCTTTTTGCCTAGATCGAATGTTAGTCTATTATGCAAATTGTCCATTGAGTTTTTCAACAATAGCGACGCCATCTTGAATTTTGAACATATTGCGGTGCATTGTGGTCTATCCAGGGTAATTTAACTGTTTTAAACCGCCATAAATAAAATATATGGGAGAGAACCGTTATTTTTATTATTGTAAATAACAGATAAATGTTCAGGGAAACTTATAGAACAAAGGAAACCCTAGGAAGATAAATAAATCCGAATGAAATTTATTATTTAAAATCTATTACCTCATATGTGCACGCTGATGACAAAAAGTGCTTAGAATATTGATTGACATATCGCCATTGTAACTAAGAAAACATTCATCGCAATATTTTTCCTGTACGGCGTATTCCTCTAACGATAGCGGCATTTACATGATGGTTTTTACCCTGGATAGACCACAATGCATCACGATTCAAGATGGCGTCGCTATTGATAAATAGATTAATTATAAGTGGTGCTGTAACCGGCGTAACTGAGCTGTAGCATATACCCTGCCTTGTCTGATATGTTGTATATTCTTGTTTATTGTTGTGTTTGTTATTTTTGTATATATGTAAAATTAGCAAAGTATAGTCAATAAATGAATAAATAAATGAATAAATAAATAAATAATTACTTCTTTAAAGGCGATAAAAATTGCCATTTTGTCCATTGTGTACAATGTGATCTATTTAGCGCAATATAAGACATCCTCTATTTTTGGAACAGAGTGTTGCACCCTTTTTATAACCTCGATCGTTTACTTGCCTAGCCTCACATCTGTACAAACATCACCGCCAGGTTTTCAATATGCCTATCAATGTTCTTATTGGAAGAACTGGGGGAAGTTGAGATTTTAAAATAATCTGAAAAGAGGCGTTTTTACCATTTCCTCGCAATTTTCGTGTTATTCTGTTGCTTAACAACCTTTACAATTATTTTCAACACACATTGAATAGTCTCCGACCCTTTTGAAAGCTTTATCCTTCTGCGTCTCTTTCAGCTTATCTTAAGATCACAACTTCCCTACGGTTTACAAAAGTGCGAGCAAATTTGTTTATTTTTCGACCGACCAGATTCGTTCCTTAGCGAAGAATCCATCCAGACGCGCCGGAAGCAATCCAAGACAAGGGCGAGGGGGGGGGGAGGCAGCAAAATAGGGCACTTAACAAAACGTATATTTAGCAAATACCTTAAACATTTGAGCACTGAACGCGCATGCAAACTGTCATTGTGAAAGCTTTGAATAAAAGAACTATGAAACTACATGTACAAAAACTGTAACAAACTGAGAATTTTTTTAAAAGAGCAGCTTCACGTTTAATATGAAAGTTTGTTAACAGTTCTATAACACGCCTCTTTAGACCCAGATATATGTTTATTTTTTGGTATCTATGGTTGTGTAATGATTATTACTCAGTCTACAACTGTATTGATTACGCGCGGTCAGCTTGTGATGCGCCATGTCAATATGATGTACATATATTTTTGTAAGGACACATTTAAGCACATCCCACTTCTGATCTAATAGCGACAAATCAAGATTATGATATATGGATTCTCAGGGTAGCAACACGGTATTACGCGAGACACAGAATCGTATAAATTGACTTTTGAGTTTTTTGAAGTTTTTTATTCGATCTGACAACTCGGCAACAGGCGAGTCAGCAACATTATGCTTTGTAGGAATGTGTCTCCACTGAACAGACAGGACATTATCTTGTATCTCTCCGACACGGGCCACTCGTGACTTCGCTGCAACGAATCTTACGTTAATTGCTCCCGCAGGTTCTTCGCTTCTGAGGTATGCACATGTCTCAAAGGCTCCACGCGTAGCGTCTGCAAAGACACACAATGTCGGTGGTTCACCAGGCACAACTGGACACAGATATCTTTCCAATGATATTTGGTTCAACTGCTCCATTACTTCAAGTACGAGATCATGATCCCAATCAAGTCCTTACTTCCACAATTCTTCCAAACCGATCTTTTCTCTTACCAGATACGGAGCTGTGAAGCCAGTATCGGGTCCGCAAGATTCTGGCGACTTGGCTGACGATATTTCTTTTAATGAAGATGGGTTGTTCAGTCCTATTCATTTTGTACTTGTGTACGTCATTTTTATTATTCCAAGCTGGCTGACTCTCATCTTTTTCATGGTCCAATTCTCCGCTTGACTGCCATCCTTTACTTGAAAACCACATGTCTTGAGGATACCGTCAATTGCCATCGTCAACTCCGTCGCTTCTTCGTTCGTCGTAACTAAGTCTAGGATATGCATGTACGAATTGTCCTTAACAGCTTTTGTTGCTCTCGGATTCTTACATTCTGCCTCTTCTACAATTTGCCGTAATGCGACTTGACTCATACTAAGGTGGTGCGGGTTTTGTCTCCGAATTTGAGTACGTTCATGACGTAAGTGTCCGGTGGTCTATCGATCTCCAAATTCCTCCACATGAATCGGTGCACATGTTGGTCTTTTAGAGGGATAAGGACACGCTGGTGCATTTTTGAAAGGTCAGCAGTGAAGGTAACTTTCTTAAAAAACGAAGAATAACTCCGAAGAGACAGGTAAGAAGATGAGGACCTTTCTGCCAATAGTCGTTGAGCATAAAGCCTTGGTACGTAACGGATGAGTTGAACACAGTACAGACTGTGGGTACTTGCGCTTTCAAGTCTCAACAGAGCAGGGTTGGAAATGTGGTGGACTGGTCAGAAATGCGCGTCTTCGCCTTCATCTAACGCTTTGAATTTAACTATGTCCTGCGTGGTAGTATCTGAAACAACATTAGCACGCTTGTACAGACCGTTTGCACTGCAAATGCTGGCGGTAACATCGTGTCCTTTTGGTTGGTTACTGAAGCCAGGGTTACACAAAGGTTGGTGGCTGAGGTACACTGGTTTCCATTCTCAAATTTATTGCATTGCATTCTTCTGCTTCAATTCGGTTGACAATAATCACAGCCCGCTTTAGACAGCTGAAGCACACGTGATTTTCTTTCACAACATTAAATCTTTTATCGACAGCAAATCTGGCTATTTGAGCTTTTGCACAGCCGACTGTTGTTTTGGTTTTTATTTTCTTCGATTGCGCCATTAATTTGATTTAACCTTACGTCGAGCAGATATACCACTCCTCACTGGCGCCGTTGCACGCATCCGGGACTTCATCTCACTCGTCATCCAATTCATCAATGCGTCCAGCGTGGCAGGGTTTCGTTCTCTTTCTAAGTCTCTCGACCATACTTTCCGATCATCAGGGCACATCGTCTGTTCGACTATTGACAATATGTGTGGCTGTTATCCATGCCGCTCGGCAGCACTACTTTTTTAAGCGTGTTATAGCATCGCCTTACCGAGTGAAACAGATCACAAAACGTGCGTCTTCACCTTCCTCTAACGCTTTAAATTTAACAATGTCCTGCGTTATAGTATCCGAAACCAGTCAAGGGCCCCGCATGTCGAATCTAAATATTCCCATGCCGCATCGTAATCTGAACCAACCCTTTTATTAGTTCAAGTGGATTTTCTTGTAAACAGGTTCCCAGCAATGTTATTGAAGCTCTTTTCGAGTATCTTGGTTCGATTAAAATCCGCGCGGAAAATGGCATATTCACGCACATTGCCAGATAATTTAGGCAATTTTGACTTTTTGAATTGAAAACTGCAGGGGTTTGACATTTGCACAGTTCCCATTTCACATTTAACTTCAGACTCACTGGGATGAAATTTGACTCGGAGACTGTTCACATCAGCTGGCATGTTGACACATTCGTCGGAAATTTTTGCTGGGGGCTGTCATTCACATCCTTTGCTTCATTACCTACACTTAGATGGGTTTCCTCGGCTACTAAAGGGCCTCTATTACTCTCATTTCGCATTCCGATCATTCCTGAAGAGAGTTGGCGCCCAGTTTCAAGTTTTCCTGTGGATTTTCGTCACCCTTCCCTGATACAGTTTCTACATAACACTTCGCAGGCGATATCACTTTTAAAAAGAAATTTTGGCATTCGTGTAGCCATTGTTCTTCCTATTCAAAGAGTTTATCGTCAGCGATCAAATGAGCTTAAATTTCGAATTTTGACAGCACATTTTCAAACGCCGTTTTTACCTTAACAATCGCAACAGAATAGTTAGACAACTTTTAGCTTCAATGGATTAGCACGTGCTTTCACATTAACTAGACAGTCCCTCATTAATTATAAAATGTGCGTCAAATTACTTGTCAATCAATTCGTGCTAATTATTGTTAGTTGGTTATAAATTACTTATTATTAAAAAGTCCCTTACCAGTCCATTGTCACTTATCTCACACGAAGTCTGTCCGCGATCCAATATAAACAGCCTCTCAAAGACTGACATGTACGGTCGAAGACGTTCAAAAGGGGCAATCCTTAACAGACTTTAATAGTCCTTACGTCACGCCAGAGTTAAACAATGAATTGCAATGCAATGTGGGAAACATGTGGGAAAAATTTACGTTGTATTTATATGCACTGAAAACCGCGTGACGTAGGCACTTCTAAGATCTATTGGAGCGGTGTAATTGTTAAGAGGATCAAACCTGGGAAAAAGACGAGGTTGGGGAAAAAGATGAGAGGAAGCACTTTCGTGAATCCAGAAGAGAAATTAAATGAACAAATAGACTAATATCATTTCTTTAACTTTGTCAACATGTTGACTCGGATCGATTGCAGCCGCCGGGAATTGAGCCTATATACGCCTAACGGTATATATTGTATGCATACTGCTGTACGGTATGATTTTACAAATTAATGGAAATTTGCATTTTAGACAAAAGTAAAGGTCGAGCTAGGCAGGAAAAACGAAATCTTTTATTACAGTTGAAAGAGCATCTTAAAATGAGTAGAATTGCAATGTTTGGTGGCGAAATGTTGTAACATACGGAAAATTAGCCTGCAAAGTTTGCAAATTTTGTATATATTTGTATCAGGCGCGGAAAAAGTTACCATTTTTGAGATGAAATTGCCGCAAAAATGGCAACTTTTTCCTGAGCGTATGACAAATGTATACAAAATTTACAAATCTCGCAGGGCTATATTTTCGGTATTTTATAACATTTCGCCACGAAACTTTGCACTTCCACTAATCTTAGAATCTTATTTCTAACTGTAGTAAAAGATTTAAATTTAATTTGTTCTTCTTGCTTGGATCGAATATTAGTCTATAATGCAAAATGCCAATGTTTGGTTTTATATTAACTACGGATTTAACGATACGAATTTGATGTGTTAGTCATTGGGTAGTAAAGCTGTACTTATATAGTATGAGTAACCCAATTCTTTTTCTCATATTTGACAATGCGAATGTTGGTTGTTTTTAGATTACTGAAAGCTTCATAATGATATGAAAAAACCCCCATTGAATTAAAAAAAACAACCCATCCTTATAAAATTAGGCGAGTAAATCAAGATTTTAGCTGGTGTTGTCTGAACAGGCACTAGTTGTTATTAGGGATTTCTTGATTCATCATTCATTGAGATATTTCAGCAACTTTATTTAAGAGAACACAGCAGAATACTTTAAAAATAGTATTTGTTGATTTTTAGAATTTTACCTTTAATACAAAATAAGCGCTGCAGAGTTCCTGTGAGCTTCCATTGTACACGAACATTTAAAGATTTATATCCGAAATTAAGCATGCTGGCGTTTATAATAATTATGTTGTTAACCATTTGCGTCGCTAGGGTCTAGGGAGAGAGGGACGAGTACCCCCAGTTATTTTAATGCGGTATTGATTGCGAGGTGTGTGTGCGATGGGAACTGGGGGTACGAAAAATCACCGGTGTGTGGCTTTTAGATTATCAATAAACCTTCCTGGAAATCTAAACATAGCATTTTATAGAACCTAGAAATAAAGAATTCTTGGGGGAACATGCCCCTAAACCCATAGGAATCTCCCGCCATCGGCGCTTGTTCTGCCGCCTCAGATTCATTAGCCTGCCGACGCCACTGTTGTCAACTTCTTATCTGAAAAAGCTCTTCCACCCTTATTGTATTGTACGCGCTCTTAGACGAATTCTTCGACAACATGGCAAGCCGCTGGCGGTTTTTCAGCGAAGTTTTTTAAATATAAACAATTTAATTTACGACTTGCCTTACTATATACTAACAAACCTTACCTTACATATTTGAACAAAAATCCCAGAGGGACTTTCATTACTTACAAAAATCTATTGCAGGTTCAGAAAAAGTATTACACCACAGGTAGAAAATAAAATATGTATTCATTTTGACAGGCGAGATACACATTTTATGATAAAATGACCTCCGAAACCAGAACTCATGCTATATTTACACGTGTTATGAAAACTTTACAAGGAGACTAAACAACATTGCTTCACTAACAATTGTGATAACGAGTAGATATTTTTGGCTGTTTACATTTTTTTAGTGAACGCCTACAGGCAAAAAAGAGATTAACGTCCATTCACCGCAACTACGTTTGCAATCAATTTAATTTCACTTTTCTGCGAACTTTAAAACCAAAGCATACGTTGCATATGTTGGTGATTAAATATCGCCCCATCAACGGAAATCGGAACAATAATTGAGCGGTTGAGCCTGTATGGAACTTCTGAGATTCACGGAACCATTGCGCATAGCTCATGCAGTTATGACGGCATTTCAGGTATTTTACAATTTTTATCCAGTTGAATTCTACACGAGTCATACACTACGTACGCCTTAGCATTATTTACGGTACCCAAGAAATATAAAATTTATAGCAATGTAACTATAGTTATACTGGTTGGACAGTTGCTGACTTGTCAATTCTCTGGCTGGACGGCGACGAGCAAAGCTACGTTGAACATGCCTGGAGTCAATAGGTCTTCGCATTCCCAAAATTGGTAAAAGCGGTGCCGTTGTCCCCTACAGCTTTTTAAACGTCGGCAGATATGGCAGAATAAGTTGTGATTCAGTTTGACCCTTTATAGACCAAAGTGACGCGTGCTCTAACGACACCGCAGACGTTTCTGATTTTATCTTTTTGCCAGTTTTAGAACAATTCCTTTTCTCATTTCCGTACTGTTTGGCGTGTTTGGCGTCTCAGGCGAAAGTAATTTTACCGTCCAATTGGTATTGGTTGTACTATCAGGACTGTCGACTGGTGATAGAATTGGACTATCAGTTCGCGATGATGATGGAGAGGGTGGTACAGACATTGTCTGCGGAGTGGGCGGTGGGTTGTTAACATTATCAACATCCACATCTGAGAGTGGAAAGCTCCGTAAAGGCCATGGCGTTACAACTGGCCATGCTTCATTACTGTCCTCATTGTGATCCATGGACGAATTCCTCCTACTGTGATGTCTCGAAATTTTCCCAGAGCGATCAAGTTTGTTGGGCATGGAGTCAGAAGAGAGCATGTTTACTACAGCACCAGATAAACCAGTTGGCGAAGTCACATTCAACGATGCATTCAAAGACGGGTTGCTAGACGTTGGCGAAGGAACACCAGATGAATTCCGACTAGATGTTAGATGACCATCGAAAAGAAGAGATCCGGGTGAAACTGGTTCCGGGGTTGTTGCTTCGCTGCTCTGCCGAGTCGATCTCTTTTTCTTTTTGATCGCTAAACCAATAAACCTTTTCCGTTCATTCTCCTCACATTTCGCATGTCTCAGGGCAAACGTTAGAGTTGACAGATCCTCCATGTCCTCATCCGCTTTCTGAACAATGAAAAATTACAAAAAAACACAATTTAATATTGCGAGGCAGGCATCCACCTACGAAACAATTACTGGAATCTGAAAACGAGTCGCACCAAAGCTTGGCAAGTTGGTGAAGATTTGCCTTTTAAATCTGTTTTCGTGATTTTGTTCTCTTTTCCAGGTTAATATAACAGGTTTATGGCTTGTGAGTTCAATATCCCTGTTTTCAATGCTTTTATGCCTTTGTGCGGCAAATGAAAAATCACTATCCGGCGAATAGCGCTATCCAATTTTCGTACAACCGACCCCTGGTTGCGATGCGACTTGTTTCCGCACATTACGCATAGCGTATATGAATAGCTCATAGTTCACGAATTTGGATGGCATCATTGCCGTATTTGAAAAGGCAGCCTGCAAAGGCCTACAAGTAGGGGAATACAAGCTTTCTGCTATGTATTTTGATATTTTCCCCGAGTTCAGATGGAAAACATTAACATATAAATATGCTAAAACACGTCAATTTTGTAGCAAATTTTGTTTGTGTTAACATGTCGAATTGTGAATGACAACAGTTTTAAACTTCTGTTAACAAAGCAGTAGCTCGAGGGGCGAAGATCTAGAGACGTAGGCTATGCACACACGATGTCGTTTATACAATTTAATGAAACCAGCGTAAACCTCGTCTCTACACAAAAACTAAACA
Organism: Muricea muricata; assembly: GCA_963855995.1. Lineage (NCBI taxonomy): Eukaryota > Metazoa > Cnidaria > Anthozoa > Malacalcyonacea > Plexauridae > Muricea > Muricea muricata. Next base: position 48,870,262 of record OY979717.1, read on the forward strand.
CTTCATGCGATGAGAGAGTTTTTATCGTTGATTTCGTTTTCATTTTGACTGTTGCGAAAACGCTCGGAAACGACCTCGTGTATGCATAGTCTAACAATACTGTTTATACTTAAATGTGGCTGGAACACTGCTATCAGGGGCTGGTTGTTCTGGCCCGTAGTGTAAAATTCTTAATATCATTTTTCTTTGTTTACTCGATTCTGATTGGCTAAGAAATGTGCCGACTAATCATTAATCGGCAAAGTGTGCCGGTTAAAAATTAATCGGCACGGATTGCGAGCCTCGCGGGATTTTTCCAAACTAAAAACATAAACAAATCGGTGAAACATTTTTTAAATAAAAATGATATTTAGGAAGTTACACTTGTCCTCGAAGAATTAATGGCAAATCACACTTGCGTTTGGCGAAATATTTATAACACGCACTCGCGCGGCGCTATTATAAACATTTCGTGTGTGATTTTTCATTAATACTTCGAGGACCGTGTAATTTCCTATACCAATCACTTTCTTAATCTGCCACTGTTTTATACGTAAATAATGATTAAGGCTATGTGCACACAGAGTCGTTCCCAGTGGCGAAGCCAGCCCGATATTTGGTCATGCAAATTTGCCTGTGATAATAGACCGTAAAAGGATCATTTCTAAAGAAATGAATAATGATGATTTAGATTTGCATAGCATGACCAAATTGTCGGGCTGGCTTCGCTACTGGTCGTTTCCAAGCGTTTTCATTCCGAATTATTCAAAAAGCTCCCGACTTGTTTACACAACTGAATGAAAACCAGCATAAACCTCGTCTAAAACAACTTCATGCGATCAGAATTTTTATAGTTCATATCGTTTTCATTTTCACTGTTGTGAAAACGCTCGGGAAGGACCTTGTCTGCACATAGTCTAAGTACAAAATACTTTGTTCTGATTTGTCCACGTTCCACGATCGTTCCACTAATCATGAGCAAAACACAAAGGAAATCATAGCCGTTAAGGTGTGTTTATATAAACACGTAAATGTTTACAAAACTTTTACGTCGATTTTCACGGCTTATATATACATCAATATCGAACATTCTCTAGTAAACACACTGACAAGATGAATACAAAATGGAGCGTTTTACAGGCCTTTTAAAACAGTCGCGATTCGTACTTTATCACATATAAAAAGCTCGGCTGCGCCTCCCGTTTTATATCTGATGAACCACTCCTGCTTGTGTTTTAAATATTACTTCTCTTTAATCACTTTTTATATAACTGGAGCCGCTGTATAAAAGTGGAAACGTCAACTAATCAGAACAACGTATTTTGTACTTAATCACTATTTAATTACAAAACAGTGATAAAAAAGTGATTAAGAGTTTTATACAATCGGCCCTACGCCTCCAACAGGTTGAAATTTCAACTAATCATTGTCAAATTTAACCACCTTTTCATACAACCGGCTCCAGGTCATTTAGAGAAAATTTCACAGTGCACGCGTGGTCAGAGTGAAAGAAAGCAGAACTAAAATTACTGTCTTTCCTCTACTTATCAGAATCAACTAAATCTCACCGAGTCATGTTCCTTCGGCACAAGTTTCATTTCCCGCCATGCTGGTGTTAAGATTTCCTTGTACTGAAGTTTCTCTACTCTAGTCGTGGATGCCATGGAGTACGGAATAACAATATTGTTGATGTCAAATGCATTACTCGTTGGTTTCTTTTTCTTCGCACTGAGCGCGTTCGAAGGAAATGAATGACCAAAGGAAGTCGGACTGGGAGTGTTCGACACAGGACTCGACGGTCTACTGCTACCGGAAGGCAATGACAAGCTTCGAGCACGCTTCTGCAACTGATTAGCTGAAAGACAATGGATGTACAAAATCAGTGTACAAAATTTATTCGTTTTAACAGAAGAACTGAAGTTTCAACTGTCACAATTCGAATATCGCAAATGAGGAATGCCAGCTATATAGACGCTTGGCTGTTATTGTTGGGTACCGAGTAATGGTCTTCCACGAACGCTTTTGCCACAGCAAATACTTCAAATGACGCAAACCAGGACAATCGCTACCACCTGAATGCGCCGAGAAAATCGACAAAGACACGAACGAACAAAGGCCAACGCAATGACCTTTTGAGTGAAAAGAACTTTCCTTCTTATGCATAATAATTAATCTCGGTTTGTATAAATGAAAAAATTGTGTGACGTAAGCACTTCTTAAATCAATTAGTGCATGCACATATTGTAAATGTTCCTGAGTTATCCAAGTGTCTAACATTAGAATTAAATTTATTTTTATCGCAAAGGAAGTGCCTGAGACTAGCTGTTTGCAGCATACGTCAAACCAGAGAGCTTAAGATATCCCGGCTCAGGTAAACGAGGACGGGTAATGTTATTTTGTTTATGAAATTTGCATCCATGTCAATTCCTATTTATTTCTAATTACTATATATTTTCTTTCGCAAAAGACCATGGTCTATCCCAATAAGTAGAAAATATATAATTAGACATGAAGATACCAAAGGACATATCATGAATAAAATGACGCTACCTGTTTCCGTTTACCAGAACTGGGATATCTTCTACAAATGCCAAACCGCAGTTTGCCGTTTGAGGGACAAACCCCACCAATCGTAAGTTCCCCCCGTTTTTTTTAATTCCTGAAAAATGGGTTATGTAAGTACTGTATGGTATGAGGAACTACTTACCAAGTCTTAAACCAGCATTTACAGCAGCGGATCGTCGTTTGTTTGCTCTAGATGACTTTTGCCTCAAGGTTCTTTCATTCTTGGATGTACTTGGCGTCTTCTTCCTGTTCTTTCTATCCCGTAGATTTCGAATTCCTATTGAAATGAAACCAAAGCATTCCCAATCAGCTAAACTCTAGACAGTTTGTCAAGACCTAATTCGACAACAGCGAAATTTTTTGCCAGAACTGTTTATAGGAAATACGGATGGTTGTACATGAATAATCTCAATGAATTGCCTGTTTTCGAGAAAAAAATTCGTTTCACCCGCGGGTAAAAATCAGTTTTACATTCCGCGACGCGAAAAAGTGGGACAACTCAATAGAATCATGTGCACCATGAACAGTTTTTCACTGACATGAAATTAGGCCTTGAAGCAACCAGCTTAGGTACATGAAGCTTTTAACAACACTTATGTCGACCGGAAGCGATTAAAATCTAGTTTTCATTTGTTACTAACTCATTCTCGACGATATGATACAGTCTACATCTAATTTTTCTTTTGTGTGCTGCATTTAAATTGGTCATATAAGTGTTGATCGGCTTACATACTCTATCACATCGGTCACTTTATTACATTCACGACATTCAAGAGCAAATGGAACTAATCTTATGCTATAGATTAAGATACATAGACGCGTAACTTGGGGTGTTTCTTGTTTAACAGGATGGCTTGGGTACGCCACACGCACGCCATTTCTGGCAAGTAGATATGCAGGATTTTATAAGGAATTACGGCTAATTTTCCCTGCTACATTTTTCCAACGCGCGTGTACGCATGGAAAATAAATTCTAATTAATATAATGAATACATATTGACACAATCATAAAGTCGTAAGCTGTCCTTCCATTCAATCAATTATTTCACAAGAAAAAGTTCAAAGGATAAAAACTTTTACGTGCGTACACGCACGTGGAACAACCCAACAGTGGAAGGCAGCCTTTTAGATGGCGAATGGCGATTTTAAGAAAACTTCAAGTGAGATTATCTTGATTTGTAGAAATTTATCAAAAAAAGTGGCTCGTATATTTCGAGCAACTAATGAAATTATTTTTGCCTCTATCGATATAAAATGGAAAAAGAATTCTGTAATATATTCACGCTGAAATTCGAACTAATGTACCGGGTGTCCCAAAAAAATCTTTACCTGTTTGATTTCATATAATGTAAAAACTATAAAAGCTGTCGAACTACAATAAACTCCATTGCATGTAGAAAGGGCTAACTTAGATTTTGATATGTAACATTTAATTATCCGTGCGATATTGTCAGAGCAATTGAAATTAAAAGTTGAACTACCATTTTTGAAAATTTCAAAAATTAGCATAAAACGGCACATCAAATTAAAATTTAATTAACTTGCTGATTGTTTTTATTCTTCCTAAAATAATGCGTTTATGTACAAAAGGATTAACTAATATCAGTTTACTCATCAGGAAAAGCATGTCCTTGAGCCAGAATGCACCTTTGTGCTCTAGAGATCATGCCATCAAAAGCGTTTTGGATCATTTCTTGACCCAAAGATTCACAAGCAGAAACGATTGCTTCGCGCAATTCTCTAAGATTCCTTGGCTGCTGATCACGCTGCACGTTCGAAATTGTTTGCTTTAGATAGCCCCAAAGAAAAAAGTCACAAATTGCCAGATCAGGAGATCGTGGGGGCCAGGGCCAATCGCCGCGTTTTCCCATTAATCAGCCGGGAAAATGACCTCGAAGATACTGCATTGTCGCGTTGCTTGTGTGACACGGAGCGCCGTCTTGCTGCCACCACATAACATGCCTATCGATATTGTGGATGAGAAAATCTCTTTGGATGACGTTATAACGAATTATTCTCAAGTATTCTCTACTGTCAAGATTTTTTTCGATAAAATGTGGACCCAAAACAACACCTGTCCTTGTCAAACCAACCCATACCATCACTTTGTCGGCGCGTTGAGAAAATTCAACGTGATGATCAGGCGGATGTCCAGCACCTTTTGCTGCGTATCTTATAACGTTTCTTGAATTTATTTCCGAGTTTAAGCTGAAAATTGCTTCATTTGATACGATTAGTTGGTCAAGGAAATCGGGATTCTGCCCTGTCGTGTTGACAAATCGATTGCAGAACGCCAAACGTTGTTGTGGATCGCCTTCTCTCAGTTGGTGCCTCCGTATTAGAACGTATGGGTGAAATTTTATATCCAGTTTGACAATTCGATTAAAACTGCTTCGACTTAATCTGAGCCCATTTCTTCTTGCTGATCTTAAACCATCTTCCAAAAGTGACTGTCGGACCACATCTATATTTTCTTCCATTCTGACAGTTCGTAATCGACCACTTCTTCCTTTGTTAAGATTGTGGCAAGTGCCTTCTCGCACGAACTTTTCAATCGTTGCTTTAGTAGTTGGCTTACTCGGAGCTGGAATACCATGCCATCTTACCGGCCATTGTCTTAATACTTGACAAACATTGTTTGTCCGAGCGTATTCGATACAAATCCAAACTCTTTGGTCTGTTGTTAACCGAGGCATCTTTGCGAATGAATATTTAACCGACAATGTTTCTTTCCTTGCGAGTTCGAGTCCCAAGGGATATCAAATGGAACAGTTTTTTCCATTAAGTGGAACTTGAATTATTACTTTATTTTATTCCAAAGAATCATTCTTTAGTGTAATTTTTATTTTTAAGAGTAAGTTCGCAATGAAAAAGTCTACAATTAAAGTTACAATCACTAAAGTTCCAAGGGAAGTGGCAAGGGTTTTCCAACTAATCTAATAAGCCGATTTTTGTCATATTTTCACAAATTTTGAAAGCACCTTGCAACATCAAATGCTTGTATCTCCGTCAATATCGTAAGGATAATTTAGTGTTATATATCAAAATCTAAGTTAGCCCTTCCTGCATGCAATGTTGTTTATTTCAGCTCAATAGCTTTTATAGTTTAGGAGTTATATCAAAACAAACAGGTAAAGTTTTTTGGGGACACCCGGTACTTGCAAGAAATGCGTGTATATGACGTAACCCGCGAGCCAGCGAAATCACAGGCGAAGTATATCGAGTTGCACATCTAATGTACGTCTCCTTAATGAGGCGATCGACGTCCGTTTTGTCAAAATCCTCGCTTGCTTAATCCCTCTATTCGCTTCTGAAACATACCCTGTTTTTTGTAGGACAATTCCAAAGTCTCCTTTCCTTCTTTTTTCTTAATCGAGGCTGGAGAACTAGCCGAACGCACATATTTTCTAAATGTGAAATAGCAAAATATTTTAGTACCAAACAAAGTCTGGAGAAGATTTCTAATTTCTATGCCATTCATTTAAGTTTCGAATTGTTAAGAAATCTGAGGGAAGGTGGAAATAATTTACAGTGATGAGAGTGCAGTGTTTCAGAACCATCCGCAGCGATATGAAAAACTAGATTCATATTAATCTGACACTGCAGAGAACAACGAAAAATTCGTTGTCTCGAGCGGGATTTGAACTCGCATCTTCGGGTTTCTAGACCGCCGCTCTAATAATTGAGCTATCGAGTCAACTGGGATTGGTAGCGAGTCTTATCCAATTTAAGTACACGAAATATTTTCGTGACAACTTAACGCTTGCCTTTGAGGACGCGCAGTGTTTCAATTCTATTTCAGAACCATCCTCAGAGTGCAGTGTCAGATTAATATGAATCTAGAGTGCAGTGCTCCACCCAAAATCTACACTGATACGGCAACGTGTCCAGATTTAAATGACAATCACTGTTTCTAGTTTAATAACAACTCGCTGTGAACTAGCGGTCCCCGCATAAACTTTTTTAGTTCAAGGAATTCACAAGTACAAACAGAGGTGTACATTAACTTTTGCCTTCGCTTGCGCTAATGGCTAACGGGTAGAGTTTGACTTGGATGAAAGATTGTTGGATGCTGTATTGCTCTTCAAAATTTCACTAGGAAATTTTTTTGAGTCCACGCCATTCAAAATTTCGCGCGAACTTCCATATTTTTACCAAAATCAGCTTCGTGCATGTTTAATTTAAGTATCTATTTAATGTGCATACAACTCTCAAGGGACATTTAATGAAAATTAGAAGAACTTTTCTTGATAAAAACGATTCTTTTTAAGAAAATGCAAGTTCACGCGACGTTGAAGAGCTTAAACTCAATCAAAGTTCTCAAAATTTTGAACAGGATTTCTTTTAAGCATTCAACTTTCGCGCGCAAGCCATTTTTAATGTGTTCGAAAATATGCAACCCCCTCTGGGTTAAACATTTGAATTTCAGAATATTTTCGTTTATTCCACATCACAAGCACCCAAGCGATCTATATTAAAAAAAAAAACTTCATACTTGGAGCCGCTTTGCAAGGTTGAGAGTCGTTTTAAAATTGCCAATTTTTTTATACACACTGCACAGACAATTCGCAAATTCGAAATTCCTACCTTTTCGTTGCAACTTTCGTATCATTAGGAGTGTTAAGTTTAAAAATTTTGCTTTGGAAATTTCCTTTCTTCAACAAAGAGCCAAAATGCAAAGACAGTGGAACCTCTGAAATAACAAAAACAAATTATTGCTACCACGTAATAAAACCAGGTTTTCGAGGTTATGGCATTTCGTTCGGCTTCAAAATATTGTTTTTAGTTTTTGAGATGATTTCAGTGGTAGCTCTGGCGACGAGAATCGAAAGTAATCAGGTGTACTCGTATGCCGAATATAATTGACAACTAGGAACAAACAATGCCCCTCCCCCCCCCCATATTGTTGCAACCTGTTTTGATGGGCATTATTCTTCATGTAGAACTTATTGTAACATTCTTATATTTAAGTTTCAAACGGGTCTTGTCGTAAAAAACATCTGCTTTGTCAAGTATGCCCCCGCGTAAATGCCGTTTTCACACATCGTTTCCACAGCAATGCAATTCCACTGTAGCTAAAAGAACGTCTCAGATATTCGGTGCGAGGTTGTGGAACAACTAATTTGTTATTAGATTCTCTTAGACTATAGGAAGGTACGGTGCAAGGTTTGGTTTTGTTCACGTGTATGTCAAGGACACTGAGCTATACAATCACTGGAGGAGCGGCTCCTCAAGTAATTACTGTACAGCTTAGTGCTCAAGGATCACAAAGCATTTGACATCATAATTTTGAAGCACACTTTTATAAAGTGACGTTGTCAACAAGAACAAACAGAACATTGCATTTCTTTTTTCTAATATAAACACTTGTTATTTTCAAAAAAGCTAACCAAAGATGGAATTGAATTTTCTTTACAATTCGAAGGTCACATCCGTGTACGTTTCGCATGCAAACCAAAGCTAAGCGCCATACATATTTCCTCTTACCTGTCTCAAACGAAAGTACAGGATGAAAAGATAAGTCCATTAGCGCAACTCTATCCCTGAAGTCTTGCCGCTGAGTGACTGTCGGTAGCATGGGCGAGCTTCGCTTACAAAGCACACAAGGCGTCCACGAATCACCACATCCACAGATGATACTTGGACTCGTTTTTTCGATTTTTGACAGATTGAAGAGCTTCCGTTTCTGCCACTGCTGTACAGATCTAGTCCTGGCGGCCGTACAAGAGTTGACAGGGTCACTGTCGTGCTTCATGCTTGAATTCTGAACGTTCAACAGAAGATTAGCTTTATTCTTCTCTGTCAGTCGAGGGATGCTCGAATTAGTATATGCATTACCCTCGTGCGACGTTGGCAATATACTACAATTTATTTCGGGGTGAATACTTTTGTTCAGCATCGTGTCCGCCAGCAGATCATTTGCGCTTTTGTTCGCCACCGAATCAACTCGTTTGTCGTCGAAAACATGCCTTTGCTTATCGAGATGTATCGGTGTCTTTTTAACACGGACAGCTTTGTAAGTTTCTTCACATCGTCGTATTCGCCGTTCAATGTCAATGACTTGCGATCGAAGCCACGTCCATTTCGAGGCTATGCTCCCCCGGTCACAATAGAACTGGTTTAAAGGACTCGAAGGCCTAAAAATAATAAAATTCCATGTTGTAAAAAAACATCTCCCAAATTGTAAATTTACATCTCCGAAACGTGGAATGGACCATTTAGACAAACTTTTGAATTAGGAATTTTCACTAGCACAGCTGGAAAGAGCATCCTAAATTTAGTACAATGGTGAAGTTTGGTTGCAAAACATGTGATTACACTTGTGAAAAAATGCAAACTTCACAGGAACTGACCAGAGTTTACATGCAAACTTCCTTGTGAACTGAACAGAGTTTACATGGAAGCATATCACCACTGCTAAAGCTACATCATTATCACACTTACTGGACAAAATCCTCTGTTAAAGTTACTTACTGGACAAAATCCTCTGTTGAAGCCTAGTTGCATTTAGTCGTCAATATATCAAAGTGATTGACGTGGTATACTATTTACACCAATCAACTCATAATTTGACTAACTTGAACACAGGTCACAAACGAAAAAGCAGATCTGCTTATATCCCATCATCGAGAATGATTTTGCTGCAACAGCTACAACTAAATGGAAGGCTCAAGTGTTTTGAGAATTTCTTTTAGCAGTGGCTACTTTACACAGAAGAATTGGCAAAAAAATATCATAGGAAACTGATAGCAAGTATAAATTGCTGATTTAGTTTCTGAAACATCTCTAGTAAATTCTTTAAAACTTCGAACTTATTCATGCAAACCAAATATGGATGCAAGTCATTAGAAATTTTATCTTGTGAGTAATGAAATGAACAGAATTACAGCAAGTCCATGCAAATATATAAAAAATAAGTGGCCTTTTGCCAGTGTGTGGGTAAAGTAAATTTTTGTTTCACGGTCAAATATGATTTAGCTTGTCATTTTAATTTTTTCAACTACTAAAAAAGTGAGGTCTCGTTTCATGATATGCATTTAATTTTTTCCCTGTATTAAGCTGATATATATGATTATCATAATGTTGGGTTTAGGTTCAACTATAAACCCTAGGTACTTCAACAGAAATATAATCTAGACTTCAATTAAGAATTCCAGCTAAGCTAAAATGTTTCTCAGTGATCAACATTTCCTATGTTCACATTATTAAGAATAAGAGACTTGGTAATCAAATGAAACAAATTAAATCAAACTTATCTACATAAGCATCTCTTAAATATAGCCTACTTTTGGCCGTGAGCAGCTAAAACTAGGGACTGCTGGGAATTGTGGTTTTCATTTTATGTAACAACTGCAGCTTGCATCATGCAGTATGAACCAGCTCAAATAGCATGGGATGCATAAACTGAAAGGTGATATGACAATGTTAAAAAGGCAAGGTACAAACATAATTCAAACATTGTCTTTTGGCAAATACATTATACAATATAGCTTTCCATGCTTGGGAGGTTTTAATAATTCTAATCATGTGTGTGAGAAAATATCACAATACTCAAAGCTTGATAAATGCAAGATTCAGTTTCAATGGATTCATTGTTCATCAGAATTACATAGAAATACAGAAGGTATAGACTCATGATATCTTGTTCTTTGCACAGTGCTTCTTAGTTTGCTAAGTTTAATACTTACAGTTAATCTGAACTTAATCCACAAGAGAAATCTTTGCAATAAAAATGCTGGCTTTCGTATTCTGCACAAAATTTACAATTGAATATGGGCATCGTTAATTTGTATTAACAAACACAGCATGATATTTTACACATATTGGCCATTTTTTTAGAGCTACGAAGGAACGCCAACTTTTTATAAAATATATGTGCACATGCAAAACAAATAAAAATGGACATCGAGAATAACAATAATTCAAATACATGCCCCTTTGAATAGTAAATGTGTATGGAAAATATGATGATTTACTGTAATATTATCCCACCCTAACAAGAGGTTGTATCTTATCATCACTGTACTCTAATTTTGGGACTTTTCACATGTTTTTTTTTTTGTGCAGGATGAATGTAACGAGTCATAGACTGGAAAAAGCACTACAAAACTCACCACTCAAATAAAGCCATATATACATTTCTAGTTGTTCAACTCAACACCCATTTTATTGAAGTCACTGCTATAATATGACAACCCGTTTCAGGTACAGGTTTAAACTAAAAATTTAATGCTTGTCAATGTTAAAATGATTCTTATGTTCATTGAAATTTAATATGCACTGTCTTTTATACAAGATGAAGACTAATACAGTTACACTGTCCTCTAAAAAGCAAAAAAGCAGCGACAGAAATTTGTTCACAGACATATAGGGGTTTTCACCAGCTTAAACAGAATTGGACATTTTAGTGAAGGCCTCAAGTCTTCACCAGTAAGTTCCTAACTAAGGGCCTTTGCTCAAAGCATTGAATTACGTTTTATTGTTTGAGGCTTGACCACACAACCTATGCTGGCAATGCTGAAGACACCACAAATTTGATGCACTACAGCTAGCCACTAGAAAATAATTTTAATTAAACACCATGTAAAGTCAGTTCTGCTCATATTTTCTGCTCATCACCAAAACATGTGCTGGGACCCAACACTTGTTTTTATCATGAGCAGAAAATATCTCCAGAATGTTCTTTAAGGGAATTTTCAGAGGGTAAAGGTAATAACACTAAATTTCCTATGTGAAAAAGGAATGCTTCCTGAAATGATGCAACCATATTCACAAATAGCCACAGAAAAAATTTTCCATTTTGCCAGCAGACTGTAATACAATTGTTTTAGTTTGTTTATGTATAAACTTTAGATATACATAATATACATGACAATTGATTTTCTCAAAAAGAAGGGGTTCATTAGCAACAGGAGATATTTAATAAAAGAAGTGACAGGAATGTAATGATGTAATCACCATTAGCATTGCAGTAACATTTAAAATTGCCAATTTTATATTTGCACTGCCAATCCAAAATTTGCATCGAGCAACAAGAATTAACCACAATCGAACGAGCCAAAGTTTCATATCGAAGAAAGTGCTTTGTATACAAGTTAATAAAATTTGCACAAAGCACCAAAGAAGTAATCAGTCTGTCTAACGCAGCGACTAGACCATGCTGTTTGACTCGCTCGTTTCCGGTTTAAATTCAGCAAATATAAAATCGAAATATTTGTGGACATTTGAAATATCTTATCGAAGTATAGTGCTTACCTCTTCTTAGATTCACTGTTTGTCGGACTAAAATCCATTTCGTCACAGCTTTCGGCGCCCGAACTACAGTCAGTCGCATCAGAGTCGCCCACATGTTCGGCCAACTCAAGTTGACAGACTAAGGATCTAGCATTCCCTTTCGTTTCCTTCTCGTTATTACTTAACACATTACCAGAATCAGTTTTAACATTGTTTTCTTTTAACTCATTATGTTTGTTGATGTTATTTTGCCTTGACGAAGGCAGTTCCTCTCCGATGCGAGCGACTGGCTTGCTCATCGATTCTTTCGAGACTTCTTCCTTGAGCAGACCAGAGGTCTGTCGCACAGTTAAATTATGTTTCGCTTGCTCCGTTTTTTGTTGAGAAGAACTTTGTTGAGTCTTTCTTCGATTGAGAGCAAACGTTTGTAGCTGCTCCGTGACATGAGTTTCCAACTGCCGCGACTGTAATGTGCGAAGCCTTCGTTCCAGCTTGCGGGCACGAGAGGAAAGGCGTGCTTGATTTAAGCCGACCTTTTTCACTTTTTTGTCAAATAAAAGCCGCGGCGAAGGCTCCGGACAAGAAAACAAATGTCTCTGCTGTAATTCGTCATCTGTTTTATTGTCTGTAGCCTGACAACTACTTCGATTCTGGAGCGAGTTCGAACCACATGTTTTTGTTGTTGTTATTGGGATCCGGGTGGGCGTACGAAAAAGTCCTTCTTTTTGCGAAGAATTCGTCTGAATTTGTCCTCTTGTAATTGCATCGTCACTACATGAGGATAGGGACGTACCTTGGCTATCAGGCTTGCCAGATTTGCTCGACTCCGAAGGGCTATGTAAAGCGCGAGACAAGTTGTTCAACTTATCGTCTAATGCACGCTTGCCAGTAGACTTTATATTACTATTTGCCATAGATCGACAGAACCCGTTGTGATTCGGCGTTGTAGAGTTTATATGCAGCTTTGAGTTGTCTATCGTATTTCCCTTTTCGATATACGGTTCTCTCAAGGCGTTTTGAACACTTGAAGACGAAATATTGCCGTTTGCACTTGGGGACCCTGCTGCTTCGGCAAGCGCGGGAGCCATTTGCGCCATTCACCATGCCTTACGACAGAAAGTTTTGTAATATCGCCAGCACAATCCACACACTCTCATGACACTAAAAGAGCAAAAATAAATCCCTCCAAGCAAGTGTAAAGTCGAATTGAGTCTTCTAGTGCAACAAAGTCCAATCCAAAAAATTTTAAACTAGGAGCACGTGACCGCCACGTCCTTTTGGCGTAGTTTCTATATCTTGCGATGAACACGCCGTATGTCGCCTGTTGCAAAACCCAATAATTTTCAGTCGACAAATTCACCGCCAAAACGAAGTTGCTAACCACCGCCGATACCAGAAATGTATAGATAAATACGTTTACGAACTTTTTCAAGTGTTTACTACGTACAGCACGCCCGTCCTTGGCGCTCCCGGCCGAGAATAAATTCAAGCAAATTGTTAACAATATGGCGGCTGAAATTATCTTCGCTTCGTCTCGATTTTCGCAATCACATGGCCAGTTGTTCAATACAAGCAACCACCCAGTAGGTCTGTCATCTGATTGGTCCAAAATGACGTCAGGGAAGTCATTCGAGTGCATGTTGTGAGAAGATCTCTGTCAATCATATGAATTCCAACAAAATTGAAACAAATTTCTTTATCTTTTGCTTCCAAACCCGGAACTTTGCTGCTAGAAACAAATGCACGAAATAAAAATCGTCAGTAAACAATTCATGAAGCTTGATGCAAAAACAACAAGAATTCTGTAGAAAATTCTGCGGTATTTTAAATCCCTACAGAAACCAAGATGGCGCTCATGTTTGTTGTGCTTTAATGAATGTCATACTGCTATTTTATTTCTTTAACGTTTTCCATGTAATATTATTCAGGTGATGAAAGACATTATTTGCACTGTTTAAATGAAATTAATGAAACTTCCTCGATAAATCTTTCGTCCCTCAACTTGGAAACGTCTCAATTTGAAGATAATCAGCGCAATTTTTTAGGCCAGGGGGGTGCAGACTTTCTAAACAATTCCGTTTTCGACATTTGAGAATAATCAAATCTTTTGACAAAAAGGCCAATCTCTGTTCTAGAACACGAAATCATGACAGGAAATCAATATTAATTGTTTAAAGCCCGTGACATAAGCAAGACATGCGATTTCTGACTGATTGACGTTCCAGGAAAATATGGATTTAATATGAATTAATGTTTCTTGGAACAAAATAATATTCATGTAGAATATCAGATACCCTTTCCTAAAGATTCACTAAAAATTTAGCAAGAGATTTAGTAATTTTATAACAACGAGATTATTCCATTATTAAACCACTCCAAATGCTAGTTACAATTGCCAAATCGAGTGGTGTTTCAAAACCGCAAGTTACTCACCCGAGACTGAGTTGAATTTAGTTGAGAAAATTGCAAAACATTCGCGCTATATTCATATGCCATAAGCAACATTCTAAAAAAGGAAGAGAAAAGACAAGTGCAAGAAATACTAGTTAGTAAAATTTTAAGTATTAACCCTCTCCAAATATTTCTTCGCCTTTGAGAACCGCGACGTTTCTTTGATAATCATTGCTTGTCCAGTTATCCGCTGGATGCTTGTGCTGTAGTGCAGGCGCGACAATTGTTGCCCGCTGGAAATTTTTATTGCGACAAAAATGGAAACTACGGAAAAAGAAAATTTTACTGAATTACTGAAATGAATCAGATCTATTGTATTAGACTATTAGAATATGGGTTTTGAGCGAACATAAAGTGATATCACAGAAGAATTTACATTCAATAAAAAACCTGACGATAAAATGCAATCTAGAACATTTTAACTTCAAGAATCCTCAACTTTTGTAAAGTTTGAAAAAGTATTGGTGAAATTCATAATGATTGTGGAAACAGGACGCCTGCGGATGCCCGAAAATAGAGCACATGCATGGCGAATTTAAAATTCGTATTCACTGTATTGCTCCTGCAGTTTTGGTGCATTTCCTGCCATGAAAATGACTATTACGCGGCGTACGAAGCTGGAAACGGGAATACACTTAATGTTGGTCAGGTTACTGTAGGAAAACGGTACTTAATTTATGACGTTAATCCTGGAGAAGGATTCAATTTGCGACGCGACGTGTACCTCAGGGCTGCAAATTTGGTCAAAATATTAAACGAGAAGAGCAATTGGACGCTTGTCGTGCCACCATGGCGACGATTGTACCATTGGAAAACGCACGATATCGAGCAAAATGCCATTCCATGGAAAACTTTCTTTGACATGAAAAGCTTGAACCGTTACATACCCGTTATTGAATTCGAGGATTTTATGAATGAAACAGGTAGCCCAGGTATTGATCAAACCATCTATTTGCAGCGGTATAAAGAGGGATGGACAAATGGGAAGTGGGAAGAAAAAATTGATGAAAGAGAATGTTTGGACACTCCTATTTACAGGTAGGGATGAGGTTGTTTACCTTGGGAAAACAATTTGTACAACAGTTTATCCATACTGCATTCCATGCACTCGATGCCAGAGATCTCTGGCATAGATTTAATATTCAAATCACCATAGTAGATATAGTAAATACTCTTGTATCCCCAGCTTGGAGTTTACCTGGAATGCACCCTGGCAGTTATTAGAAAGGAGAGCTTAATTAAGATAATGAGATTTTGGACAATCAGTACTAATGTTGATCAGAAGTGTCCGAAGTGAGTCATGCCATTGTAGTTGAACATAGAGATTCTTGCTTGAAGTATGGAATGCAGTAAAGGAAGTTATAATTTGAACCAAGAATGACTGTTTTTATCTAGAACCACTTGATTCACTTCAAAGTGACATCTATGTTCACAAAAATGTCACATCTTATTGTCTCTTCTATGCAGATCATGCTCTATACTAGTAGACCCAGATGCAATCCTTAATCAGGTTTGCCTTCTGCCCACACTATAGTTTTGCAACAACAACAATAAATAATCTAATTATACTTACAACTAAATATATCTTTCCAAAGCAGTTAATTGAGTGTCACATGATACTCTTGTTAGAAATAAGCCAGTCAGCGTTACAACAGAAATCTAGGCCCCGTCCACACGTACCCATGTAAATTTAAACCGGGTAAATATTTTCACGGTTACGCTTACCGTCCTCACGTAACCGGGTAAATCGCCCACACAAACCGTGTAAATTTGAAAACGCCGGCCAGAGTGCGAAAATATTTAAACGGGTAAATATCGGTTACGTGTGGACGGCGTAACCGCGTAAATATTAACACGGTGACGTCAAGTTATGAACCAGTTATGAACGGAATAAGTCTAAAATGTCGGTATATTTTGTTTGACATGTCTGCCAGTCATTATTCTCTGCCGTTCGTGCTGTTTTGTGCTCAAGAACAACGTTTAGTAGCAACTCGACTTCGTCGTCAGACCGGACAAAGTTGTCAGACTTGCTCTTCTTGGCTTTTGATGATTGCCCTTCCGAATTTGGCATTTTTTTAGCAATTTCAAAAGCAATAAATTGAAAATTGGCATTTTAAACAGTCCAAACACTAGCCATGTGTGATCTTACGAAAAGAAAAACAAACTGCGTACAGGTTTTTGCAGGCTCGTCTTTTCTCCAGCGCATGCTCAGATCGTGTTTCATGAGCGTGTTCAAATTTACCCGGATACGTGTGGACGGGCAAAAACGATTTGAACACGGTTACGTGTGGACGCGGTACTTTTCATAACCGTGAAAATATTTACCCGGTTTTAAATTTACACGGGTACATGTGGACGGGGCCCTAGTTGTAATGGCACAGACATCTGATGGCATTTGTATCAGGCCTTTATTTACACAAGAAAAATAAAGGCCTGATTACAGGTTAATTCACCACTAGATTAAATACTGAAAGCTACCATACAATGACAAGTGAATTATACTAACTAGTGGCAGACATGTTGGGTACTTCACCTTATATAATTCATACTAAATTAATGATTTGCATCTTTCTTCGCATGCACTCACAACCAGGACATTGCTTTGCCCAAAGCATTGAAAACATTGTTTGCTTTAGGGAAGAAATTTTTTTTCCTTTCTGGGACCATGGTAGATCCAAAATAAAACAATTTCTGCAACCTGGAATTATTTGCACACAAACATTGACCAGTTTTAGCAGCCATTGTGCCAACTGCAATAATTTTTGGATTCTTTAATAATTCCTCATGTATATAATATTTTACTCTCGCAATCTTTCATGATTAATGTATGCCTTATACTGTACGATAAATACTGAGATGATCTGGTGATTTTGTTTGATGAGTACGTTATTGATATTGAGTGTTCTTTCCTCTCTCAGTAAGTCTATAAATTGGACATTTCTTTCACTTTCATCATGAGTTTCCTTAAAAATATATTTTACATTGCACTAACAGAAATTTTCTGCTTTCATCATATACATATCTGTGAAATATGAAATATTGCCAGGATTTCCAAGGTGTGCAAATCCATTTTTATCAAAATTTGTGTTACCTGAAATATTTTTGCTTATCATTTTGACTATCGTTAATCGTTTTGTGTGCTCTGAATGTCTATCAGGCAATGGTAATGAGTTGTTACAGAGAAAATGTACCCCCCTCCTATGAACTAAATTAGCAATACCCCCTCCCACTTTCTGGACATTTTATACAATTAATTTAAAGCATTCTTTAGACAATCTCTACCCCCTCTCTGGACCAAAGATTTTTTTGGAATGACCCAATGTAATAGTTCAGAGAGGAGGGATTAGCTTTTATGCATCACTGTGCTGAATCATGAATCACATGGTATCTAATTTAAGCAGAAATGTTAGTTGCTGGTACAATATAGCTATCAATTTTTGTCCTTGAAGTGCTTGCCAACAACATGTTTGTAAGAAACGAATTAGATTCATACTTGCCCAAAATTGTAGGTGTATTGTGTAAACATGCCAGAGATTAGTTTCACTGTTATTCCCAGCCAATCCCTAAAAGGAATGAAAAGAGGGTAAGGATTTATCGGATTTACATGTTGACTGAAATTCTAGTTGGTTATGGTAACATGTTTACTCTCCATGTGGCTCAGTCTTCACTTCTCACATCATGAACGTTACATCTTTTTATATTTTATTGCATTCAACATTTTCAATGCAGTACAAACAACCATGCCTTATTTTCTTTTATTCAGAATTTTAGCATAATTGCTGGTCGGCTACAGAAATATTTTATAGACGATCATTTGCACATTAACAAGACAGTGATAATTGACCAATTACCGATTATTGAAAAAATAGTTGGTTAATCAGCTTAACCGCTTATTTACTGAATTATTGGCTCATTGCTAACAATGATTTTAATCTTAAACCAAATCCTAATCATATATAATATATAGCTCTAAAAATAAGTAAATAGCCCTTAAATTCAGGGCTGCAAATGATTATTTTGCTTGTAAAGTATTCGGCCAAAACATAAATTTGTCAGACATTTTGTAATTCTTGTCGGCCATTTTTTCTAGATGTAAAATTTGGTATGTCATTGCCCGATGATCAGAACCATAGCCTTACCTAGTCATAACTGTAATTCTAACATTAAACCAAATCCTAATCGTAAAAATCCCCTAATAAAAAGAAGAGAAAAATTTCACCTTCCTGAGAGCATAGATGTTGACACAAGATATTAAAGTGGTATTACACAGCTTTAACAAAATACTTGCAATAATGAGTATTGGCTTAATTGTATTATATATTAGTATTATGTTTTCTTAATATATATATTGTATATATTAGTATATTATTTATATCATTATATTATATTGAATAATGTTTTTTATCCTGTATAATTATTACAGAACTTTTTAATAATGGTAATTATAATAACACAAAGCACAGTAAGTCCATTAGACATTCTGTCCAACTAAAGGAAAATTGAGAATTATTCGTTGTCAGTATAATATACAGGTGTCCAATGAAGCATTAAAATGACCTACACATTTTGAAAGACTTCTTGGCTGAAAGACTGCTAGCCAACTTGAACCCTGTACATCGTACATGAGATTTTTAATTAGTTATGTTGGGTTCAGTAATGTTTTATTTGCATTGGATTCCATTGATAGAATTTTATAAAATGAGGGGGGGGGGAGCAATGTTTTGTTGGGGTTTTTTCTCTCCAGACTCACTAAATCATTGCCTCACCTCTTGAATACATGTGAAGTAAAACGTAATATAGCCAGGTGTAAAGGTGGGCAAATATCAATAACTGTTTGAGCAAAAAGTGCAGGAAAACTTAAATGCAAGGGTTAAAAGAACCATGAAACTGCCATTTCTAGTGATGTAAGCTCCAAATTTTCAAAAATTTTCTCACTTTGCGCCAACTACAAGCAAGGATGTCATTCATTGTTTTCCCTCTCCATTGTCGGGTAAAAAATGTTTCACCTCTAAACCTTATACTCAAACTAAGCCCCTGGACAGATGTTTTTTCTTGACCAAAAGTTTCTTGTATGCAAAAGGGAATCAATAATATGCTCAAACCTATAACTAGATTAATAGATAATTAGATCTTTAGATATTTATTATGTTAAAAAGTTAGGGGGAGGGGCTAAAATATTTTTGGTTGAGTGATAATTTGGGGGGTAGGCTTCTTTTGATTGTTAACCACAAAAATTCAATTAAGAATTGGGATTGTATTAAAACAATTTGGGCAAGATCAAGACATGATCCCATCCTTAGAAGTTAATGAAATAATCATGTTAAACTTTTTTCATTGCTTCTACTTAAAATAATAAACTTTAAACTTCATAATTATGAACAGAAAGTTATAGTCATTAACAGGTAATGCTATATTAGGGTTACAAGCTGAAGATTGAAATGAATTGACTCCTCTCATTGATTGCTGTGGTGCTACCCAAACTCTGGATTCTTACGTCTGGCGCAGGCAGAAATTTTCAATGAAAATTCAAAATTTAATGGATTTTTTTTACTTAAAGTCTTATCTTGTCTCTTTGTATGTTTGTGGCCAGCTGTATTAACATGAGTATTTACTTTTAGTAATAATAATATGGTATTATTTATTTATTTATTTATATAACTTTGCCAATGAACAAACAGCACATTACATTCACAAATATAGACAATTGGCAGGGTACACGCTACAGCT
The DNA here is from genome assembly GCA_963855995.1 of Muricea muricata. Lineage (NCBI taxonomy): Eukaryota > Metazoa > Cnidaria > Anthozoa > Malacalcyonacea > Plexauridae > Muricea > Muricea muricata. Next base: position 48,890,218 of record OY979717.1, read on the forward strand.
TGCGCCAATTACAGCAGCCCTCTATATAAATATGATACAACAAACAATAAAACTAATAACAACACTTCCACATAGTGGTAACCCTTTTCCTTGCGTAATACCAAAGTATACAAAATTCGCAAACTTTACAGGGCTATATTTTCCACATTTTACAATATTTTGTAACCAAACTTTACAATTTCACTAAATTTTGGAAGCTCTTTCCAACTGTGCTAAAATTGTTTTCGAATTTAAAAGTTTGTCTAATTGGGGAATGGTCCATTGGAGTAACCTGTTTTAATGTGAAATCTTAATTGCAGGCTAATGGCAATTAATTTTCCATGTGAAGACTAGATGTATTGTGCTGCCTGTGTTAATTAATTAATTGTCTTATTTGCGTTTAAATTTCAGAAAAGTGGAAGAAGGCAAATATCGAGGTTACTTCTGGGGTCTAGATCAAGTGTTCACACGAGAATTCAAATGCATGTCAGTGCAAGGTTTGGCAAGCATATTAGAGCCTATGTTACTCAAGACTAGAGTAAGGTGTGCAGATATATTTGCTACTTTAATATGCATAGAAAAATATTCTGTGAACTATATAGACTAGTATTGAATTAATTGCTCCCATGTCCTCCATGCTACTCCAGTTAAACTGAGTAGAGTGCAATTTGTATCCTCACCACTTTTCAGCAGAATTGTCTTATACCTGATTCATTGTAAACTGAAAAATTGTTGTGTTCCCTTCAAAACTACAATATAACAATAGGGGTTTTTTCTGCCTCTGGTAGTTACTCTTCAAAACGGTAGTTTCGACCCCTTTAAGATGGTTATTCTAACCCCTCAAAGGGGGTTACTGTAGCCCTTGTAGTAGTTTTCTCTTTAGGAAGATTTGAGAGCCTTTCTGAGTATTAGTTTAACCCCTTAATTGAGTCAACACTATACCCTCAGAGTTGAAACAACTAGTTTTGTGAGGAATCAAAACTATTTTACATAAGGGACAGAAATCATCCTTTAGGATCAAAACAACTATTTTGTGCATACATTGTTGGCATTTAATCAGGAGTGGATTAGCCAATCTACTGGGCGATGCCCAGTACCTGAACTACTCGTATCTGATAAACTTTTGCTCTAGACGTCATAAGAAAAACTTTTCAGTTTTGGGTAGAGGCGGCTGCAGCGAGGTAAAAGATCCCCCGAGGTTATACTGAATAACATTTCTCTTATGTTCAAACAGTTTCTCCAGTAGAATCATAGCCAATTCATTTAGAACTGTGTACATTGTTTTTGCTTTTGTTTTGTCTTCTCGAGCCGCATGATTTTTCCATTGAAATGCATTTAATACTTCTGGTCCTGGAATATCATTACTGAAGTTCACTGTTACCCTCGCAGCTGTATTTTTGAAGTTTCTGAAGTCTGTTTGAAAGCCTGACACCCATGGTATCTCTTACAAAATGAGGATTTAGGCATTGTAAACACTTATGAGAGATTTTCGATCAACAAAGTCACGAATGTTTCTGGCGCATGTTTCTGATAGCTACCATTCCTGACGTAACGTTTTTGGCAACTTTGTTAATATGACTATTCCACGATGATCTACGATGATGATGCAGTAGCCTTTCTGACTTGATTTATCTTAACTTGATTAATTTCAATATTTGGCTGTATGACAAATTCTGTTTTGACAACATTAACACTTAACAACATTAAGTTTGTAGGCCAAAAGCCAGTGATTTACACGTGCAAGATCTCTGTTCACGTTCGAATCAATTTCCTGTATGCTTATACCAGCCACTGTTAAATTTGTATCGTCGGCGAACAGCCGGGGAGTAGCGTGATTTAAGCACTCAGGAAGGTCATTTATGTATATAGGGAAAAAGAGCAGACCCAAAATAAACCCTTGTGGAATACTGCAATCAATACTTCTCAAGTGTGGTTGACATCATGTCACCCAACTGGCATTTTTTATTATGACTAGATAAATATGAGCGTACCAAGCATTTCCCGTTATACAATAAAGTTCTTATTGTATAAAGTTCTTGCTTAACAATGTGCTATGTATATATTGTTCGCGTAGGTTCTGTAGTAAGTTGAGATAGCGATATGTTTAGTAAATATATGGAAATATAAGGGAATCACTCCCACAGGTAAAACACCTCTCTCCGCACGATATCGTAACTACGAATTTTTACTAGGCCATCCAAAATAGACGAATCCAGTCTAGTTTCATTTAGCTACTTTAAGAAATGCTGTTTCAAATCCCCTAGCTTTTACACAACTGGGAATTGAGTTCAAGATTACATTAGGGATAAGTTCACTAAAATTTGCGACGATACAGTCAGACTGTCATGAATTAGAAATAGCAAACATATAGTTGTTTTGCAGTAACAGACTGTCAGAAGGATTCAAATGCAATCCTCTGGTATTTAAATGTGCAGTTTTGAAATTAGTGTTATTAGGTTTTGACTTGTGATTATTTTCCTGTCAGAGCACTTAATATGATTTCAAACCATGCAAGTGAGCTAAGTCGCTCCCTACTTGATTTCTTATGTGCGTCTTTCTTTGATAAAAGAGAGACTTGTCGAAAGTCTATCTCTGCTCCTAGTACAAAGTTTTTGTCCATGAGAAAAAGGCAACTGAAAATACCAGGGTGAAAATGTTTAGACAGAGCAACCGTCGCGGGCTCGGTTGTCAGAAAACTAGCTGGACGTCCAGAAATTCGCAAACTTAAGGCCGGTTTACACTGCACAACTTTTGCTTACAACTGTCGCATGCAATTCGCTTACAACTTGAATTGTACAATGTAAATTAACCTTACAACTCGCTACGGTAGTTCGATACAACACGAAAAAAGTTGTAGCCTTTTGAAATCATGCTTTAAAAGCTTACGACAATCGTATGAAAGTCAAACCATATTTGGGCATTTCGCAACAAAACTCGGAATAGGGAGGGGAGGGCAACCCAATAGTCTTGCAATTTTGTTAGACAACATGGCGTCGACGTCGATGACAGCTAAGAAAAATAAAAAAAGAGCAAACAGGCTTCTCTTCCGAAGAAACGGATTCTTTTATCAACTTGTGGGGAAAGGAGGAGACCCTGTTCAACTGCCGCCACGAAGAATACTTTAATAATCAGTCCGAAGACGAGCGAAATTGCTTACGATTATCTTGAGTTGCATGGGTTAAGTTGTATGCGTGTAAATCTATCCGAATTCGAGTTGTAAGCGAATTGCATGCGACAGTTGTAAGCAAAAGTTGTGCAGTGTAAACCGGCCTTTAGAGAGTTGTCATTATTTACTGCCGGAAAGGGAGGAGGGCGGCTAGAATTGGGGCCGGGCAATCGTTTGCTCCAATTTTAAACCCCTTTTATCTTATGTGAAATGAAAAGAGCGAGTGCTGATCATTGTATACGGTTATCATTATAATGCAAAGTTTTTCATTTGTTGTGAAATAATATCCAGCCATTTTTCGTAATTCTCGGGTTTCCATCTAAAAATTAATTTTTATTGGTGAGAAGATTGAGTTTCAAAACTTAACGGAAGATCGAGTTTTTTTGGGACGTTTTACGGTCCAAAAAATTCCCTGAAAAACTCTGTACCTTGAATATCCTTTAAAATGCATTTCCCAGAAAAATTGGATGCGACACATTGAAAATATGAACATGGTTTCATGCTCAAATGACTTTATTTTTTTAAATCTTGTTTTCAGATCAGTATTTATAGATCGGTTTGAAGAGGTTCTTCACGTCGTGTATGGCCAAGAAGAGTACTGGAAGGTAATAATGCACGTAAATTTTATTGTATAATCTAAATGCTTGCAGAAAATCTAAAAATATAATCTTAAAATTGATATCCTGTTAGGGTAAATTAACTTCACGGCCTTGCATTGCAGAAAGGGAAATAGCGATATTAGATGCATGCGAACACAGCCTAACTTGTGTCAGCGGTATAGAATAAGAAAACAAATTGAAAACAAAACAAGAACGAATTTCCAAATGCGACAAGGAAATGTCTTCAAAAAATGTCTTCTTTGAAATTCAGAATAGCGACATGCATGCCCACAACAGACCCTAAACAGTCGGATTCCGCTTGTCCGTTCCAGTTCTAAGTCGGTTGTTAATTGCCTGGCGATTCGACCTGGCAGTCACAGGTGAGCCAGTCCACTTGAGAAAAAATTATTAAAATTATTATTTGTGCGCACATAGAAGATTTATAGCTAGTAATGTGTGTAATTTACTTGTGAGTATCAGCAAAAAATCACCTGCTATTGACCATATCCGAAAATAAGGATGACATCATTTATCAACAAAATATTCTCATGGCGAATAAATATGCGGCCTAATTTATTCAAAGCATGGTGATTAATAAATATATGGCACGGTCTCTGGTCACGTTCTTGCGACATAGCATTACCGCTTGATCAGATATTGGGATATTGCGTTCAAGGTTGATTTCCTCTTGTTTACACTCACTCTTCTTAATTTTTGAATAAATATAACATTTCACATGAACGCATAGGATAATTCTGTACCTATAAATACGGGATACAAACAAGAGTTCAACATTCCCAGCAAATGATAAAATTTAACTCTCAACGAAGGGCGTTATTGAATTTTTTATAATGCCATTAGGTATTCGCTTTTTCCCATTTTTTTAAATAAACACTTATCTTTCCTGAAATTTTTATATTATTTCAAAGTCGTATGCATGCTGCGGCATAGCGTGCTTTAATTGATGCTTTTTCTTTGCACTACAACCTGTAATTCATGCAAACTTATTAATAACTAATTTGAAAAATGATCCGTTTACAACGTAGTAAATGTAATGGGCTATATCAAAGGATCATTATTTATTAACAACACGAAAACATTTTTAAATGATCGATTTCAGATATTATACAAACCGTCGCCGTTTTATGCTGAGTAAAGAAAAGTTTATGGTCTTTCTTTTATATGCTTTCGATAACTAAACTTGTAGTAGTAATCGTCTTACATAAACATACTTTCAGATTTCAGAGAAATCACGCTATCAATTTTGGCCTGTCAGAAACAAGATGGTCTCGAATAAATGCTCTAGATCATCCGCGATCATAATTTAACATAAGTATACTAGTCTTTTTAGGCTGAGTATGTTATCAACATTTATGTCTAACAACATTTGTTTTGATAGACGAATCTGGAGATAGACAGCACAAACTCAATATGATAATTGTTTATGATGTATTCAGTTGAGTCCTCGTGAGAATCATGAGTTTTCACCTTAAGATAACCTTCCGCCCACTTCCCACGTTTTAGTTTAAGTTTTTCCTTTCCGCAATCCTCCTCCCAAAACCATCTGTTATGCAGATTAGCCTGATGAGGCAAAACCATTAGAAAATGTCAATTTGCGCCGGAAAAATTCTATAAATCTTCGCTGTCTACTGACTGTTTTTAAAATTCATTACACATGCAACGAAGTTCAATTAAATTATTGTTTACCACACGTTTTTCAGCTACAGTAGATGACAAGAGCTTTGAACTGGAGTACGAAAGATTTGAAAGCTGTTGTGGTTATATGTTAATGAGATTACTATAACGAAGGTTAATACCATAGGAATCCTGTGGAGTTCGGCACGACCGATGCCCTAAATCGATTGGTAATAGATGGCACTAAGCTGACACGCAAGACATTAGCTAACCCATAGCTACGTAGCTAGAAAAGTGCGCTACATTGACGAAAAGCCAAAACTCGGTTATTAGATTTTTTCTTGCTACAATTCTGTAATCCTGTCTTCAACTTCCACTGAACAATGTTCGGTGTAACTTGGAGAGATTCGGCGATCAGGTCCCGAATGGCCAGTGGGTTACAGTAGCCCTGATTACAGTGACTTAAATCCTCAGCACTTGACCATTCATAGTTATTATTCTGTAGTCGTCGTCAGTATAACAAACGGACTCTGTTCACTGTGTACATTTGGGTGCATCTTAGTTACTGCATCTTGGTACTTTAAGTTACATTTGGGTACTTCATGTTGAACATTTGGTGATAATTACATATATATTGTGGATAACAAGCAGGGATGACACATCATTTATATTTTTAAGACCTTAAATCGAAAGTACTCAACTCATTTAGTTTTAGCAAAACATCTCAAGAAAACGCACATTTTAACATCTAGGCTAACTGAAAACACAGAAAAGTACCGGTACTAGTTGTCAAATAGAATTCTATTTTTCGAACCAAACTAGCAAATTTCTCATTGAGTATAATTTACTTCGGTTCTACATTTCTCGCGGACTTATAATTTTCCATACTGAACGTGATTACAAAGTTTCAACAAGTTTCATGAAGGAAAATAAAAGATACAAGTGATTTGACTTTATTAAGACAATAGCATAAAAATTATAAAATGACCTTTTAAATAAAAACTATATTTACATTAAAATTTCAGTAGAACTGTTCGACTGTTTTCAATTTATGTCTGAATCTAAGTTGCTTAACTCAATGTCTGTAGCATTCAAAGTTGGTCTATGCCACGGGCTCCGAGAACCTCGCACACAAAGAGTCAACTCTCATCTAAGCAAGACAAATTTTTGTGCGGAGCCAGTTCATTACCACTCCTGGAAGAATACCTTTCTTATCAGATAGAAGTGATTAAAAAAAGATACAAGTGATTAAAAACAGCAAATGAATTTTTATTCGGTAGCTAATTCCAGGCCTTTTACTCACGGTCAGATCAGCTGGATGTATATGGAAACATCTAAACTGGAAGAAGGTTTTAGGTCCAAAAATGCTCACCGCGTGCCATCGCGAAGCATTGCTGTATTTGTCCACATCAACGACACGACGTTTAGAACAACGTTTAGAACAACGTTTAGAACAGATTTTAACATGTATACTGAAACATTTAAATGGCAACAAGGTTCCCGTGCCTCAAAATGTTCTAAAACGACCAATTTCAACGGATTCGAAATCTCCATCGCGGGCAATGAGCTAGTGTTTTGAACGCGTTTGAAACTTTCGATTGCGCAATTGGCAATGTTTCCACTTGAATTTTTAAATATGTATTTATAAGGCAGGCGGAGTGAACGCCTTAGCAGGCGTCTTGTTGGAAAGTTACTGAAACTGTGGCCCTAGTAGGTTGGGGCTCCGGAGCAAATTTCCCTCTTCCCCCTTCCCCTCGGCGGCCCTGGTTGTGGGTCACTGTTGTTGTAAAACGTCATCTTTGCGTTGCCTTATTTGACAATGAAGATTAAGTGCATGACGTTTCTGCATGTAAGTCTAATAAGGCTCTGTTTCGCGAGATTAATGTTTCCTAGTCAAGTATTCATTTACAACTGCATTTCAACCATACGAAGAAAACCGCAAACCCGACTATCCCTATAGTTAAAGGCAACAAAATAGGTCTTCGCCGTCGTTTATCGTTGTTGTACAATAAAATAATACATGCACTTACCTTCTTCAGGCTTGCATGGCTTGTACATTGCAATGTTGCCCACGACAGCTCAAGTTAAAAAGGCTGTGTTTGAAAATAATTGTTTTGCTTTTTTCCTAGGCTCGCCGAAGCTTGGTTTTTGCGAAACATCTGAGAAAAATTGGAGACAAGTTCAGAAAAGAAATTTTAAATTCAGACGACGAAAGTGACTCGACTGTAATGAAGAAAGACTGGCGTAAAAACAAGAAGAAAGACGGTAGCGCTGGTGGAGGACCATATCTCGCAGTTCATCTCAGACGTGCAGACTTTCTCTATGCAAGAAAAGATTTCGTTCCAACTCTAGATGGAGCTGTGAAGCAAATCAAGATAATTATGGACAAACAGAAACTAGATAAAGTTTTCCTTGCGACAGATGCATCGGCAGAGGGTAAGAAAGTCCATAATGACTGAAAAAGAATGACAAAAAGGAGATTTTCAAGATAGTTTAAAACCAGTGTTTTAAAGCGGTTTGCAGTTAATCATGTACAAGTAGTTGTTGCATTGTCAAGAGTACACAGACTTGCTGCAAGTTGTCAGTTTTACCAGCTTGTCGCAACATGTCAACAAGTTACCACAAACTTGTCAATTTCATTAAGGTACAACAAATGTCAAAATGAGGCTTGTTGTAATTTGGCATTTGAAATAACTGGCTACAACTCGTTGAGATAACTTGCAGCAAGCTTGTGGAGTACAAGTTTCGACAATCAACTTGCAACAAGAGTCGTCATCAAGCTGCCGCACGCCATGCCAAGGCTTCCTGATATCGCCTTGCTAATCAAGTTGTTGCAAGATGTCAACAGACTTATTGCAACTTATGCGTCCTTGGGTGTGTATGGGACATGGGTTCAACACTGTTGTGCCTCGCTGTTTCAGTAAAATCCCCCGCTTTAACCCCCTTTCCGTAAAATGTTAACTTACTATTACAATCGTGCACATTCGTTGTCCAGCTTTTTAGATGAGAAAATTTTGAAATGGTCTTTTTTCCGCCATTTTGTTAACATAAGATACTTCCTATTACAAACCTAAACAACAAGGCATACACTGCGATTATCTGCTGCGACGTATTCAAAACTGTGTGTTGGCTAGATTCCAGCAACGAAATACAAGTCTGTTCACTGACAACATTTTTCTAGACTCAGTAGTCTGTGAGCAGAACATATGTTTACTTAATAGCGTATACGAGCGAAAAGAGTAGAGTCGCAAATTCTAAGTTCCAGTCTAAGATATGGTACAGCCTTCTGCTTATTTTGATAACACCAAAAACGTAATCCGAAAGAATAGATTAAACAAATAAAGATTTGAAATGCTTAAGCTACGCCAGGGTCAAGCACTACATTACAATGCACGGTAGTTACTCCCCCCCCCCCCCCATAGCACTATGGGAAACATGTGAGATGAAATAAGTCTAATGTATTAGACTTAAAAATAGAAGTATTTGCAAAGGTTTTGCCTACTTGCTCCGTTGTATCACTCGCTTAACCACAGTTTGCTAAATATGATCGCAAAGAGGGGAAATAAAGTCAACTGTTATTTATGTAATATGTTGGCTGCTATGTTATTTTACGTGCCCGGTTTATTCTTGGTATACACGTGGCGTTGCAGATTTTTCCCTGGTGCCTTGAGCATGTGTAGGATAGGGAGACGACAGCGGCGTCAAACAAACTATTTGAACTGAGTACTCTTTGTAGTGTTTTGAGTTACAATCCGGATCGATCTAATGCCGTTTCTGCAGAAACCATAGTTGATTGAATTGTATTTCTTTACATGAATGAGTTGTAACTCAATCCGAATTCATGTAAACACATATACTTCAATCCCGTATGGTTACAACAAAGACGGAATGAGTTCGATCCGGATTGAAATTCAATCCGGATTCATTTAAACTACCCGTAACCCTGATGAAAAATATACATGTCAACGGCGTGACTCAAACCTACAACCTTAGGATTTCTGCTTGCCTGGTGTGGATTTAAATTCAGAGTAACACCTCAAACAGCATTTTCATACACATGAGTACATACGTAGTACCAAGATACATAAAAATGTAGTTAAGGGTTAAAATGTCTGCAAGAGGTAATGGGTCTGCAGAAAGGTTGTAAAATCCAAATCCAATTTAAAATATTAGCTGTTCCAAATATTTGTTTGTTAGTTTTTGAGCTAAACCAGCCTGTTTTGTAGTTCAGTATCCGAGCGGGCCAAATCCAGTACGGCAGATTTAGAAGGGCTAATGGTTATCAATTTAGCCGCCGACCACGTTACCAAACCAGTTGTGTTTCTATTGCATGTTTATATGGAAAAATGTCACAATATTGATGATGGAATTAAAATCCATCTGTTTTTATTCAACAGAAATAAAGTACTTGAAGGAAAGGCTACCCCTTGTTAAATATGAACCATCAAGATCTGTGCTCAAGAAGTATGGAGATGGTGGAGTCGCAATCATTGATCAATGGATATGTGCGCATGGCAAGTATTTTGTTGGAACTAAAGAGTCTACTTTTTCCTTTAGAATTCAAGAGGAGAGAGATATTTTAGGTTTTAATCCAGACACAACATTCAACTGTCTGTGTTCTGACAAGGAGATCGGTAAATGCGAACAACCGACAAGATGGAGAATTGTATATTAATATTATATTATTATATTATATTTACATATTTAATTGATGTTTGTATTTTGCTCCTTCTACATTGCATGTCGACGCTTTTACCTCATTCAATAGGCATGGTGGAAAAGACGGAGTACGGAGTCACGGAGTACGGAGTCACGGAGTACGGAGTCACGGAGTACGGAGTCACGGAGTACGGAGTCACGGAGTACGGAGTCACGGAGTACGGAGTCACGGAGTACGGAGTCACGAAGTACGGAGTCACGGAGTCACGGAGTACGGAGTCACGGAGTACGGAGTCACGAAGTACGGAGTCACGGAGTACGGAGTACGGAGTCAAGACGGAGTACGGAGTACGGAGTCTGTCTGTAAAGTGTTCCCCCAGACGTGGCGGTGACTTTTAAACAGACTCCGTCTTTTCCACTTTATGGGGGCATAAAATGGAAAACACGGAGTCCGTCTGTAAAGTGTTTCCCCAGACGTGGCCGTGACTTTTAAACAGACTCCGTCTTTTCCACTTTATGGGAGCATAAATATATCTACGTTCATATTACAGCGTTCTATCGTATAGTAGCGTATCTATTTAACCACATATCAGGATATCATATAATCATAACAGATATCAATATCTTTATATCTAATCATATAAAAAGTTTCACCAGCGTCCAACCGCTAACACAATTATGCTCTTAACGTAGCAAAAAATAATATGAAATTAAGCTTTATCATTTATTTGGTAACTTCCAGCTATGGTTCTCATAAGCTACAATCATATCATGCTCATTATTGTTGGAACTATTTCCTTCCATGTTCAACGTTGCTGCCAATTTAAGCTTTGTTTGCAGTTTTCTAGAAGGCTCGTTCTTTTATTGGGATGAGCGTGTCACGTGTTTGAGCATTCAACTTTGAGTGGCTATAAAGAGTTGGGGTTCAATAATCCGGGATCAAGCATCATGTATATTTCTCGGGTTTCAAGGATAATATTGATGATTGTAGCTTAGGGAGACGCGTATCAGAACAGTCATAATATCATATGAGCAGGATGCATTATATATAAACTTGATATATGCGCTCACAACGTCTTACGATAAACGATTTTGTTCAGTGGACTCAAAAACAGTAATATGCAGTTTTGTGCACTTTCGCGTTATAAAGTACGCGTTGTTAACTTAATATTTCATATTAACAGTGAATACCCAAGTTCATTCGAATGTAATCTCGATGAAGTGGTAGAAGGTAAGGCTCAATCTGTGGAGCGACAAAGCAAGAACTCACCACAAAATTTGGCTGTTTTCGTAGAATGCATGCTGTAGCGCAATGAAAATAAACGTTGGAAATTTTGCTGTACGTTCTCCCTTGGAACATCCATTCTCTGGGCATCTTCGAAACAACGACCAAATCATTCGGAGCGTCAGGAATAGCAGTACCTTGTTTTAGTGGATTTCCACAGCCAAAGCACGTGGAGGTTTGTCCAGGGCAAAACTGAAGGAGGTAGAGCATAAATAAACTCCGTACTCCGTACTCCGTGACTCCGTACTCCGTGACTCCGTACTTCGTGACTCCGTACTCCGTGACTCCGTACTCCGTGACTCCGTACCTCGTGACTCCGTACTTCGTGACTCCGTACTCCGTGACTCCGTACTCCGTGACTCCGTACTTCGTGACTCCGTACTTCGTGACTCCGTACTCCGTACTCCGTGACTCCGTACTCCGTGACTCCGTACTCCGTGACTCCGTACTTCGTGACTCCGTACTCCGTGACTCCGTACTCCGTGACTCCGTGACTCCGTACTTCGTGACTCCGTACTCCGTGACTCCGTACTCCGTCTTTTCCACCATGCCCATTCAATACACATCACACGTCTTAACGTGCATTCGAATAATTTTTTTGCAACACAATTTTGGAGGACGTTTTGGTAGCCTGGAAATAACTAATCAAACATCAAAACAAAAACATCAAAAGTCTGCGAGCTTTCTGTAAAAAAGAACTCAACCCCTGTGTTCTTTCGGTAGACTCCGAAGACCACGAACATGTCCGAATATTTACGAACGTCCCCAAACATTCCCCCTAAGGAAAGGAAGTGTGAGTACTATTAAACGAAAACAACAATGATAATAGACACTTAGGAGTGTTTTTAACGTTTGTTTTTAACGAGTGTTTTTAAGTCAACGGTGTCGAGTTGATCAAACATTCCACTCCTGCACATGCCGTTATTAGCTCTTTGTCGGTTACGTCATGGCTACCCAACACCGCATACAGCGCCTTCTTGACCGCCTTCACCATGATTTCAAAAACACCACCGAAGTGTGGTGCCCCTGGAGGATTGAAAACCAACAACCTCCGTATCTTAGCCTTGTCGATGTTATTCACTAGCTCCCTCATTTCGTTAACAGCCCCCTTAAAATTTGTCCCGTTATCGCTTATTATCTCGGAGGGCGTTTCCCGTCTGCTAGTGAATCTTTCGAGAGCATTAAGACAATTATCGGTATCCAGACCGAATGCCACTTCTAGATGTATGACTCTTGTCGCTGTACATGTGAAAACGCATAACCATCGCTTCTGTCGTTTCTTTCCCCGGCCTTGTACGGTTTGAATGGGACCAGCGTAATCCGCCGCTCGGTAAGTCAAACGAGGTCCCCGGAATGGTAAAGGAGCCATGATTTATGAAGCAGGGCTGGTCTTATGTCTTTTTCACTCGTTGCATTGTCTTTCCCATTCTCTGATCTCTTCACGGGCGGCGACAATCCAATACCTTTGATTAGTCTGGGATAACACAAAGTTGGTAACCGCTTGTAATTCTCCATTTCGTGCTAATACTTCGTCGTCCACAACGTGCTAATACTTCGACGTCGTGCTAATACTTCGACTTCCACGTTCGTAATACAATGTGCTTCGTCGTCCAGTGACCTCTTGGCAGTATTACAGGAAAGCGAACATCGTATGGGGGATACTCTGCATATCTCAAACGACTGTCCAAACGAATGATACCTAGTTCGTCGAGTGTAGGGTTAAGCTTAGATAGAGTGCGCAACGTGTGAAAACCCGTGAGGTAAACGTTTAGGTCGTGGCTTAAGCCACATGACTTCCAGGCGGTATGTGTCACGAAATGTGACCAATCAGGTTCGCGCATTCTAGACAGCGTTCAACAGCGTATGGGATCACATTATTCAACCAGCCTGGTATTCAACATTGAAGAGACATTTGCAGAGACTGTTTCAAGTGATTTATTTCATAAATTTCGACCAGAGCTTTTTTGTTTGGTTTCAAATTGGTTTTCTTTCTTGGTTTTCGTGTTATTAGTCGCTGAAGATGAAGCGTGTGGCGATAGTGAGTGGTTCCACTTCTCGGAAAAAAATTAATGAATAAGATTAAAAAGCAGAACACGAATATGCAGGGTGAGTAAAAAAAACGATGCCCTTTCAAGTTCAAATTACCCGCGAATTTCAAATGCATAATTAAAGTTAAAATGCATAACCCTAGCGGCTATCTGGAAAACACGGACACGTTAAAAATACGAAAAAAAGCAATCAAAGCAGAAAATGAGGGAAAAAAGAATCATATCACCCATTTTATAAAGTAACAATTCTATGTGAAATAATAGTTAGGGTTAGAGTTAGAGTTAGCATGTTGTCCGTGTTTTCCAGATAACCAACTCTAGCCGTGCAAGATTTGTCAGAAACAAGACAAAGTCAGAAACAAGACAACAGTTCAGACCCATGGGAATAAACCGTAAGGTTTAACTTGTTTCTTTTAACTTCCAGAGGGAATTAGATTTTGTTTTACATCAACGTCTGCCAAATTGCAAGAATGCAGTGATGGTAGTTTGAATTTTTTACTCATCCTTTGTACTAAGTCACGATCTGTTCTGTGTAGATTCATGGGAATAAACCGTAATGAAATTCGCGGCTAATTTGAATTTGAAAGGCCATCAGTTTTTTTTACTCACCCTGTCTAAATATGTCCGTAATTCTCCTCCAAAATATCGATGATACTAGGCCACTCTATTAATCAAAAATATATCAGAAAACGAATTTGTGCATGTCTTAAAACCTTATAAATTTTAAATATAAATTGAAGAACAAGATTGTGATCGACTCATCGACCTGAAAAGACGCAGACAGGACTTTGTTAGCTTCGCTTGTATCGCCGCTTTGTCTTAAAAAGTCTGCTCGTTTTGTGTTGGCGAGACGCCAGGGTTCTCACAATCTGAGGAAATTTTCTCAGATTTATGCTGTTTCTATGGGGGTGGTATTAGTCATAATGAGGATGCATTATTTTCAGAAGTTTATTGTTGCCTCATTCTTAACTACCTTACCCCCATAGAAATATGGTTATCGAAATTAGTTGTGAGAGCACTGCTAGACGCACTAAAAAAAGTTAAAAATCGTAAGACTGTTCATATACGGTGTGTCCCAGAAAAAAGGCTACCCTTTGATGTCAGACGTTAGCGCTGCACGTTCGAATTTGAATGTTTTAATTCCCTAACGAGCCCATTCTGTGTTATTTTAGCAGAACAAATTAAATTAACTTGCATCGTGGACATAAAAAATCTCTGTCTGGCAGAGAATTACGCATTCTTGGACTCATTAGGGAGTTTAAACATTCAAATTCGAACGCTCGACACTGGCGCTTGATTTCAAAGGGTATAGCATTTTTTTGGGACACACTGTATACAGGTTGAAAATGATCTATTGTTAGAATTTCAATGCCTAGCACTAAATTGAACCCACGAGTGGATAAAGTATTGACATAACCGTCATAATTTATAGTAATACTCAGTGTTCACCATTTTTACGCCAGACAAAAAAACTAAACCTACGAGTGCATATTAAAAATGCAATCAAATTTTATGTATGGTTATTTGATTTAGAGAAAACAATTTACAAATGTAAATTCCCATGAGCAAAACAAACGTACTTTACAAAGATATTTTAATTTTTTAACAAGTGCTAGAGCATTCAAATGTTAACAATAGATAATTTCCAATAGTTTTGGGGGTTTTTTGGGACACCCTGTACAGGGTGAGTAAAAAAAAACTGATGCCCTTTCAAATTCAAATTAGCCGCGAATTTCATTACGGAACTTTAAGTATTCCCATAGGTATACAGAGAACAGATCGTGACTAAGTACACAGTACAGGATGAGTAAAAAAACTGATACCATTGAAATTCAAACTAGCAGCATTGCATTCTTGCAATTTGACAGACGTTGATCTAAAACAAAATCTAATTCCCAGTGGAAGTTAAAATGCATAATTTTAGCCGTGCAAGAATTGTCAGAAACAAGACAAAGTCAGAAACAACACAAAAATACAGACCCGTGGGAATAAACCGTAAAGAAATTCGCAGCTAATTTGAATTTGAAAGAGCATCAGTTTTTTTTACTCACCCTGTATAAAGAGCATGCCTGTACAAGCAACTGTCAGTACAAAAAACAATGGTACTACAATTTCTTGCCTGCTTCGCCTTGCTTGTTGAGTTCCTCTTCCTTTCCTGGCAATGACAACCCATCGAATACAATTATTGCTTCAATGTTCTTTCTTTTTAAAAGCTTTATAAACAGCTCACATATTTTGAGAACTCTGGGTAAAGTAGCAAACTTTTAATTACACAAAAGGGCTTTAGTCTGGTTATTACAAATCGTTTACTTTCGATCGTCGCCCAACGGTTTACAGCTATATTGCTTTGTGTATACAACAAGATGCATCCACTGCAGCAATAAAACCCTTGAATGAACTTAGGCGTTCTTTCAGTGACGGATTTTACAAAATGAAGCAAGTTTTTTTTGTACCCATTGATTCAAAATGGAACGACGACAGCTAAATGCAAACAAGACGCCTGCTAAAGCGTTCACTCCGCCTGCCAAAACGAAAATGGGCACAAGGCTGTAACTAGAGCGTTCATTGGGGTTGGGGTATATTCATTTATTTCTGTTCTGCCCAACGAACTCCTTTTTAAATCAGTGATTATTAGGGTACCTTACAAGCCTTTTTAAGACATTGCTAGTACATCTTATGTAATCACTAAGATAACCAAAAATCAATGTCTGAGTGACTTGCCTGGCACTCTGCCCAGAGTCCTAGTAAGATTGCATTTTTTAGAATTTAATTTAAATTAAAGACTTTCATAGTACGTATATTAAACAAGATTCTTTTGTCATAATACCACCAACATATGGCTGTTTTATTTTTGGGTAGTTGCAAGTAAAGAAAATTCTACTAAAAGTGTATACAATACATAAATATATTAACCTGATAGCATAATTTAAATCAATTGTGTAGCACACTGCCTGAAGTATATCAGCATCTCAACATAGGTAGAAATAGACAACCAAGGAAAGAAATCACGACAAATACTTCATGATTAGAATTAGGAACACATTTCCTAGACTCACTCCTTGATCATGGAATGATGGAGTCTATCAAAATTTACTGTTTTAAAACATTTCTGGAGCAATGTTTTGATAAATAACCTTCCTGTCCCTTTTTACATGTTAAAAATTGTGTTTTGTATGTAGACATTTCAGTAGAATTTGCGTTTGATTCTTGTGTAGAAATTTCTAAATTTCTTAAAAGTGGAAACACAACAGAAAATGACGGAAACACGCTCTCAAAACTTCGCCGTGATACATCGCTCGTCCAATCCCTCACAAAAATTATGAGACTACCCATATGGACGTATGATTGTGCCTCCCCTCCACCCTACAGAGTACTATCATTAAGTTATCGATTTTATACATCTTTATGCAAGTCTCAATATATTTTGTGAGGGATTGTCTTGTAGATCAAAAATCTTTGTTATGTAAACCATTGAAATTTTTTTTACAATTTTTTCATAATGCACATGATTATGGAGCGAGATTTAAATTGTTTTGTTACTTGATAGAGCACATACTTTTGTTAAGTGGGGGGGGGGGGGGTTTGAGGCGTAGCTCCCTAAGAATGACGTCATATTCATGAATATTACAGAAAAAATATTCTTGGTATAGAACACCCATTATGTTTCATTACATATATAGTTGGGAGTACGAGGCTGAAATAAATTACAAAGATATGGGGAGTGGTTAGTGTAAAGGATAAGATACAGGGAAATATGATAATGCTCATGTAGTCCATAGCTTTGTTAAATTTTATGGCTAATAATCTAGAATCGGTAGGAAGCACTCTAGTAAAAATGTGCAATTTCTAATTCCATAATGATATGTACATGTTAAGTCTACAAAATTGCCTGACATATTGATAAAAACCTATAGAATAAATAGTTTAATTAAAGGACATTGGTAATAAATTTTTTTATTTCCGATATTAGTAGAATTGGACCCCCTGATTACGAATATGCTATTATCTTTCACCCAAATTGTTTCGTTCTCGAGATATCTCACCCTAAATATTTAGTTCGTCCGCCAACTTGGATCGATTTTTTAAA
The DNA here is from genome assembly GCA_963855995.1 of Muricea muricata. Taxonomy (NCBI): domain Eukaryota; kingdom Metazoa; phylum Cnidaria; class Anthozoa; order Malacalcyonacea; family Plexauridae; genus Muricea; species Muricea muricata. The sequence goes on from OY979717.1 coordinate 48,907,676, forward strand.
AAAATTATCTTTTGGGTCACATGACCGGTGTGACGTCAGGTGCAGGGAAGAGTCAAATTAAACAAATATACTTTATTAGGCGCATTTCGGGATTTCGTACTTCTAGTGAAGAATTTTGTGCTTTTCGATTATTCGAATGGAAAATATCCACAAGAATCAAGTAGTTCAGGTATTGCCCTATCAATTTGAACCTGAACCGGGATTACAAACAAGCAATAGCGGTGACGAGAGCGACTCGGAAGAAGAGAGTGCCGAATCGTCTGACGAGGAAATCGATCATGTGTTAGGCAAAAAATGCTAGGCGCCTTGAAAGCCTGAGCTGGTGTAAATGTGGGCATTGCACATTGAAACCAAAGGCAATAAAATCGTTTTGTTGCCACGAGAAAGCGTTAGAATATGATGAGTATGACGCATTGTTAAAGGAAGCCGAAGCACAAGGGGGCAAGTGTTGACAACACATGCAGATTTTGAGCCGAACATGCTGTCAGAAGCGGTATTAAAAATAGACGTTTGTCGCTATCTTGAGGATAACTGGCCCTTGGATGACGAAGATTTGGACAAAATGCACAAACTTTATAGACTGTTCGCGTTGGGTATTTCAGATTTTGGGTAAAAGGAACCGAAGCTAAAAGGCCACTTCCTGCATGTGTTTACACAAGAATCAGAGAACGATTCGCGTCGCATGACGGCCTTTATACTCATTTTGAATATGCCAAAAAATGGAAACGGTAAGCTTTTTTTTGTATTTTTACTGTATAAGACAGTTGAGTGTAGGCTTTCCAAATTTTTGAAATTTAGCCAACTTTGTGCTAACATATGAAGCATTTCAACCATGAGATATTAACTCGTTTGCTGTTGACAGCGTTGAAATGTTTTTATGTCGAAGATGTTCCATGCACTAAATCAGCTTTAATGCGCATACAATCCCCAAATTAATTTCTAAAATGTTAGTTTATAAAGTTGTTCATCATATAAATCTGCCTCACTCACAATTTTTACACTTCTCAACTTTACAATTGCATTTTGTGTCGCACATTAAATCTTCACCCCTACAAGTGCATTTTTGGTGGCACATTTTCCTTTACAAGCACACGGTTTCTTAGCTGATTGTCTCTCTGTACTTGCAGGTAAAGCTGGCTTGCTGAACCGAGATTTTTGACTGGCCACCACTTGCTCCTTTGATGGACGTTCCTTCCCTTCTAAATACTGCTCAACAAGTGATTTTAGTTCAACAGGTAGCACTTCATTGGCATAGACTTTAGCTTTCCGCAGTGTTGTACGTACTCCTAAGGTGAACAGCTTCTTGTATCAGATTGTGTTTGTAATGCTATATTGAATTGGTTGTAAATGTTGTGTTGAATAAACGAAAATAAGAAAAAACGAAATACAGTCCCCATTGTTGTTGTTGAACCAGTGAACGGGAGATTCTGACAGTTTAACCGAACTAGAGCGAAGGATTTCCAACAAAAACCTAGGAGGTCCGTAGAACTGACGCTATTCTATGTGTGACCTGTAACGATTATGTTAATAGCTACTAAAACGAATTCGCATTGCCATTATTTGCGCGTGGTCATATGTAAATCATGCAAAGTCATAGTAAACGCCCTAGACGGCTAGAGTATAAATGTAGAGAAGTTATCATAAATAAAACAGATTCTAACTGGAAGTATTAGTGTGTTATTTGACAGTCTCGTACGTTACACACCTACTAAATGACCTCCAAGCAAGCAATAATGAAAGTGTTTATATAACACGAATGCAAAGAATTAAAACATATTGTACTCAGTCGTTACTATATAGCTAGTAGCTATTACTGTATTAGACAATAGTGTTCAATGAGCTACATCCTCAGAGCTATATATAATGAATGAACATAAGTTGTATCTGTATATATTACAAACGGTAAAAATTGAACTTGACCTGGTATTTTGAGCTACATCCTGTTGATGCCCGCAACATTGTAAAAGCACCAAAATTATAACGTTACATCAACAGAACAGATAAACGTTTAGTGTCTGGTAATTAGTCATAGCACATCACAGCCGTCACAGAGTAGCCCTGACCGCTGATAACGGTATGATAAAAGTCTACAAAGTACGCGAGCATATGAATTAATTGGCATAGTACCGGTGATGAAAGTGCTTTTACGGTCGAAATAACGCATTTATTTTAGAAACACAGATGAAACACATAGTACAGTAGTGGCACTAGATATTTACGCAGTTATTCAAAAAAAAAATGGGGTTCATCTGTATTTTTTGGATCAAAATCGTCTTAGAATGTGTTTGTTCCAATTAGCCTTTCTCACGCCATGCGACCAGGCCTTATCCGCCATTTTTGGGTGGCAAACCGCGCGGGGTCAGAGAATGACAACAAATTTAAAGAGCGAGTTTTAAAAATTAATATCGAGAGTTTTGGCAATTTTTTTGGTTGTCAAAAACATGTGAATACAATTTAATTGGGGAATTATCGAGAAACATATTCAAGGTGTACACAGAAGAAGTTTGAGCGTATACTTTTAAAAAGTGAGAAAAAAATAGCTGGGTCAAGAGTGATGTAGTGTCGCGAAGCCGGCAAGGTGAGGAGTACTTTCCTATTATAACACACTAAGTTTCTTCTCAAAATAAACTTGTGCTTTTTCAAATGGAAACCTTTTCATTATAAAAATGTAATCATAAGCTATTACTTAAAGGAAATATTCATCTAAAAAATTATTTCGTTAGATTTTAAAAGGTTTTTTTGTTGTGTTTTTAGACCTATGGTCGCTACGTAACTGCTATGCCCACACGAGTTAAATGTTTTGTCTCGGGCTGCAGTAATTCGTGGTACAACCAAGATAAAGACAATATTAGTTTCCATCGTTTACCTAAGAATAAAAATCTAATCGAACTGTACGAAAAATCTTTAAAAACTAAGCTTCCCAACGCACAAAATGCCAGAATTTGCGGAGAGCATTTCAAGAACGGTAGACGCGAGTTTCCAAGTGAATTGCCTCTATGGCAGCTCCCACCACCAAAACACGGTAGAAAAAGGAAAGGTCCTGTAGTACGGGGGCCTGCTCCAAAGCCAAAGCCAAGAACAGAATATTTTAAAACATATAAAGAAAAATTATTAAAAAAGAGGCTGGAAAAAAAGCAGGCTGATTTTGATAATTTAAAAAAACAATTAAATGTCCTGGAAGAAAAGTTAGCCAGTGAAAAAGCCAAAGAAAAAGAAATGAATGGAAAATTAAGAAAATATGAACATGAAAGTAATGTTTTGCAAAATAAACTTATTAGCCAGCAGTTTGGCTGCGAGAAATACATAGGTGATGATAGTAAGATGACATTCTACACTGGTTTGAGCAGTGAACAGTTTAATGCACTTTGGGAGTTTATTGAGCCAGAACTTTGTACACCAATTCGAAAAAATATCAGCCAGAAAAATGAATTTTTTGCTACACTGGTTAGATGTAGATTGGGATTAGAGTTTGAAGATTTGGCTGACAGACTTGAGCTATCACGACAGTCGGTGTCCAGAATGTTTGAAGGCTGGATCACATTTTTAAGCAGTGTATTTGGCAAAATTAATCTATGGCCAAGTGCTAGCTATATAGAAGCTCATATGCCTCAAAATTTCAAGCCTGAGTATGCTAAGACCAGAGTAATCCTTGACTGCACTGAGTTTAAAGTCCAAAGAGCATCCAATTGTGATCTCCAGTCCATGAACTTTTCATCATATAAGAATTGTGCAACTGTTAAAGGATTAGTTGGGATAACCCCAGATGGAGTTGGTTGCTTTTTTAGCGACTTAATGCCTGGGTCAACATCAGATAATCAAATAACAATTAAATCTGGTGTGTTAGATATGATTGAGGCAGGCAAAGGTGTGATGACAGATAGAGGGTTTACAATCCAAGATATATGTGCTGAGAAGGGGCTATATCACTATGCACCACCCATGTTACAGGGAGACCAGATGTCAGTCAGTGAATGTGCCAAAACATTTGACATAGCGCATCTTCGCATACATGTTGAGCGATTCATTGGAAGAATGAGAAATTGGCATATATTAACTCAAGTGTGGCCAATGAATCAATATGATTTAATCAATTCAACATGGAAGATTATTGGTTTTCTTGTGAATATGAGTCCCCCTGTTGGACCAAAAATGCAACAGAATGAGGAATAATGCAGTATCATTATACATAATTCTTGCAGTCATGCATGATCATCATACAGACAGTATGATGATTATATTTAAGGTTGGAATTGAAGAAATTATTATTATAAATTTACAATCAGAATTATGCTAAATAATTAAATTAATCAACATCATGCAATGCATGAGAGTTCAGAAATGTGTTCAAACGTTATAAAATGTTGAGTGTTAAAAGTGTATAAAATTATATTTATTTATGTATTACACAATATTTATTTATATAATAGCATATCATATAACATTGAACATCTATATATATATATATATATATATATATATATATATATATATATATATATATATATATATATATATATATATATATATATATATATATATATATATATATATATATATCATCTTGACATACATAAGGTGATGATAGTAAGATGACATTCTACACTGGTTTGAGCAGTGAACAGTTTAATGCACTTTGGGAGTTTATTGAGCCAGAACTTTGTACACCAATTCGAAAAAATATCAGCCAGAAAAATGAATTTTTTGCTACACTGGTTAGATGTATACTGGTTAGATGATTTATATTTTTATATATATATATATATATATTTATTTATATATATATATATATATATATATATATATATATATATATATATATATATATATATATATATATATATATATATATATATATATATATATATATATATATATATATTACATGTATGATAAATAATATTTAAGCAGATATTATCATGGCTCAGTCAAGATGAATTTTATGACTATTTAATATAATTGCATGACTTGATTTACAAACAACATTGTTTTACAATACTTTTGGACATTTCTCAGATGTTAGAAGAGGTTGAATGTAAACCTCGTACCATTTCTGTAATTTGCTTTTTAGGTCAAGAAAGAAAGCCTCATTATATTCAATTTGAAAATGCTCTTGGTCGATGTCTGAGAAAACAACAAATTCCACAACTTGCTTTCCTGAGAGGCCCATCTGCATCTGCACTTGCTCATAATATCCTCTGGTATTATCCCCGAGCCAACGGGCGTAAGCCCGGGGCGAGGGTTACTAATTTCGTATTAGCGGAGTTCAAAGTCGTTGCTCGTGATAGGTAGTAAAAGTGGTATGTCCTCACTGATCTCAACAATATGGCGGACTATCATGAATGGCTAACACTGATTGGCCGGATTTAAAATTTATTGTTGATTGATTAGTATAGGAAATTACACGGTTCGAGAAGTATTAATGAAAAATCGCACGAGTGTTTGGCGAAATGTTTATAATACCGCGAGTGCGTAGCACGAGCGGTATTATAAATATTTCGCCAAACACAAGTGAGATTTTTCATTAATACTCCGAGAACAAGTGTAATTTCCTATTAATATCATTTTACTACATATTTCAATGCTGAACTTAACTGTTTTTGTGAATGAAGTGCTGTCGACGATATGTTTCGCAAACTTTCGCAACAAATACTTTCAGGTTTGCCATTTTCTCTTCAAAGAAACCTTTTCTAACACGAGTATTCATCCATCGAAAGTTTTTTAACCACCTTGTGAACATTTTTGTACAAAAAATCTGCTGATTTTTTGAATATTTCAAAATAAAAATACAAAAATGTTGACAAATTTTATCACAAAAACATTTTACTACATGACGTATAGCCCGTTTCCGTGCCGATTAATTTTTAATCGGCACAATGTGCCGATTAAGGATTAATCGGCACACTTTTTAACCAATCAGAGTCGAGTAAACTAAAAAAAATTATATTAATCACGAATTCAACTGACAGCAAATATCTAAATTTGCTTTTTGCTCTACAATAATTATTTTGTATTTTTGCAAAAAGATTTGGCAACTTTCACAACCAACGAAGGGTGGTCATTTATGATCTCAAGAGTATGGCGGAATATCAGGAGTAGCAAACACTTAAGGCATCCAAAAAGGCGAGAACTGAGACGAAAACGACTGCGAAAAGACTCTTGAAGAGAGATTAACTCTGGGAAAATACGCAGAAGCGCCAAGAATTGACTACGGCGTGAAACACAAGGCAAGTTTGTTGATAATGCGTATTTATACTTGTGTTTTAATGCTTTGTAAAGGCCGGCAAAGCCGTAGTCCTCCAGTCTATTCACTGTTTAAATTCCAGAGTAAGTTTATGTTTTGTATTAAAATGCAAGACTGTCTTCTTATTACTGTATTTCAAAATATTGACGAACTTTACATGTAAAAGAATATGAGCGAAGATACAAAATTGGCTTGAAACGGTTTTATTTCAAACTCAAAGTTTATGTCGATAAAAATTTAGTGTCATAGATATTGCAAAACGAGTAATATATGTTATTTTATAGGTCGTATTTTATACCAAATTTAAGCTTACATTAGGCGTAATAACATACCGATGACAAATGTTGTGCCATTTTAAAAAATTGTCAGTAAAACAAGGATTAAAAACTCAATATTTTGTCATTTTGAAAAATATACAGAAAGAATAACAATTGCCGTGTTGCTATGACAACAACCTATTGCAGTACTTCATGTAATTCCGAGAATACAGTTGCATGCTCTTAGTTAGTGGCGAGGGGTTGCTGCATGCATGTATTTCTAGTCTATTTTCAGATGCAGCTTCCCATAAGCATCAATGGCATATGGATATGATTTCTCCAATTGCCTTTCCTTGACAGCTTGAATAACTGGCTGATTTCTTTGACTGGCTAGACATTTGATTTCAAGCAGGTGGTCCAATTCAGGGATATAACCATCTGGGGATGCTAGTAGAATGCCATCAATAAAGCAACCACATTCCTCAACCACTCTTCCAGTTATTTCTGAGTATCTTGCTCGAGCTCTGGCTTCATTCTGTATTCCATATAGCAAGGAAGGGGGTATGTTTTCTTCATTTTGGACAGCTTGTAAATTCATAATCTTGTTAATGAGATTTGGTCTTCCATGCTCAGTTGAATGTAACAGTTTTCTAGCTAAGGATGAAGTTATTCGATACTGACGGTATGCATGCCATAATGGATTATTTCCTCTGTCCTCGAGTTGCTTGTTCAATTTTTACCAGTGTTGATAAGCTTCCATCTGCTGGCTGGGTACAACTTTCATTTGATGTGTTCTGCACATTGTGTTCTTGTTCCTCACTATTACAATCAGGTGCATCAACTTCGCAATAATCATGATCATGCTTTACAATTGAGGCATACCTATGGCTTAACACATTGTAAACAGATGACTTTGTGTTTGTGGAGTTCAAACAATGAAGAAATCGAAGTTCCCTTTGTATTTTAGGTGCACATGATTGAGTTGCCTTTAACAAACACTTTTTCACTTTTTTTGCAATTTCTCTTGCTTCACGTTGTTGAGGTCTAGCGTTCTTCTTTGCTGACTCTACTTTTATGTTACTAATTTCAGTGAGCTTTCCTCGCCAAGGCTTGTTCTTATGCCATGTTTGCAATTTTGAAGTGCATGCTAATTCTAGTGTTAGATTGCTTGTGCGGCTATGCTCCTCCAATGCATACAGTGTTGCAGAAACATGACAACATAACCCAGACATTCCAGCAGGGCATCTACAAAATGCTTTGGTTGGCTTATTCTCAATGAACAAAATCCAAAGAGGCCTAGCAGGTTTGTTCTCCATGCTTGGCCTTACAAAAGCTTTAAGCAGTAGTGAATTTTGATTTACTGTTGCTGTCTGAATGTTCACAATTTTTCTAGATGCGAACATACGATAGCCTTTCTCTTGCAGTGCTTGTGCGGCTTGTTCTCGTGTCTTAACATATCTCTCTACGGTCTCAAAACTAACAACAGGTAGATATTCTCTGCTACTGTTCCACTGCAGTATACCCGTCGCGTTTTAGGAGTGGAATACTTTTGTTGGGTTTCTTGTTGTGCCCAACGACCCAACGGAAATGGATTTTCCATGAATGCAAGTTAGAAATGCGCATGCGCGAACGTTTTGGAACATGCAAAATTATAAATGCATTGATGATCGTTTTTGCATTCGAGTAGCTCTTTTTGGAAATATTATACACTATCAGCTGAAGCCATTTTTTTCGCACTAACCCGACAGCCCAACGGAAGTAAAAAGATCCAACAAACACAACAGACCCAACAAACACAACAGACCCAACAGCCCAACAGCCCAACGGAAGTAAAAAAGATCCAACAAAAAACCACAGACCCAACAAACACAACAGACCCAACAGCCCAACAACCCAACAGCCCAACGGAAGTAAAAAATATCCAAGAAAAATAACAGACCCAACAAAAACAACAGCCCAACAACCCAACAGCCCAACGGAAGTAAGAAAAATCCAGCGAACACAACCGACCCAACAAACACAACAGCCCAACAGCCCAACGGAAGTAAGAAAAGTCCAACGAACACAACCGACCCAACAAACACAACAGACCCAACAGCCCAACGGAAGTAAAAAAGATCCAACAAAAAACAACAGACCCAACAAACACAACAGCCCAACAACCCAACAGCCCAACGGAAGTAATAAGACCCAACGAACACAACAGACCCAACAAACACAACAGACCCAACAACCCAACAGCCCAACGGAAGTAAGAAAGATCCAACAAAAAACAACAGACCCAACAAACACAACAGCCCAACAGCCCAACGGAAGTAAAAAAGATCCAAAGAACACAACAGACCCAACAAACACAACAGCCCAACAACCCAACAGCCCAACGGAAGTAAGAAAAATCCAACGAACACAACCGACCCAACAAACACAACAGACCCAACAGCCCAACAGCCCAACGGAAGTAAAAAAGATCCAACAAAAAACAACAGACCCAACAAACACAACAGCCCAACAGCCCAACGGAAGTAAAAAAGATCCAACGAACACAACAGACCCAACAAACACAACAGCCCAGCAACCCAACAGCCCAACGGAAGTAAGAAAAATCCAACGAACACAACCGACCCAACAAACACAACAGACCCAACAGCCCAACGGAAGTAAAAAAGATCCAACGAACACAACAGACTCAACAAACACAACAGACCCAACAACCCAACAGCCCAACGGAAGTAAAAAAGATCCAACAAAAACAACAGACCCAACAAACACAACAGCCCAACAGCCCAACGGAAGTAAAAAAGATCCAACGAACACAACAGACCCAACAAACACAACAGCCCAACAACCCAACAGCCCAACGGAAGTAAGAAAAATCCAACGAACACAACCGACCCAACAAACACAACAGACCCAACAGCCCAACAGCCCAACGGAAGTAAGAAAAATCCAGCGAACACAACCGACCCAACAAACACAACAGACCCAACAGCCCAACAGCCCAACGGAAGTAAAAAAGATCCAACGAACACAACAGACTCAACAAACACAACAGACCCAACAGCCCAACAACCCAACAGCTCAACGGAAGTAAAAAATATCCAAGAAAAATAACTGACTCAACAAACACAACAGCCCAACCACCCAACAGCCCAACGGAAGTAAAAAAGATCCAACAAAAAACAACAGACCCAACAAAAACAACAGCCCAACAACCCAACAGCCCAACGGAATTAAAAAGACCCAACGAACACAACCGGATCCAACAAACACAACAGACCCAACAGCCCAACAACCCAACAGCCCAACAACCCAACAGCCCAACGGAAGTAAAAAAGATCCAACAAAAACAACAGACCCAACAAACAAAACAGCCCAACAACCCAACAGCCCAACGGAAGTAAAAAGATCCAACAAAAACAACAGACCCAACAAACACAAAAGCCCAACAACCCAACAGCCCAACGAAAGTAAAAAGACCCAACGAACACAACAACCATTGGCAATTGCTTCAGAATTGTCAAAACTTTTGTAAGAAGATCCTTGACGTTGAGATGGATGTTGAAAATAAGCCCACGGTATTTAAGGATTACTTTTTTTTAAATTGAGATTTTTATTCAGCTTAAATATTTTGTCATCATGCCACGGCTCGGGGCACTGAGACACGATCTTTGATGTTTATTTCTAATTTTTCTACTTTTGCAGGTATCGTGTGCCGACGGTATTGGCTAGCAGAGAATAATATTACAAAAATAAATATGGTTTAAGGCTTAGGTTTTATAGGAAACCGTCCAGGCTGCACGCAGGTTAGTATAGCAGGTTAGATAGTGACATAAAACAACTACGTGATACGCATGGTCCCTTAAGTTTCAATTTAATTTTAAATAACAATTCAAATTACAATTATATATTAAAATCGTGTAGGATATCTTTGCACTGCTTGTTAAGGATGTTGTAAGATATGTTTTACTCTTGTCGGTTTTTAAATGGTCAAGAAAATAGTTTGTAGCAATCTCATGTACAACCAAAAGTTTAAATGAAGAAAATAAGTATGTCTTTTTAATACAGTACAAGCTAACACATTTATAGACTACTTCACCTAATTTCATTATTGGGCCAATGGACCTGTTGTATATGGGCGATTCCATGTGTTCTGTACGGGACATCCGGTGCTGCCATTTATAATATATGAAATTACAGCAGAATTTTTATCATCTCCATTTTGAAGTTTTTCTGATATCTAATTTATTCATGCTAGGCAGATCATGTAATTCTGTTTTTATACATAATAAAGTAATTTATGTAAAATGCTGTATGAGATCAGTGGAGGGCAGTCTGTGAGTTGATCTTAGCTGTAAAACACTGTAGAAGACTTAGATGTATGCAAAATCTATTTGAATAACATATATCCTTTAACTGTAATATTTGTGATATTTAACTCTCGATCTCTCGTGATCACCCGGTCTTGTACGATTATGTGGGAGACGTTCAAGTAATTGTGTTTGATGAGCATTTTATTGATATTGAGTGTTCTTTCCTCCCTCAAAAATGCTCGATTTGAAATTTCATGGATTATACATGGTTTTCTGTATATAATTTACACTACACTAGCAGAAAGTTTATGCTTTCACCATGGCACATTTTATCATGTAAATTGTCTGCCAAAAACTTTCTGTTTTCAACAGTGCAGAAACTTTCCGCTAGTGCAGCGCAATGTAAAATTATATTGTCTGGAAACCCTTGTGCAAATCCATTTTTTATCAAAATTTCCTTCACTAAAATTTCCTTTTATAAATGTTTCATATTTTATGGGAACCCCGACCAAAATGATTTCTCACCCCTGCATGGTTTTTATTTTTGTTTGTTTTATTTTTTGATGAATATTTTGAACTAAATATAGATATTATAAATATTTTTTTATATAAACCAATGTACAAATCCATAAAATATCAAAGTTGTATTACTAACCTTAATTGTACATTTAAGACTGAATAATTTCGCTTGCATGAATTTTTCCGTATTGCTACTCTAAGTATTGCACGATTTACGAAAGTACATATTATAGATAAAAGGAAAAAATATTAGATGTATCCGAGTCGAGTCGAATTGGCAGCGAAACTTGCTTTGTGTGAGGAAAATTCAACTGGTCCAAGTAAAATTTCATGCAATGTATAGTTGGAAACCCCAATGCCAAGATTTCAATCAGATGGCTGGGTTGCATATTCATGTGTACACTAACTAAAATAAATTTGTTCCGAGCAAGTTGTAGCCGTATTGACTAGAGTCTTCAAGGCTTAAATCATCGAGTCATTTGCTTATACATTGAATCGGGCCGAACCAGTACAAATGGTGACTCGATATCATCAAGTCAATGACTCGACTCGATACAACACTTGAGAAAATCCTTAATGGTTATTAACAGCTAGTGATATATAATCCTTGTATTTGTTTATAAAACTCGAATTTTCTTAATTCTAGTATAATGGAAACAAAAAATCACATTATTCCACAGCTAAAATGCTGCACGTTCGTTACCCTGATGCAATTACAGTTAACCTTCACATGTACAAACAATTGGCATGTGCTTAAAGTGCCACTGCAACGAAAAAAATTTTGATCCAATTTTAAACACAACAGAACAACATTTCTAGATGAGTCAAAATGGTGTTTTCAGTTTCTCACAATCTCGTTTTGTTTTCGAGATATTTAGGTTTTTAAAGTAAATTAGATGTCTCTTGACGTCATTTACTCACGAATAATAAATTACATCTAAAATAATGAATATCTTTGGATGTAATGGCCAGAACCTTTTCTAACTTTGCACGAGTGTAGTGATTAGGTAAACGCACACTACTGTTCACACTATGCTGTTGCCATGGAGATCGTTCGGATGCAAATGTCTTGTATTTGAAAAACAAAAATTTCTTATTTCTCTCCTATTAAACGATATTTACTTCACTGCACATAATACAATTGTTGTATGTACATTTAGATCGCATTTATTGAATTTAAATTATTATACAGTGTAAAAGAAAAATGAAAATTAAGATATTTATTTTACAGTTTAAAAGCTTTTATTCCAAAACCGTTTATGTTGCAACAACACAATAGGAATAGTGGTGTGAAGCTACCAAATTGTTATAGTCATGCAAAGTGTGAAATATTTCTGCCAGCTATTTACAGAGATATTCACCATTTGATAAATGTAATTTATAATTCGTGAGTAGATGACGTCAGAAACACCTAATTTGCATATTTCAAAAAACCTTAATATCTCTAAAACTAAAGAACTAAACAGTTATAAATGCATCCAAATTTTCAGCTAAGTCAAAAATAGTTTTTGGGACGCCATTTTTGTAGCTACTAAAGTAAAAATTTCAACGCAAACATGCGAAACATTTACCTCAATTAGTTTGTCCTGGTATAGACATGTTTGTGAAACAATATGACCAATTTAGGCTTCAATATTACTGTGTGAAATCGGAAAACGTAGCGAAATAAAGAAAATGTGGAAAACCGTTACAACATTCACAATCACGCATTACATCACGAATCGCAACTAGGTTTCAACACTGACGCTAGCTAGTGTCCTGTCCCGTCATGCTTCAACCATAGTGGCCCAGAAATCGGTGGTTTTTTACCTTAAAATCAGTCTTGTATAAAATATTCCTTTTAGAGTTGTCAAAAACTTGCCGTAGTGTCTATTCCCGAATATATTAAACCGATAATACTACATGGACGTCGCGCGAGATTGACCGACTATCGCGTGAGGAAAGATTGGAAAAAATGCTACGGCAAGTTTCTGACAGCTGTAAAAGGAATACATACAAGATTGATTTATCTAAGGTAAAAAACCACCGATTTCTGGGCCACCTGTGCTTCAACTCAACTATCCATGAGCAGTTTCTTTAACTATCCATGCCATGAGTTTACTTCTTTGAAGCAGAAGTTAATTGGCTACAAGGCCACTGTCAACATGAATTTTTGGAAGGGTTGGATCTCTGTTCTCTTTGTAACACTTACTGGTATAGGCGTTTCGCCTTATAACCGTTCGATGGTAAAAGAAAAGTTGGCGCCTCTTTGGCATAGCACACATAATTTTCTTGAATTTCAATGCCCAGACAAATATTTTTTCTGCTACTGGTGTGTTTAACCCAGGGATCCTCTCCTTTAATAGGTCCGATGAGTACTTGGTTTTGCATTCTGGTCGCTTATGGTTTCGAATGTGAAGGCGGTCGATAACTTTATTGATCTTCAACCAAATATTTTTAAAAGGTGGTGGCAATGGTAGCGGTTTTTGGACGGCTTTTAGACGATCGAGATTGCACATGTTATCGTATGCTAGGAAGAAATCGTCCCATTCTTCCTCCAGTACTCTCTGTAACCTCTGCATTAAAAATTGCAGTGTCAGCAGCAAAACTTGACCTGGACCTTCAGACCTAGATAGAGTACAGTATGTATATTATGTATTACATATTAATTTCGTGCATAATCAACCTAGTTGCTGTTATACGGCATGTTGTGTAGTGCAGGGACACTTACACGTAAGTGGGATTCCACTTGTCTATGTGGCCACCTCCGCGGACATGATGGAAAAGCCCTCTAGACCATTTACGCAGCACCTTCTGTGTTTCGCCAGTGTCTTTATTGCACGATTCATCGTTTCTCATTCACTTCTGATTGTGCGTCTTCACGTTCCTTTAACAGGTCAGGACATGCATTTAATAAATCAGACGTCCCTACAAAAAAAAGTTAAAAAATAAACGGCGATGCTTTGAAGATGAGTGCTAACAGAGCAAAAATGTGATATGAAAAACGTATTGCAAAAAAAAGATCTTAATTGTGGCAGGTCATAGAAAAAGGTGAATTCTAAAATGAATGAACCAGACGGAGTGGTTTGAACATTCATTCACTGTACACTTTGCGAGCAACTCAAATAATATACCTTGAGTTTTCTGCACCATTTGAAGGTATTTGATCTCCGCCTGGTAGATTTGACGCTGCGTTGTTTATTTGCCTGGCATCACTTAAATTGATGGTTGATGGATCAAACACTGAAAGTAACAATGACGTGCATGAATAACAAAATATAGTTTATTCAATATAAAATACATGGCGTTGACTATACCTGTCACGTTTTAGGTTTTGTTTCTATAATCCTAACCAAAATCCTAATCTTAATCCCAATCATATGGTATGAGCCCGACATGAAATAAAGTTATGTATGTATGTTACTATACCTTCCATTTTTTTAACAAAAATATCTCAATCAATATTTAATTATTTAAGTAACATAGAAACGCTATGATGAATTATTGATCTCGTTTAGCATATTCTGCGGATTACCGACTTTGTCTACTTGCCACCATAGTGGAAATATCAAGTGCATCAGATAAGATGGAGGAGACAGTGTAAAACCGTAGGCATATCTCTATAGGTAAAGATGCTGATGAAAAGACACCATTATTACTGCCAGATACAACCCGCAAGGAGAGAAAAAAAACCAGGGTAAGAGTGGTGGTAAAAAGGAAGATATTTATAACCCTAATGTTGTAATTTTAACGTAAAACTATAATTTTACTTTTTTGTTAAATAATTGTTTTCTTACAATAAATTATTCATTTCAATATTCTTTCTCAATGATCCGCAATATCAAAACGATTTTGAGTACAAATGTTGGAAAACGAGACCTAATATATCTTCATAAGTTGAGACCGGCTTGTCCTTGTACAATGTAATTTCCTCAGACAGTTTGACTAAAAGGCACCTTAACTTCAGTTCTATGATCGATAGCATTTTTTAATTTTACAGTGGACTTACCATCCACGCGTTTTTCCACTTTGCAGTAATCATGCACAAATTCCCTCAGATTTGTGGGAATGCCAAGTTTGGATGCTAGCAGTGCGTGAGTGGAACAGAACGCTAACTGTTGGCTCTCCAGCTCATTTGTGCACACATTCGGGTAGTTAACCAAAGGAAGACCAATGATTTTTGCTTTTACTGGGTACATACAGTGAGGGTGCATGGCGAAGCTTCCATATTCCGTCCATCGCTACGAAGTTCTTGCAACCTGTAGCAGTAATGAAAGGTGAGTTTTCGTATCTAGAATTGACACTCTGAACTTTCTTTGATCCATCACAGCAGGAATTTCTTTCCCCTGGATAAATTCCATGTTTGGAAGAGTTGTGAATGATCTAGAAGAAAACTGACTGAATTTCCTAAACTGATCACATAAACACGTGCCGCGGAAGATTGGTAAATGAGGGCGCTCATATTCATCTATTTGGGCTCACAAACCGTAAAAACAATCAATTTCAAAAGAAATTAATGAGGGGAAATCCGAATATATGAATGTTGGCTCCCCCCGCTTACAAATCTTCCGCGGCCCTTCCACGGCCCATGATAAATTTTGATTTGAAGCCTGCGTAGTAAACGGCAACGATATTTTGAATTTACCTCACATAAAAAGTACAATCTCACCTTTTTCTCTGCAGCGGCTCGAGCAGTCGTCGTCTTAGTGTTCATACACTTCATGTCGACGGACTAGATCAATGTGATCCATAAATGTATCTTTCATTTCATCAACGGTCCCTTTAAAGTGCCATGTCATCTTCCTTTCCCTTATTTCCTGCTCTATTTCGTGCCAGTAGAATGCATCTGACACTATTCTGCGGTCTAATCTGCTAACTAATTGGAAAAATGTCTTCGTTTGTAAACTTACAATTAAAAATCATGAACTAGTAGATGTGTTATAAAATATGTTTGTAATATTGTTGTTCCTTTGTAGGTTATCGAATCGTAACCTCCTTAAAATATTCCAGATGAAGCAGTTTTGCTCTTCTTTAATGATACAGACAAATCAATATAAACTTGTGAGTGTTATGGGATTCTTTTTATGATGCATCATAATTGATATGAAACAATGTTTGCATGGCAAGGCTAGCTGCTTCAACACAAATCAACTTGGTTAACCGTACATGTATAGAATAGACCTTTCTACATGACGTCAAATGCGTAATATTAACATTACGTGTATTGATTGGCTCGACGTCTTTCCCCAGCCAATTAAATTTCGTGCAACATGTAGAATCCGCATTCGACGTCTTCATCAGAAAAGTCTATTGTAGAATGCTCAGGCGTTATATGTTTTGATAATTTTTTCCTTATCATTTAGCAATATAGCCGCTTTCGAATGTGATAGTTCATTTTTTACATAAAATGAAGTACAACCACTTTTTAGCCCTAAAGTAGTTTTGGCACAAAAATTAGCATATGACGTTTTGCACGTTTTATTTGGTAAATTTTCAGGGCAACTATAAAATCATGTTTAGATATCCCTGCCCAGCAGTTTGTGAGAAAACAGCTACATGACTGATATGGTTATATGACTGATGACTCCTCCATCTATGACAAAAATAGCTATATGTATGACAAAGACGCGTTTTTATTTTAATGATTTTATAGTCTCCATTACTCATGACATGTTTTGTTTACCCTTGTAAATCGGTATTGGTACAAATCGTTGAAGAAAGGTTCACATTTATGTACGTTAAATTTTCCCAACTAGTCCATATGCTATACTTGTATCATAATATAACTGCCGGGGTTCTTCTTATCTCGAAAAAAGCGGGTTTAAAATACTAAGATTACGTAACTTCGACTAACATAAGCGTCCAGATAATTATTTGAAAAAGTTCAGTTGCATTAGTTCGCAAACAGAGTAAAACCTTACCAGGTGTCCCACTTAGAAAGGTTTCTTCGAATGATGAACAGCTATCAGCTTTCGTACAGCACGAAGACACTGCTTCATCGTAGCTTTCCGCAAAGCCAATAAAAGAAACCCACGCATGATTTCTAGAAATAGTACATTTGAAAAACAATTTCCTTAAATTGCTGTGGTTGTATAGTGTTTCTGCTACTCTATGTCGTTCCATCAAGCTAAATTAGAGCCTAGCTATAATTGTTTCTTATTGTCATTTTAGATAAACATCAAAATTTAAAACTATGATCGCGCCTAGAAAAGAAAAGGAAAATTAAAGCTCATCATGTGCTGCTACTTACGAAAGGAAGATCTGGTAACGACACAGTTGGCGATCGACAAACTGCAGTTGGTCGATTGAATGTAAGGACGTTCTATGTCATAAAATTGGTATCCGTCTTTCTTATTGCCAAACCGACAATAATAATTGTAATTCAGATCGCAATTTTCGCACCTCCAGCAGATGTTAAGTGCTTTCATTGGCCCGTCCATCTTATATACCATTACTTCGCTGGGTTTGTTGTGACATTGCAAGCTGGTATTGCATTTGATACACCTTTGAACTGGTGGAGACAAAAACAGAAACTGATCTTTGCGAGCTGTAATGTTTTCATTCGCCAACCCTCTCAAAATCAAGTTCTGTTCTTCTGAACAGTAATCGATCCCCAACCCTCGAAAGATGACTTCTAATAATTTTTTTCTCTCCGCTGCTGTTAAAATGGGAGGAACATTCTACAAATCTTGCTGTAATTGCGCTACAACTAATGCACCATGTTTTACGCACAAAACGGACTCCATCTGTGAGGGACCCACATGTTGTATAGACACTTCCTTTATAGCCGCTAATTGTGATGACAATTCTAAACGTTTTCTTTTTTTGGCTTGCACATTGGCGCGATGAGCGAGAAAAGATTCAGATGCATTCGCCATTTCTCAGACAGAGCATCCCATCGCAACTTCCCCGCCCATTCTATGATATTCATGTCAAACTAAGTAACTAACGTACACGACGTCATTAAGTAGTTATAAGTATTATAAAGAGATAGGTACCCAAAAGGAGAAATTTTCTGGACTCGATGTTTCTAATGACTTTTGACGAAGTTTTCAATAAGGACACATCGCCTTCAAAGTCGAGAATTTTCGAGAGTTATTCACAATTTATTTCGGAGTTTAAAACTCCGAAATAAATTGAGAATAAATATAACATTATTAGTGACCGCAGTACATCAATGAAAACCGAGAAATGTTATCTGAGCAAACCATGCAAAGTGAGCTAATGACTTAATCAAAAACATAAAATCTACTGAATTTTATCGAGTAACCTTCAACAGAATCTATATTGTTATTACGTAATAACCATTCCACACGGGGACAAGGACGAGTATTTGTTTGTAAAATAGAAAGATAATTTGGTTTATAAACACATTTTCCATGCTTTTTTCATTGTTAGTAGAGTAATTGGTTGCACTTTATAACAAAAAAACAAAATGTTGTCAGATACAGAAATGTTTGCAACAGCGGAAATTTGTTCATTGTTACTGAGACTGGGTTTCTGTTATTCTGGTACTGTGCCTTCTAATTTTAACTGCAGAAAGTGTGAAAATGATGAATTAATATTGCCAGTGCAGTTTGCACAAAAGCACACAAAACTATACATAGAATCTTTCGCTACCTAAAATGATTTACTGGTTTTATGCATACAGCGTCTTGAAGAGGTAAAATGCATGGGAGCTGGGAATGGCCTATTTTTTTCTTGGAAGAGAGATTAAATGCACAGGGATTTCTTGACCAAAAAATAACAGAAAATGGGAATCAGATTAAGATTTGAGCAAGACAGCAACTAGACTGTGGGATTTGTGCATTTAGGCAATTGGATTTAGCCAAAATTTGGGCTGAGAAATGGGGATAGAACACACCCCCCCCTCTATTTAGGACCTAGGCCTGTATGTATAACTGTTATTTGAGTTAATTGCAATAATAACAGATTTGAAGAATCTTTGTTCTTTGTTAAAATGGTGCAATTTCCTTTAAAACCAGGCTAATTAAAATTGACATGTTACTTTATTTTAGTCTATTTTAAAAATTAAATTTCACTGTAATATTCAAGATGCCAGATCACTGCATTTTTGGAGCCAAATCGTCATTAGTGTCATCAAGTAAACAAAGGTAAATACAAAGCAAAACAGACAGCGTTGAAGGTTCTGCTCCAAAAATGCAGTAATCTGGCAACCAGGTAACATTCTTCTTAATGTAAATTTAAGTTTCATTTGTCAATTCTCTTCACATTTTTTTCTTGTTTCAACCCTCTCCATTTGCTTTATCTTGTAGATCACATTCAACATGCCAGCATACACATTCATCTTTGCTGTTTCTTTTCTTCAATATTTTCCAGTGGCATTTGTTTCTGTAATTTTAAATTGTTCTCCACAATGAGCAATCATTAGCTGTGTTTGACAATAATATAGATTAGCTTGGTCCATTGGCATGGCAAACAACAATCCATAATTGAGGATGACCATATTCATAGATTCATGTTCACAGACTATAAAAAACAATCTATTTCAAAATAAGTTAATTGTGCAGAACACATATGTATGAATATCCCCCCCCCCCCCCCCAATTACTTTGGTCACTGATAATTAATTTCTGTGATTTCATTGCATTGATATGATATTGTCATTGTTATATATTATCATTATCATGATATTCAGCCAGGATACCAACAGCAAAGAGGAATAAAATTAGAATAGGCCCACAGGAAATAAAAAAAACTAAATGCATTTAGTGAACAGAACAAAGGAATTTGGATATCTCTCAATTGTACTTTTTCTCAGATAAATGTTAAAGCTATGGAGTGTACTAGCATTTTTAGTTCTTTGATCTAGATTGTTAAAAAGTCAATAGAGGCTTGGTAGGTTGGTCTTCGTTTCCCTTTGTTGCTATTCACTCTTGGCAGATGTAGGTCGTTACTTCTTGTGTTGTGGTTGTGTATATTAACATTTTTGGTCAGGTCAAAGTCCACTAGTCCGTCGATACACTTGTAAATGAAGATGGACCATATTACCACGCACCATACTCACATCTAAAAAGAAATTTTTGCAATAAATTCTTATTTTATTTTCAAATTGGTTTATGTGGCTGTGAACTTAGCAAAGGTCATTTCTATGAACAATATGTAATACACTTGTCACAAAGTTGACAACAAAATGCCATACCAATATTGTTAAATCATGACAGTATCAGTATTGTGTTGGTATACAACCTTGTAACAAGTCTGAGACCCATTAAACATGTTCTAAAACTCAGTAAACTGGTTCCAACAGCTTTAAACAAGCAGTGAAAACACATCTTTACAACAGCCTGTAAACACATTTGTTTCAACTTGGTTGCTGGTACGAGTTCTGCATTTTATTAAATTATCATTTTTATTAACTAATGAGTAACATTATGTATTAAATCTACAAGAGACTTACATTTCTACCAATATGCAACCAAGTTGAAACAAATGTGTTTACAAGCTGTTGTGAACTTGAGTTACTTTACTTTTGTTTACTTTGGAACGAGTTAATTTTAACAAGCTTGAACTACCAGATTAAATACAAGGTTGTCCCAGCAAGAATCATACAGCATGTAACAAGTATATTATTTTTAATAAGCTTGTCAACAAGTTCTACAGTGCAAATGTAACTTGTTGGAATTTGCTGATTACAGATAAACATGATTCTGCTCTTTATATATTAGAAGATTGTACACGAAGTTTTCAGGAGATTCATAATTTAACATTAATAATAGAATTTAATAAACAAACGCATATGAACTAAACGCAGGCCTGAATTAATTGAATGTGTTGAACGCAATAAGGTTTTCATACATTATAAATTCGTCATTTCAACACCGATTTGAAGTAAATTATTGTAACACACGGAGTCAAAACATTTATGCTTATCGGTCTAGGCCGTAGGGGCCAGTTATTCAGATTTGTATACGTATATATATATAATTTAATAAGAAAACATGAAAACGTCGTTAAATTCAAGGAACGAGAAACAAAGAGCATGCTTCGCATTTTAGTTATAAACCTTTTATATCCATGCATGCCAATCTCCCGTTTTATGAATCGCTATCTCTTCCAGTTTATCAATGATTAAAGTAACGGTGATCAATACCTTTTTTCTCGCAGTATTTCCTTTATTAATCTTTCAATTAATTGTTTTAAAAATATCTTCTCGTGACGACCCATGAGCATTCGCACAAACATTAAAACCGGAAATGAGTATTTTCATGCTCGTTTGGGACTTCCGTTGGGCCGTTGGGCACAACAAGAAACCCAACAAAAGTATTCCACCCCTAAAACGCGACTCATATGTGTTTAAAACATAGAAATAACTATTATTTCTATGGTTTAAAATGTCAGGATGTTGAATGTAGCTTTTAACCCGACATATTAATTCACACTTGTTTCCTGTTAATTTTGCACCCTTAACAGTTCTTAAAAACTTAACACATTCTTCTTTAGTCCATTTTTCAACATTAGAATTATCTGACATGTTAGACTTTCATTTTACTCTACTTTATCTTTGTTGTACGGCTTGTACCACGAATTACTGCAGCCCGAGACAAAACATTTAACTCGTGTGGGCATAGCAGTTACGTGGCGACCATAGGTCTAAAAACACAACAAAAAAACCTTTTAAAATCTAACGAAATAATTTTTTAGATGAATATTTCCTTTAAGTAATAGCTTATGATTACATTTTTATAATGAAAAGGTTTCCATTTGAAAAAGCACAAGTTTATTTTGAGAAGAAACTTAGTGTGTTATAATAGGAAAGTACTCCTCACCTTGCCGGCTTCGCGACACTACATCACTCTTGACCCAGCTATTTTTTTCTCACTTTTTAAAAGTATACGCTCAAACTTCTTCTGTGTACACCTTGAATATGTTTCTCGATAATTCCCCAATTAAATTGTATTCACATGTTTTTGACAACCAAAAAAATTGCCAAAACTCTCGATATTAATTTTTAAAACTCGCTCTTTAAATTTGTTGTCATTCTCTGACCCCGCGCGGTTTGCCACCCAAAAATGGCGGATAAGGCCTGGTCGCATGGCGTGAGAAAGGCTAATACCACTGAGCTATACTATATATCTGGAGACTGCACTCCTTAATATTTTTGGTCAAAAAAGTGTAATCGAAAACATGGCGGATTGTGACGTAAAACGCGTCACTGGTCCCTATTTTTTTCGGATAATCGCTGACCAATAGGGGCTCAATGGATAGTGGGCTCGATTTTCACCCCCCCTGATTTGATGAAAAATAAAAAAATCCAAAAATCAGATCCGATCAAGATCCCACAAGCAAACCACAAGTGTTGTAAGTATTTTTTAAAATTTTATATTGAATTAAGGACTGTTTGAGTTTTAATGTACTATATGTTTTGCATTAACTCTCTGGCATATTCTCTGGCATTAACTAGAGGTTTTGAAAAAAAAGAGCTTATTTATAACATTTTTTGCTCATTAAAAATTACGAAGCGACTGTTTCTAATGCCGAAATTTAAATAGTTTTTACAGACCCTCACTGATAACTCAACATCGTTTTAAAACTTTTTTATTATATTTTGTCTATGATGACAAAAGTAATTTTGAAGAAGATACACAAAGCGAAGGAAAAAAGAAATTGTTTTTAAAAAATGCTCATTGTTCTTGTTTTATCATTAAACAATATGCTCGTACATAATAATATTATATTTTTTCTATTGCTCAAATAAAAAACTTTAACGGAAAATTTTGTGGTTTTTTTAGTGACAGATAGCAAACGAGAGAAAAAAAGGTGAGATTTTTTTACATGTACGAAACCTTTACAAATGTGCTTACATACATACCTGTCAAATAAATTAAATGTCAATATATCATCACAGTCTGTCATCCTTTAGCAGACAAACAGGACGAAATGAATGAAGGTGTTTCATCTACAATATGTTTCATGATCTGAGTTTTATAAAACACTTATGTTATCTGTAGTCTGTTTATATCATACTGTACTTGCACGACTATCTATCTATCTTATTTACCAAGTATTTTTTTGTAATTTGTAGATGAAGAAAACTATGAAGGGGGAAATGGTAAAAATTATACATTTTCTTTTCTATTGACTATTATTGTAATGCTCATGTCAAATATTCTTGAATTTCCTGATTTTCTATTATCAGGTGTGGAAATTTTTTTTCCTTTCTGGGACCATAGATCTGATATCAAAAAATTTCTGCAAACTGAAATTGCTTATACAAAAAAAACAACAACATTGAGTCAATCAGTTTTAGCCGCTATTTAGCCAAATGCAATTAATTTATGACAATCATTTAGAAATATTTTATGCAACTATATTGGCTCTCAAATCTCTCATGATTACCCTGTCTCATGTAATTATATGAGAGATGTTCAGATGATTTTGTTTGATGTTTGCCATACAGATTACAGAATTTCATTATGTACATTTTCTCCTTACATTGGACCAGCAAAAACTTTCTGCTTTCAACTGATGCAGAAACTAGTGGAGTACAACATAAAAAATATTGTGAGGAAACTTTTGTACAAATCATTTACATATTTATCAAAATTTGTTTCACCTAAACTTTTTTATAGAATGTAAACTTGAAATATTTTCTGGGAACCCCAAAATTTTCTGGGACCAATGGTCCCATGGTCCGATATATTTTCTACCTCTGTCTATTATTATGGGTGGTTATTTATTAAAAATTGATCTTTTGTTCACTTAATTGAAGGTAGTTATCTGTAGTCTGTTTATTACTTGAATGCATGTATCTTATTTTCCAAGTATTATTTTGTAATTTGTAGATGATGAAAACTATGAAGGAGGAAATTATAAAAATTATACACTTTCTTTTCTAATACACTTACCAAATGGTAGTTAGGGTTAGGTTTCCAACAAATTCTTGAATTTGATGATTTGTTAATCTTTACATTATTGTATTTTTTTAATTAAAAATTGGTCTTTTTGTTCATTGCTTAATAATTATCTGTTATCATTTGTAGATGAAGAAAACTATGAAGGAGGAAATGGTAAAAATTATAGACTTTCTTTTCTATTGACTATTATTGTAATGCACATACCTAAGTCCTAATGGTAATAAGGGTAAGGTTACCACACATTCTTGAATTTCTTGATTTGCTAATCTTTATATTATTGTAATTTTTTTTAATTAAAAATTGATCTTTTTATTTATTCCCATACAAGAAGTTGACCAGCCTTCAGGGAAGGTTAAAGGTATGGTAATAGTAATTGTAGGTTGAATTGAGTTACAGTGTATTAACAGGGGCGTAGCCAGGGCCCTGACTTTGGGGGAGGGGGAGCTCATTTAAGGGGTGTTGGGCAACATCCCCACTGGGGAAATTTAAAATTCTATATAGGGTGTCTGAAAAATAGGGGTTCCCCCACTCCGGGAGTTTGGGCAAGAAGAATTTACGAGACCATCAAGTTGATAGAAAATAGAAATGACTTTTTTAGTAATTCTTTATTTGCCTTAGATTGGAAATGGAATAATTGCTTAATTTGGCAATAAATTCCAAAACTGGTCCTTCTTTCACTATCAGATAGCCCCCCCCCAACAACACTTTTCTACCCGGATTTCAATGTTTTGAAAAAATGGTTTCTTGGACGATTTGGGGGGGGGGGGGGGGCGGTCGCCCTGAGTGTATATTGGTATAAAATGTGCAAATACAATTAACAATAAATAGATACGATTGACTTCTTTTTTAATTAGGGTGTTGTTAGAAATGTGGCCTAAAAGGCCACCAAATTAACAACTGCAAAGCAAGTATGTACAAAAATAAAATAATTTCCATATACTGTGCTATGTCTATTAAATTTTAAATTATGATTTACAGGAATGATATGCTGGCTCTGCCGAGAAAAGGGGCACACAAGATTGGTGTGCCTCTTGCACAAAAGAAAAGGTGAACAGGGCAAAAAAAATCCAACATTTTTAATAATTTTACTAATATTACACTTAATAACTAATTTTAATGAGTGTATATTTTGTTAATAACTTTAATAATCATTTAATGTTGAATATCGTAATGTATTTGTTTTAATTGTTTAATAAATAAATAACATTTTTTTGATGAATTATTCTATAAACTGAAATGCAAGGGACTGGTCATAAAGTTGTTTTTTTGGGGGGGGGGGAATTGAGGGCTGGGTCAATAGGGTCATGAATTTTTTAAGTCACAATAGGGCTGGGTCATGAATATTTTAAGGTATACTAGGGGGGCATTATAATTTCCAGTGCCAAATAGGGGGTGGGTCATGTATATATGTACAAATATCAGGGGTAGGACACACAAAATTAGCCTTTTAATAATTAAATTCTTATAGCCCACCCCCACCCCCCTATACATTATGACAAGTCCCTAATCAGTATATATATTTTTTCACTTTAAGCAACTTGTCTTACCTCAATTTTATGGGTGAACTTAGTCTCCGTGCACTAGATATGTGTTATCTCTGGCTCTAGAGAGCATAAACATCAAATTGACCATAATAAAAAAGATGGCACTACTCTGTTACATATTTTACCAGAATGCATCGTGGTCCAAAATCTTTTAAAAAGCAAATTAATGACAGAAGATAGTGGGTTATTTTCTTACTTATGCCAAAATTTCTGTCAATTAGCTTTGTCACCTTTTTTCAGCATTATTTATATTTGATGCTCCTAATGCATTCTGGTAAAATATACATCATTATGGTCAATTGTAATTAAATACCAGAGCTAACTTACTCGCGACAACTAGTAAACAGATTTATTGTACATATTAGGAAAATCTACTTGCTAACTTCCTTCATTTATCTGCCATAATTTTTCTATATTATGACAGTGTTGGACACACAACCCCAAATTATTAAGACAATGTTGACACTGTTAACTGCGTTGGATGCATAATGCATATACAATAAGCAAAATATGTCTTAATTGTTCTGACAACTTTCCTTGGTTCCGCTGTTCATTGCACACTATGTTTTAAATCATGACCGTACCAGCGAGCCATCTCTGTAATCAGTAACATAATATATTAAGTAAAATAACCAGCATTTCCTGTGATTCCAATGATATAGTATAGTGCTTTAGACACACTATTTCAAATAATACAATAGCTCAATACTTTCTTGGTCTACACATATATGCCAATGACATTCCAGTGGATCCATAAACCATCTGCGATATCTTCCTGGAATTAGAAAACGTCAATAAATTTACCATTTTAATTCACTGTTATAAATATGTACATTATGTTATATATAAAACACAATATTGGTGAATGTCTTGCTATTTATCCACTGCATCACTGATGGATAATGAGTGCCTAGGTATTCAGGGGCTTCAATTTGCCAAAGCCAGCCTCCGGAAGGCACTACTCTCAAATTGCCTGGCTTGTGAGGTATGTTTCCTGCTAGCCAACCAGGAGCCCCACACCAGGCACAAGAAACTGTAACATTGACTGGGTTAGTGTAAGGGAAAAAATAAATTAAAGAAACAAAAACCAACACCCCAGCCTGGCTAGACTTCTAAACCATGCATCAGGTTGCTGAAGTACTACCACTATGTGCATGCTGGTATGCTAGAAATCATACACTAACCATAACAAGTGATCTCCACATTATAAGTTGTATTGTCAGTACTGACATCACATTCAATAATATATCATATGTACACATATACTTTAAGAGAGAGGAATAGCAACTCAAAATATGCTCAAATTCCAATCATAAGTAACCTGGCAGGTACTTTTCATTGGGAAGATTATTGTATATAACTCCATTAGTTTTGTATAAAAACACGTAAAAATGCAAAATAATGTAAAACACTTCAAGCTAATCTATGTTGGTATAAGCATAATGTTTGGGTGAAAAATACTGACCTGAGAATGCACTTCAAATATTGTTGGTGTCGCTTGCTCGCTATGAAGTTCAGGATTTTCAAATATCGTTGGCACAGCATTTGATTTCAGTACTGCTTTCTCGCCATGCAGCCCACAATAGTCAAACATTTCAGCACTGAAATGCTCCGAACAAACTCGGCTGTCTTGCACAGGAACAATTTCTACTGGTGAACAGCTGTTTATTCCTTGAACCCATTTCCCGTGCAGTTCTGGATTTTTTATTTTATCTGGAAAACTGTAATTGGATCAAAAAACAATTGTCTGCAAATTTTATAAAGCATGTCGACGTCGTGTGTATGAAATCGGCTTCCGGTTGAGAAGCACTGTAAATCATTAACTAAACTTTCGCGAAAACAGCTCAGCTTTTGAAAGTGTCACAGCCAAAGGCAAGCTGTAAGTTTTTTGCATTATAGCAAGTAAATTTCGCTTGTATTTGTCGGGCCTGTTCCTAATAATTTCAAACTTAAAAGCAAAAACAAGCTTGTATAGAATCACGAAAAACAAACATCGCCTTACCACATATTCAGCTGAAAAAATACAGCAAAAGTTTTGATCTCGTCAAAACATGGCGAGATGCAAAACTGAGTGACGAACATTTCGCGTATAAAAGAAATGCGTATAACTATAGCACAAATTAAATATTGAGGAAAACTTACCGGTGAAAAGATATTCCTTTTCTCTTTCGAGAGTTCTTGCACCAAAAAACGGAACAAGGACGAGGCATGTCTTATTAAAACAAAGTCAATCGCAGTTTAAAAAATTTCAACAAGGACCAGAAAATTTTGTTGAAAATTTAGGCAATGATCCAGGCGGAACAGGGGGGGAGGAAAATTTTGGACTGTTTTTCTGGTCTGCGATCATCCGAAAAAAATAGGGACCAGTGACGCGTTTTACGTCACAATCCGCCATGTTTTCGATTACACTTTTTGGACGGGAATGCGGTCTCCAGATATATAGTATAGCTCAGTGGCTAATACTATCGTATATTGATATTATTTCGTTCCCCTGCACCTGACGTCACAAATTTATTTCCGCATAAATTAGCATACCCGGTTTTTTTTAAGATGGCGGACGAAGGTAGAAAGTTTTACGATATTTCTAAGCAACTAAACGTGATGGGCAAGTGAAAATACGTAATTAAGTATTCTGTACGTATGTGTAATAGATATAAAGAATAAAAAAAATTATTGCCAATGTCCTTTAAGGGAAGTCCAATACCTTTAAAAGATTTTTTTTTTGCATTGTGTTTTAAAATAGAAACAAGTTAATATTATGGTTGGTAACAAAGCTGTGATAAAAAAAATACATTTGTTCACATGTGTGTTGTCATGGTTACCCTGATAATTACCCCCTAGTGGCAAAATAAGCACCTATTTCGAAACACGATTAGGGCCTGGAGAATGGTCAAAAATCTTTAATCTTTGTTTCACATTGTGACTATAAACGATGTTTAGGAGCCAAACCTAAAAAAATCTTAAGTAATGGCAAGCATCACTGTTTTTTGAAGTTTTCCCTGGAAAATAGCAATTTCTGAAAAAATAATGTGGTATCAAAGAAGGAATATAGGAATATTTCTAAAACATTTTTCAGTTTTTTTTGGTTTAGTACCTTGCCTAATGTAACATGTTGTACGGTTGAAAATTTGAGTCCATAAATTGGTTGAAATCTGCCATTGATATCGTGTTTGAAAAATTCATTATTGAACGAATTATACAACTCGAGAAATACAGCTTTAAAGTTATGTTCCAAAGGATCTGTGAATTTATAATTTTAAAGCCACAAAATTTAAACGAAAAGCCTCTTAAAAGTATCCTGGTTTAAGGGTATCCTTTTATTTTCTATTATCTGGTAATATTCTCGGTTATCGGCATGCTTCCAAGGCTTGTTGTAGTGCCTTTGTTGCTATTTTCGTGTTGCTGTTTTTGTGCTCTTTCACTTTGTCGACATAATATGCACTTGTTTCTGCATTTATCCTCTAAAAAGTATTTATTGCAGCCGATCCAGCAATATTTACTACACGATCTTTGCATTCAACAGGGTTTTGCATGAATTTTAAATGTACAACATCCCAATTAAAAATTTACTCTCCAGCTGGCACTTTTCTTATACACGTTCCTAATTTATATCGATTTGGACTCGCGCATTACTTTGTTTAAGCCTTTTGAATGTGATTAAAGAATACTACGACCATGAAGGATTCTGGGTAATTGTGAAAAATTTTGACATGACCCATAGGCCCCTGCCAAAACAAGGAAAATATCCACAAGTAGTCCACAAGCATTGTACAATACAAACATTTCGAAACACTAGAGCGCTACTTCAACACCTCAAACTTACGGATATGAAGCCAGTTTTCATATAATTTCAAATGCTTGTGGACAGATTTAACATCAGCCTCTCAGCACTACCGAGTCGTGTATAATTTCGTACAATACTCGACGACTTACGCAGTGTTTATATCACACACTTCTTCGTGCAACAGAGATCGGGCTCCTCGGACTTTATGATGTCCTCACCCAACTGATTATGGTCAAATCTAGGCAGTAAACACATTACAAGCTTCACGCTTCGAAAAGCTTGTTTTCCAAACTGCCATTTTGTCTCTAGTGTCAGAAAACGAAACTAGTTACCAGGAATATACCGCGCGGTCAGCTCGAAATTCCAGCAAAAAGCCTTTGAAAACATATTAAAAGTTTTGTTATCGATCCCGAACTTTACTAGCATTATTCTTAACTGCTTCATGCTTCCTAAAAGACAAAAAAATTTTTTTACTTAATTGCTAAATTTTTCCTATTGGACCCCCTTAAAGAAATATTTTAACGATACAGGTAATTTAAGACAAATGAAGCCAGCAAACATACGTGAGCGAGTTTCAAATGAAGCCTCTCTTCATTGGCGCTATCTCCATCAAGATGGAATGAAAACTTGGAAAGAAATAGCTTGTATGAAAGATTATAAAAAGTATTCCAAGGCTATTATTTGCAGGCATATGAGACGAAAAATCGACGACCCTGTTATAGACAGAAGAAGTATAATCAAGGCCGAGCGCAAAACCTTACAGAACGGGACAAACACAATATATTGCGACAGGTTGAGATACTACGCAGGGATTACGGGTATTTTACAACCAAGCGACTTAAAGTTTTTCCCGGCGTATCCGCTGATGTTTCTGACGAAACGGTTCGACGAGTCCTCAGAGCAAATGGGTTCAAATACACTCATTCACGTAAAAAGGGGGTGCTTAGCAGAAGAGATTTAGACATTAGGTTCAAGTTTGCCAAGCATGTTCGTAAGAGACTGAATCCCATTGTGTGGACGAAAGGTGTGTCATTTCATTTGGATGGCGTTGGCTTTACGCAGAAATATAACC
The DNA here is from genome assembly GCA_963855995.1 of Muricea muricata. Taxonomy (NCBI): domain Eukaryota; kingdom Metazoa; phylum Cnidaria; class Anthozoa; order Malacalcyonacea; family Plexauridae; genus Muricea; species Muricea muricata. The sequence continues at coordinate 48,938,260 of OY979717.1, forward strand.
CTCACGATCAGTCGTTGGCACCTAGAACGATGGCTTGGCGAAAACCCTGTGGCGGTCTAAGCTTTAACCAAACGGCTAAAGGCTCGCACGAAGGCAGCGGTGCACGAACAGCACATTTTATCGTTGCAATAGCATATAGTAAAGGCGTTATTCTAGCAGAGCAGTACGAAGGTCACTTGAATGGTCAGAAATTTGCGAATTTTGTGCGGGAGCAATTTCCGACACTTTTCCAAAACAACTCGAACAAAAAAGGTAAGCCTTTTTTGCAAGATAGAGATCCAAGCCAAAACAGCAGAAAAGCACAAGACGCAATTGCTGCAGTTGGTGCAAGAAAGTTTACTATACCTGCTCGCAGTCCAATCCTGAATCCGATTGAAAACGTTTTTCACAATGTTAGAAAGCAATTGCAAGATGATGCACGAAGCAAACGAATCACAAAGGAGACATATCCGCAATTTTATGCTCGGGTCAAAACAACTTTGTTGAACTATTCATCCGAAATTATTGATCAAACAATTATTTCGATGGATCGACGGATTGATATAGTGATAAAGTCAAAGGGACAGCGAATCAAATACTACGATTAATCAACCCCGTAAATTTTTATTTTCGTATGTCTACAATGTTAAAGTAATTGTAACAAATCTACACCGAATTGCATTGAAATATTTAAGCATAAAAGTCAGATTAATAAACATTGTTCAAGCAAGGAGTTACGGACGAGTTACCAACGAGTTACCGCTTAGATTAATATAACTTTATTTATCGTAATATAACGAGTTACCACTAAAAATGAAAAAAAAGAAAATGATCTTTTTATTTTTATATATCAATAGTAACTGGTGGTAACTCGTTACAGCGTCAGTAAAAATTATATTCTTTAGGGTAACTCGTTGTTTAACTCGTTATTAACCCATTAATAATAAGTTTTTTCTTTTAATTAATATAACAAACATAACTCCTTAATGTCAATTTTAAATCTGGTTCTCGGCTTGTCATAGCTATTATTTGTTGTACAATATAATGCTCTTTTATTTCAGTTCTTTCTCATAAGCACAAGCCTACAGTAGCAAAACAGCGGCCGCATGGCTCCACCTTCTTTTTATCTTTCTCTTCGAAGGCATGTTTAAATCGGATCATTCTCCAATGGCTGCTTATCATCTCTGTCTCACGCTCGTCTTCTACGTTGTAAGGCCCTTTGAACACTATGGGTGCTTTTGAGGTAGCAAAAATTGGGACAGCAGAAGATATCACAACATCAGCTGCGAAGTGATTTTTTGGAGCTGGTAGCTTCACCGTCTCGCCTTCCAGAAGGAGAAGTAGGTCTTTCCATGCTATCACTTCTCTGCAGAAGCGGAAGTCTTGCAAGAAGATCACCTCTGCCTTGTCGGCACCAACCCAAGCGTACTTGTCATTTGCAGGGCTGTCAAACAAACGGTCGTCAAAGATGCACTGCAGGGGTTTCAACATAAACGTTTTGCCGCAGTTGGTTTGGCCATAGATCATCACATTCCTGAATTTACCCCGACCTTGTGCTAGGAGCTGAAATATGTACGATGCAAAGACAGCTACTTCTATTCCATTCAGTGACAGAATTTCTATTGCCACTCGAACCAAATACCGTTGCAGCCATCAACGCAGGGTTTTGCCGCTGCATTCCTTACTTTTTCTATTCTTGTGATTTCTCTTCGCTGTATTTCACGTGACGCTTGCACCAACATCCAGGTCTTGCTGATAAGCTCGTAAATGGATTTCTGTGTTCGGGAAAACAAGAAGTCGGCCAAATCGCTTTCGCCCTCCTGCTTTCTGGCATCAGCCTTGGAGAATAACTTTTCCACAGAGGTGATATTTTTAGCTACGATAAAATCGGCTACTTCAAGGTTGTTGATACGTCTTGTGCGTTTGTTTATTTGACGAGCTGTGGACCCCTGGTTGACAAATGTTGCTGACTTTCTTTTTCTGCAGCATCTCGGAGAGCCGCAGTTGAAGCTTTAGTACGTGGAGATCCTACTTGAGAAAGGTCAGATGATTGTCGCTGTGAGCAACATCTCTATATCAGCTTTGCAGGCGTAACGGTACGCGTAAATGTACTGATCATGGTCTGAGAAGTTAACAACTATGCCATACTTCTTTGCGATAGCATCCTTGACGCGTGACCACTTTTTGACAACCATCAGCTTCACGCAGCAGTGATAATGATAGCCATTCTCTTTATGGGCCTCTTCACAACAAGACCAGTGTGACACTTTCACTTTGCTTTTTCCGGCATTGAATTCATTTTCCACCATATTACCAAAACTATCCCTCGTTGGGAACCTCTGCAGATCGGCTTGTGAGTAAGTTATAAAACACTGGCGCCTGTCTGAACGCGGGTTTTGTAATTGTGTTTCAGTCATTATAACTTATGATATTAGTTTTTGTTCAGCGTATTGTACTTTATTGATAACTTAAACAGTCAGTTAAAGGGAAATGGCAACAAAAATTTTTATCGTCTTATTTGAAAGAGACTCCAAAACAATGTATAGAAGTCAATTACAGAATTTTTATATCTGCCTTATTTGGTGAGATATTTTGACTTGAAATCTTTAGTTGTCCGCCATCTTGGATATCTGTAGATATGCATGATACGTCACAACTTGGGTCACGCAATTTTTTTTCTTCGGACACAATGATTAATCTTCTCCAATAACCACACACATAGTAAGTGTTTTGGATTTCAGCACGGACTGAAAAGGTTTCACAAATATTCTATTGGTGGTACGTATGTAGGAGAAGCTTTGAATCGCTTATCCATGTTGTGACGTCACTAAAACATTGTTAATGAGGTTAAAAATTAATCCAAGATGGTGGACAGTTCGATTATTTAGGTCAGAATATCTCCCGAAGTAAAACAGATATAAAAATTTTGTAGACTTCTATATATTATTTTAGAGTCTCTTTCAAATGAGAAAATAAAATTTTTTGTTGCTATTTCCCTTTAAACAAATTTAAAAAGCGTGCGCCGAAGGCTAGCGTGTGAAATACTTCATATAAGTGTGATAAGCAATGTGAGCATTTAGTAGTTTGTAACAACAACAAAACACCTGCGCCATATAGATCCAGGAAAGTAAGAAATAAAACCTGCCCATGGTTTAACAGTGGCATAAAAAAACTAAGCTATCATAGAGATTACCTCAAGAAACAAGCCGTGAAATAAAAAACCTGTTACATATCATGAGGCTTATAAAAAATGTAAAAACCAAGTTACTAATTTAATAAAGAGTTCTAAAAAACATTATTATCAAGCAAAACTCGAGAACAGCAACAACAGTAAAGACAGTTGGAAGTGCATAAATGAATTACTTGATAATAGGAAACCTAAAAGAACAGCTGTAAACCAACTTAATGCTGATGGGCAAACTGTTGCTGGTAATGAAAACATTGCCAATGAGTTTAACAAATTCTTTTGTGAGATCGGATCCAAATTGGCTGAGAAAATTCCAACAAATAACGTTGATCACCTACCATATATTACTCCTTGTACTAGCCGATTTGCGTTTAAACAAATCTCTGTTGAAGATCTAACTAGTGTTCTAAATAAATTAGGAACTAAGAATGCAGAGGGACCTGATAAAATCACAAATAAATTGTTAAAGGCTGCAGGTTACACTATATATGAGTCATTGCTCTATATATATAACTTGGTGCTAGTAACTGGTAGATATTCCCAGATGATTTAAAACAATCTAGAGTAACTCCAATTTTTATGGACGGAGATAAAAGGTAATGTGGAAACTATAGGCCAATCTCTGTAATATCGACAATTGCAAAGATCCTAGAAATGGTTATTTCAAACCAATTAGCCTTTTATTTAAATGACAATAACATCATTGTCACACAACAATCTGGCTTTCGAAAATGCCATTCCACAGAAACTGCTCTTTTGCATATGACAGATCAGTATCTACTGAATATGGACAAAGGCATATTAAATGGTGTTTTGTT